>JALJVW010000168.1:1200000-1659794 GCA_024865655.1 Emberiza elegans
CATACAGACACATGCACAAAATCCCTTTGCTCAGCACCTAGTGATTAATAGCATTCTGGGCTGTAACATGATCTTGTGACTAATTAGGGCTTCATGGGAATCACAAATTGAGCTCAACATTTTCCTGGGCTTAGAGATCATTCCAGTGGAAAAAAACCCTGGACACAAGCATTTCTGTCAAGCATAATGAAAGAGAACAACTTTTTTGGCTTTCTCATCATATAATAAAGAGATTTTCCCCCCTGTTGTTAAAAAAGTGGGTTTAACTGACTTTTTTGTGGAGAATATAACATCATACATATAACTGGCAACAACACTGTATTAGGGAAGAATGCCTAACAGTCAGATCTGCCAGGCACAGAATATTCTCCTAAGGGAAAGGATGAAAGAAACCCTGTTCACATCTTTTTAATTATTGCAGAGGAAAGCACAGGACAACGAAAGCTGGAGACAATGTGAAATATTTGTGTGAAAGTTTGCAACAATCTAACTCTGTAAGTTTTTTTCCATCCTAGTGCCCAGTGCTTGAAGATTTAGGGTATCTGCCTAATATAATGTATTTGGAACCAACATTGTAAAAAGAATCCCTTCTAGGTTAAACCCTGGCTCCATTAGATCCAAAGGCAAAACCCCCTTTATATTATGTAGTTTTATATGGTTGGAGGAGACAACCTGGGAAAGCTTAAGCCCTTCAAAATAGGCTTTAAAAACCCATTGAATATTACTGCACCTTTTGTAATAATAATATATGTCCATAATACAGGATTTTTGATGTTTGTGTAAGGCTTCAAAATCCTTGGAGGGCATCTGCTCTAAGAAGACAAAGACAAACTGAGTTTTTCCCTCAAAACAAACAACAGGAATCTCAAAGAAATTAAAATTTATTTTCTCTTACCTAACAAATACTTTCAGCTGTCTGGTTCAGAGCCCTTCTGATGCAGGCACCACTTGCAAAGGTAATTTGAGCAAACCAAGAAGTGACCCAATCCTCTCCCCACTCCAGCTGCAAAGCAGCAGCAGCAGTCCCCGCGGGGAGTTTAAGAGCCCATGGACCAGATGAAAGGCCTCGGGGCGTTTCCCTCTTATAAACCACCTAAGGAGCAGGCTGGCTTCGGGAACGATTCCCCTGCTCAGCATTCCTCTTGTCCATTTCCCATTTGTTTTATGCTCTGCTACTAGTCAAAAGCCAGAGAGCCTCTCCAGCTCTGTACCTGTCTGCAAGAATCACAGGATGATTACTGAGACTACCGTATCAGCAAGCACATTTGTAATATTAATGATGAGGAATTTGGGTGGAGTACATCAGAAAATTAAAATTAAAAAAAAATTAAACTCAGCAGCAGTTAAACATTACATTTATTCAGCACAATACTTTAAAAAATCCCTCAAGAACTATCCACACGGTTATTTAACTAGGTGCATTACTGAGCCCAGTTTTTAGCTGACAAACCCTCATATTCTGAACAGTTTCTTTGATTTACTGCAACCAGAAGCTGTGCTGAGGAGCAGAGGATTGTAGCAGCCTGAGGAATGCTAACATCCATCGCTAATCCTTGCCAGTCTCAGCTGGGGAAGTGCCAATCACACAGGTGATGCTGTTGAGCAAGTGAGAGAGTCAGCCCCGGCTGAAGAAATAGTTCTCCTTTGCATTCTCACCCATTCCTCCTGCATCTGGAGCATCTAAAAAACACAAAAGGGGAATATACTAAATATACAGATATATACAAAATATTATATATTAATATATACAGAATGTACAAAATATTGTAGAAATGAATGCATGCTGTAACATCCAAATCTCCTTTGATCACATCTATTTTATCTGCTCTGCTGATATATATACGCCAATTAATTTCACAATCTGGAAAAACAGTAAGTTACAGACAATTTCAGAGAACAAAACTTGAAATTCTCCCCTTGCAAACAGCAGAAAGCTACCACAGCAAGCACCTAGGACAGCTGCTGATTGTAGCATGGATAATAAAATTTGGTCAGCTAGCCAACCTAGCTACTTCTTCCAGATTATTATATAGTTCTGGGCCAGTATAATATACCAAACATCTGAATAAAACCACTAGCACACACAGAGCAAGCAGCTTGACAAACTGAGAGAACCAGCTTCTGAAATGACTTTTTGAATGTAGTTAATGAGCTGATACAAACAGAAATTATTAATTCAACATCAAAACCGTGATGCATGTTCTCCCTGAAATCAGGAAATAGACATATTTAGATGCTGCCTAAGCAAAGTCCCAGTCAGTGGAACAGGACAGTTTCTCTCACTGAACAAGAACAATGGAAGCAGAATTTTCCATTTGGTTTTCTCTGTTTGGGGTTATGATTATTCAGGTTTGGATATTAGCAAAAGTTTGGACAACACACTCAGGCACACAATGGAATTCTCAGAGTTGTCCTGTGCAGGGCCAGGAGCTGAGCTCCATGATCCTTATGGGTCCCTTCCAATTCAGAATATTCTAGGATTCAAAACCCACCTGAAGACAAATCCCCTGCAAGCCACAGGTATAAATCTAGCATTTTAGGAACAGTCCTAGATGATAAACAAGCAAAAGACACCCCTAAGGAACAGAGCTAGTCCAGCCTTTAGCAGAGCCGCTTGTCCCGCAGCAGCACAAGCGGTCAGGACGCTCATGGACGATGGGCTCACAGACAGACAGGGACCCCACAAGGGCAGGGCGATGCCTTTGAGTCAATTTTCCCGCTGGGACAACTTTCTGTGTCATTTTCACAGCCGCTCCCCTTCAGCCCGGGACAACTCTGCTGCACCCGAGGCCGGACTGCGATGTTCCTGTGGCAGATCCAGCTGCCTCCAATGACGGGACGTGCCAGCGAGCCCAGACAGCAGCTCTGAGATACACAGAGCACAGCCCTCAAGTGCGGCCGGGGCTCTTGTCGCAATTCCAGCCGCAGAGAGTTAAAAAACCAGGGAATGCACATTGGGAATGCGGCATTCGGAGGGAGGAGACGGGGGCGGCCTGAGGGCGGGCCCTGCCCTGACTGCGCGCACGCGCGGCGCAGCGACAAGATGGCGGCGGCCGCGCTGTGCTGGGCGCTGAGGGCGGCTCGGCAGGTCAGACCCACTCCCTCCCCTCCATTCCTCTCACCCTGCTTCCCCGCGTCTCTCCGGGACCCTGTCCGCCCAGGGGAGGCACCGGGGAGCGGGCAGCGGAGATGCGGGTAGTGTTTGACCGCTGCGGGCTCGGCCCTGTCCCCGCGGCGCGGGAGCATCGCGGTCCGGTGTTATGTCGCGTTCGGTGTAACTTGGGACTCTTGGTGTCTCTCTGTGAAGAGAACTTGCTAACACTTTATATGACGTTCAGAGTTATATACTAATGCAGTATGGAATCTGGAAAATATGAAAGCTAATCTGTTACTCGCCAGAGAGAGCAAAGATCGGTGCTGCCCCTCGTGAGGGAGATGTAGACAGCGATGGAGGTGTAAGAAGTGTAACGTGTGATCCAGGAGTTAAACGATGCCGGAGACACAGGAGCCGAGGGAGCGGCTGGAGCTGTGTCAGGGGAGGGTTAGGCTGGATATTAGCGAAAGGTTTTCCCCATGGGGGTGTTTGGGCACTGGAACAGGCTCCCCAGGGAGCGGTGACGGCCCCACGGCTGCCAGAGCTCAAAGGCTCTTTGGGCAACACTGCAGGCACATGGTGGGATTGTGGGGGTCAGGCATTGAACTCGATATTTGTCAGTCCCTTCCAAATCTGAATAGTCCATGCTTTATAGAAATAGCAATTCATCCTTGACTAGGGCAAACTACGTGCAACAGGCAGGTATCACAAATTTTATTTTTTCAATCAGGTTCTCCCCTCGTCCTGCCCAAGGCAGGTGCGGAGCTACTATGTGGACTGGAGGATGCTGCGGGACGTCAAGAGAAGGAAGATGGCCTATGAGTATGCAGATGAGAGGCTGCGGATCAACGCCATCCGCAAGAACTCCATCCTCCCCAAGGAGCTGCAGGTACTGCCGGCTGCCTGCACCCAGCCACACGTGGCTCTTCCTGCTCTGGTGTGCTCAGGGCCATGGCAGTCACTTTATAGAGCTAAATGGCTGTCCCAGGTCACAGATGTTGTGTTTCCCCAGCTCACAAGCACAGAATCATGTCATATTCCACAGTGACTTCAGCCTTCTGGGGGTGTTTACAGCAACAGCATGTTCACCGACTGGTGGTTGTGTGCATTGGGTTTGGGTTTTTTTGCAAGCAGTGCTTGTGGAAGCAGCATATGTAACACTAAATACAGTGAAGTCACATTTCCTCCCCCCACACTGCCCCTGACATACATTGTCAAACCTATTTTCTTTACTTATTCAGGATAATAAACTCTAGTTTTTTTTTCCTTATTTAAAAATATGAATGCCTGATTTAGCCCAAACTACCAATCTGCGATTACAAATAGTTAATTTTACTTCTTGCCTGAGCTACAAGCATGTGAAACCTGCATCAGATGTGGGTGTTAAAACTGTTCTTAAAAATCAACTGCCCTGCTCTCAGCCTGCCTTACTAAGCACCAAAAACATTTGCCAAGTATTGGATTATTCCTGTATTTGATCTTGCCATGATACTTACACATCTCAGGAGAGAAAGTATATGAATTTGCTCTTATTTATTGACTTTACCATTCTTGGGCAAGTCTGACTGGTGCTGGATGTCCTTACAAGGCAAAACCAATACAGAAAAAAGCCCCACAAGAAGATCCTGTAACACCTTCCAAATAACCCTACATGAGATCCCTTTTACTGAAATCCTAGCATGCTACCTCAGCAGGCAGTTAATAAACAACATTAAATTCAGCTCATCTGAAAGGACTAGCCTATCTTGTAGTAAGGAGAATGCCAAGTGCGTTTTTGACTAACTGTAATTCCTGGCTTGAGGTTATTCAGTCTGTAATAAGATTAAATCTTGGGTCTCTTAGAGGGCTAGCCCACCCTACAACAGGGACAGAGACAAGCTGATTTGACAGGTTAAAATCAGTGGCTTGAGATTGTTCTATCTGTGTAATAGGATTAATCTGGGGGTCTCTGTGTGGATCAGTTTACATTCACTGCTGAATGCCCAGAAAAGGGTGGGCTGAGTGAGGTGGAAGTTCCCAATTAAATAGCAAAGGTTATTCATGAGGTGGTAGAGCAACCTGTGATGGTACCTAGCAAACATCTGGATTGTGAGGGCTGGGAGCAAGGCCCCTCTAGCTCCCAGGGAACACAGCTGAACTGCAGTGCTTGTGTTGTAGGAAGTGGCTGACAAGGAGATCGCTGCCCTGCCGCGGGACAGCTGCCCCGTGAGGATCCGGAACCGCTGCGTGCTGACGTCCCGCCCGCGGGGGGTGAAGCGGCGCTGGAGGCTCAGCAGAATTGTTTTCCGCCACTTTGCTGACCACGCTCAGATGTCCGGTGTACAGAGAGCCATGTGGTAATGATCTCCACATGTGTGTGCAGTCAGGCAGATGAAACAAACCAGGCTCATTTGTGTGGGTAATTAAAGCAAGACTGTCCTACCTCAGAGCCCAGCATCAATGTCAAACTAATAAGGGAAGGACGAGAAGTTGTGCTGATTCATTAAACTTGCTGGATTACAATTGGTATCAGCTGACAAGCAGCAGCACAACTGCACTGAACTGGTGTGTGTGAGGCAGTTTGATTGTGAGCAAAAAATCACTATGTGATGGTTGCAGAACTAAAGCTGAGGTTTGTGGTATGGGCAATACTAGAAATAAAGACATACAGCACAAGGCTTGTTTAAGCAATTTTTTTTGTTGCCATCACATGGTAAGTTCATCATGGTAATTTGGGTAAAAGCATCACTAAAACTGCACAACAGGAAAAGTGGTATTCTGCTGTGAACAAGGGCAAGCACAGAGTGGGAATAAGACATGGCCTCAAGTTTAGATACTCTTGCTATGCTATATAGCAGACAAAGTGGCTAAAGGACCTGTTACAAACTACGCTGTGCTGGTATTTCTCCTGTTCATAGTGCAGTGCTCAGTCCCATGCTTCAAGAACAAGGTGGCAAGGAAGTCCTAGTCCAAACCCTAACAGGAGAGTAATGGCTTCCTTAATTCACAGGTAACAACAAATCTGTCCTTGGGAGACACAGGAGAAGGAGGCAGGAAGGACACAATTAACAACAGGCTTGCTGCTAAGGTCACGTTTGCCCTGTACTCTTCTTCAAAGCACTGCAGTAAAGGGGGGGCAGTGGCTGCTATGTCCCCCTCCCCAGCAGGGGCTGAGAGGTGGCCATGAAAAGGCCAAATACCACCAGCAGGAAACTGACAGCAACCCATCACACCCAGCTGAGTTATATTTTGGTGTATAAGCCATCTCAATATACTTACTCTCTTACCTTAAAACCCTTTCAAAGTTGATGGAGAAAGTGGAGCTTATCTCTTGTTTCCTACTGTGCACTGCTGGAGCCAGGGCAAGCTCCCTGTCCCCAGTCTCCTGCTGATGGCTGCAGACTGCATCCTGACTGATGCCATCTCAGAGATGGGCTCACAGCTAGCCCAAGCACTTTTTTTTCCAAAATTCATAGTAATAGTATTATTAGATAGGAAGTTTCTGAGAGTAATCATTAAATTTAAATACCAAAGGATTACCACCATATTGTTTCTGCTTAACTATCAAATGCTTAGATATTCTGCTTTCTTCAGCAGTTCTCCCTTTGTGACATGCTTTATAGTTCAGCACTTTCCCATTTTTCATCAGAAAGCTACACCCTGTGAAGTGAGCATGACACTAACCCCAGCAACCACATGGGTCCAGCTGCCACTGGCAACAGAGGCCTTGACCCATCCTAGTTTAACATTCCTTTACTTCTACATTCTGTTCTCAGTCTCACAGCACTCCCCACTCCTCTGAGAGGCTTTGGATATATACCCTATGCTTCATTCCTCAGGAAATGCTGAACCACTTGACTGACAGAAATGCTTTATAAGCTATTTTATTTAAATATTTTCTCCAACCTGAAATGGAAAATGACTGTCTTTGCTTGGAAGAAGGTTATGTAAACGATGATCTTTGCAGCACAGCGTGTCTCACATGGAAGATCAGTTTTAAGGCGGCCCTTAGAGTGCTTTCAGATATCCATTGGTATGTCCCCTTTGTACTGCTTTTCTCTGCTTTCAACCCAGGCCTTATTGATGGTGCGCTTCATCTCATCGTCCCCTTCCGCATACATCTTCTTTAAAATGTTCATAAGCCCTTCACTAGGATCTGCGGTGTCATAGGCAGCCTTCCTGCAAGACAGATACGTGAGAAGGTCAGCAATACCCAACAAAAGGAAGTGCTGATGTTTGTTTGAAACATCCGGAAAATGGGACTTTCACTTTGGCAAAGTCTTTAGATCACAGCAGTCTCAATTGGTTTCCAAATAGGAAGAATCCTAAGAAACACCCTTAAACCAAGTGCAAGTTAAGTAGTATACTTAGAGATGTCCCATGGGGTGGGACAGTATTTTGATGTGAAGCATTTTGCAGTAAACATGACCCTGGAAGCACTCCCAAAATTACTTGCAGGAAGCAGAAGTGAAATATAACAGAGAAAGTGCCAACACCTGCCTTGTGTTAGGTGACAGGTGAATAAAGATGGAGAAATTACCACATCAAGCACATTCACAACCCAAAAGGCTCTTTTCTGCTTCCCATTTTTCACATGCTCTCCAGAGGTTAACTGACTTCTTAACACATTGCATTTCAAAGCAATTTTCTCAGGTGATGAACAGTGCCACCCACAGTCAGCACCGTGGAGGACATGGCCTGTATGACCCGACTATAAATAATGCCCTCTATCCCATTTCCCAAAATCCTGTAGTAGTCCTAGTGCAGTCTAGCTCAAAACCACAGCAGATGAAAACAGATCAGCAGAGGGAGCCGTTTCCTCATGCTCAGGGCGAACCACCGGCTGCACAGACCCCGGCTGGGAGCAGCATTTCTGGAGCCACTCATCTGACAAACAGTAAATCTTCAGGAATTCTCTGCACAAGATACAGGTTTAACAAAGTGACCCAGTCCCTCCAGAAAACTGCATTAATTGTCAAGTCACTTCCTCTGAAATCTCCTGTGATGCCATTTGAGTAGAAGAAGGCTGTTTTGCCCTAAATTCAGCTACTTATGCCTGATCAGTTTTAGCAAATCACCCTAAAAACATGCACAAAATGAATTGTTGTTGGCAGCGATAAAATCCTCAAAAGTGTTCTCATTCTTCAAGGTGGCTTTACATGTAAAACAACATGAAACCATTATATGACATACATACATACATATATTTTATAAAGTCTCTTGTCCCCAGGTGTTACCTGCTGTCATTTACCACCCTCACACCTGTGTATGTCTAAGCTGCCTGCTACTCCCAAGCACTTGAAGTGTTACAAACTGGCTTGAGATTTAGGAAAGCTATCTAAACAAAGACCTGCTTTGCCAAAAGCATGCTGATGCTGGGATTTTTGTGCAGGCACTTCCCACACAGGTGACAATAATGATTTTGACCAGTAGAACTGCAGGGATTATATAGAAACATATTTCTATATAATACACACATGATCTTAAAACAGTCCCTCACTAATGCAGTTATTGCAATGAATGCTGCCATCAAAATGCAAATGAATCTTTCATTGGTTGATTCCCTTTAGAATTCTCACTGCAGCTCTTCCCGATCACGTCCTATGATGCAGCCTTCATCATTAGCAATAAAACAGTGGAGGAGTGGCAGCTACTCAAAGTATTTCTTCTACTTGCAATTCTACAAATATCAAAAGAAATCCCAACCTAACAATCCTCCAACATCTCAGGGCCTGTCCCCCAGACCACCAATCCTCAGAAAAGCTGCACAGTCAGTACAGATCTCTCCCAACAGTCCTAAAACATCACAGAGAACAGGAAATGAAAAACAAGATGGAGGGTTGAAAAGACACTTACTCTTTCTCTTTGCTTTCTTTTTCCACTTGAGTGAGACAATCCCATTTTTCCTCCCGCTTCTTCTTACACATGACAAGGATCATGTCTGTCTTTATCTGTACGGTGAACAACAGCAAGGCATGAATTCAGAATGCTTCATATAAAGGGATGCCAGTCAAAATTAGTAAGGTCAGCTTGTAACATGAGCCTCTTCCATACTCAAAAATTCCCGAAACATTTCTCTCAGCTATCCATCATTATGTAGCATACAAAAATTATAGCATGTACTCAGCCTCAGGGTACAAAGTATTACCTCCACTGTGGACAATTTATGCATGTGGTTAATATAATACTAGTACAGACTTACAGCAGCAGTACAGAAGAACATAACGTGCTGCAGGAACACAGTCCAGATTTGAAGGATGCTCATGCACCCAGGACTGCCTGGTAAAGAGTGACTAGTTCTTCTAGACTTCTCCAAGCATGCCAAGTTGATGTAGAGGCTCCTCCAATTTATTTCTCCAAGGACAAGAAACTAGTTTTAGGTATTGCTCAATCTTGCAACATGTTTGCAAGTTACAAAGCCTGTTGACTTGCAACCCTGACCTAAATTTCACAAAGAACTCCTGCCTGCTACAGCAGACAAGGATCTACTACAGCTTTAGCTTGGCTACACAAGTACATGACCACTGCTGGCTTTCATGCTGTATTAAAAACCATCAGAGCATCACTCTCATTTATTTCAGCTGGTTTAGTTTCACTCTGTACTCATTTTAGGCCAATTTCCAAATGAACCAGTAGCTCTTCACATGTGTCACCAAGCACAACAGAGAACTCACAGGAGGTATGTGACACATCTCAGCATGGAAAGGTGCCACAAGCAGAAGAGTACAGATATCACCGGCCGGCAGCAGTACAATGTTACCAGTTGTCCTGGTTTTGGCAGGGATAGAGTTAATTTTTCCCTTATAAAATTGACATCCTGCTAGGGTTAAACCACCACACCAGTGTTCGGGTTCTGGAGCATCACATCCTTACTAAGGCAGAGCAGGTTCCAGACTTGGCTTTGGGAATTAAGCCTATTTAAGCTTCCCAAGATTTCAGTCTGCTGACAAATCTCCTAAAATCGCAAAGAATTTCTCCGAGGTACTTAAAAGCACAAAGATGCAAACGAACACTTGGTGGAATTTTCTGCTTTATTATTTCTGAAATCCTGTTGGTGAGCTATTAAATATCCAGACATGATCTCCTGAAATAGGATTCCAGAGACTAATTCTGCAGTTATGACAATCACAGATTAGGAAGACTCACGTTCACAGTTCAGAGACTCAGCAGCACAAGGGAGGCGCTGAACACTGAATTAGCCAGGCAATGAACACGATACTCTGAGAGGGCCCTCAGTGACCTCTAACAGACAAGGTGCACTGACCTTTCTAGAGCTGCCTTCCACTGAGATGGGCTTCAGGAG
The DNA here is from genome assembly GCA_024865655.1 of Emberiza elegans. Classification (NCBI taxonomy): domain Eukaryota; kingdom Metazoa; phylum Chordata; class Aves; order Passeriformes; family Fringillidae; genus Emberiza; species Emberiza elegans. The sequence continues at coordinate 1,210,377 of JALJVW010000168.1, forward strand.
GTTGTTGAAGGTCATGGTGTAGTTCTTCCCATTCAGATTCTTCACTAGCAGATCAAATGACCTGGACCCAGGAAGTGGAGAGAGGAAAGGCACAAATATTCCAATCGTTACATTGTCTGAAAACCGTTTAGCAGGCTATTCTTTTCTATTTCTTAGGAAAGTAGAGTACTTCTTGGGAAAGCAGGCCAACAGGCTTGGATTACTTTATTCCCAGGCCTCTCAAAATGTTCAATTTTAACAGAGAAATTAAAAGAACCAATCCAGACTCACATCAAATTAAGGTCTTTAGGATCCTTTCTACCTACAAACTTTGAAAACCAAATTTCCTCAATGTACACCTCAGTTCTGTAACCACAAATACCTAGGGCTAACATTGTGTGCCCTGTCAAGCATGGTGTGGTGCATAACTAAAATTTAAAAAATAAATAAAAACACCTTGATACCCTCAAGTGCTACTAAAACCTAATACAGCTGAAGTTTAAAAAAAAAAAAGGGAGTGGAGAAAAAAAGGCTAATCCAACGCTCCTGCATTTCACTGTTCTTGTTGTGCTACAAGATGAACTCACCTCTCTGTGAAATTCACCTGCACATTCTCAGCGGGAAGCTTCTGGACACCATTTAAAGAGATGTAAATCTTAACAAACTTATCTGACTGATCCCAACCTGGAAGTGAAAAAAAGGGATTAAGTTCTACCATTCCTCCATAAGCTTCATGCACTCCAGCTTCCCCCACAAAGCCCCCTAGAACAACTAGGGGCTTTTCCTTACTGAAGCAATTTTCAGAGCAATAAAAGGAAAACATGAATTATTCAGGAATAACTTGAGAGCAAAGGGAGGTCCCCTGATGTAGCCCTGCTCCCTAATCCCTGCAAAATCTGAGAAAAGCCACGTATCAGCTCAGGTCAAAAGAGAGCAACCCAGGCTGTGCAGGGGGAGTCAGAGCCAGCTGTTTGCTCCCGCTGCAGTTTCCTTGACCCAATTCTTCCCCTACTCCCTGCATCTTGAGCAATTCCCTCTCCTCTCACCTACATGGGGAGCAGAGAAGCCAAAGCTTACTCTTACATTCCTGCTAAACACTGAGCAATGGAAAAATACCAGCTGGTACAGCAAGGATACTTAATGCATCCCACCAAACACTATCACACAAACATGATCAACACACACTGGAGCTCAGATGGCAAGTAAACATGTGGCAGCTTTTAAAGTGGAGTCTCCAATGTGGAATAAACACTGGAGATGTGGAATAAATAATTAAGGCTTCACTATGATGCTAAGTGGCAACTCTCTATGCCACCCTGCCACATCTTCAGAGAGGTGCTGGAGCTCCAGAAAAACAATCTTACCATAATTGTTTATTTTCACTGTGTACCCTCCCAGCGATGACTTTTCTTCCTCTGCCACATCTTTTGGCTTCGGTGGAGGCTGATTCTTGATTTCCAGCTCCAGCTTTTGTTTCTCTGCCGCAAGGACATCACGCACCCGCTTCCTAGTGGCATTGGTGAGCAGCTCTTTAACCTCTTCCAAATCTTTCTGCAACTGGTTCAAAAATAAAGAATCACACGTATACATTAGATACATTCTTTGTACTCAGGGCTCGCAGCTTTTTATGACAATTTCACGTATTCCACATGCTGGAATTTCAGTTTTATCAGGTCAGTAGTTTAGTTTCCCACTACAACCATTTAAGCACGGAATCATCCCTTCCTCACCCCCTGTCCACTCCTGTGGATATGCACAACCATAAAATCCTAATTCACAGATTGGGTCGGGCTGGAAAGGTGCAATTCTCCTGCTCAACCACGGCCATCTCAGAGCACAAGACCGGCGAAGATCTCCAAACACATCAATTCAGACAAGGTTTAAGCTCTCAGTGCTCAACTCCTCATACATTAAAATCCAGCAGGAACCAACAGAAGCTGCGCAGATGGCACAGCTCCTTCAACACCCACCGCCGCAAAGGGAGACCTCCACAGTCCCCAGCGAACGCGGGGACTGACGGCTCCCCACCTCCCAGCCGGGGCCCCACCGCTGCCCCTCGCCCCGGACCCCGCCGAGCCCGGAGAGCAAAGCCGGGAATCGCCTCACCTCCTCCCGCGCCACGGCCATGGCGGCTCCCCGCGGAACCTCTGGAACCTTCCGGCCGCGGGAAGTGACGCGCGGGCCCGGCCCCGCCCGCTCCGCCCCTGAGGAGGTGGGACCGGGAGCTTCTCCCCGCGCCGGGCTGAGGGATGGGCGGCACCGGGAGTTTCTCTTCCCTCCCCCGGGGCTCTGATAGACGGGCGGGACCGGGAGCTTCTCCCCCCGCCGAGCCCTGAGGGCCGGGCGGGACCTTCTCCCCCCGCCGGGCTCTGACGGATGGGCGGGACCGGGAGTTTTCCCGCCCGCCGGATTCTGAGGGACGGGCGGGATCAGGAGCTTCTCCCCGCCCTAGGCTCTGACGGACGGGCGGGACCAGGATCTTCCCCGCCCGCCGGGCTCTGAGGGACAGGCAGGATCAGTTTTCCCCACCTCCCGAGCTCTGAGGGACGGGTGGGATTGGGAGCTTTTCCTGCTCCGCGGGATGTGAGGGACGGCCGGGACCAGGAGCTTCCCCACCCCGAGGACTCTGAGGGACGGCCGGGATCAGGAGCTTCCCCACCCGGGACTCTGAGGGACGGCCGGGATCAGGAGCTTCCCCACCCCGAGGACTCTGAGGGATGGCCCAGATCGGAGGGACGGCCGGGATCAGGAGCTTCCCGGCCTGCCGGGCTGCTCAGTGTGAGGGGCGGCTGAGGTGGGCACGGGCTGGGTTTTAGTTTGGCCATCAGAAATCTCCCCCTCATTTTACAGCAGGTGCCCCCGAGCTCGTGGCTATCAAGGTCCTAGATTAATTTTGCAAAATAAAGTCTTGTTTTCGTTCTTCGGGAAAAGAGTATCAGGCTCATGTGGTGGTAAATATTGATCAAAGGGGGAGAAATCTCTGTTCCCGGCCTTTAAAGGAAGATGGGCTTATAAACTAAGTGCCCTGTTCTGTGTCTGCTGCTCACTTTCATTAAGGTAGAAAAAGACCTTCAAGATCAGTTCCAGCAAGGTTTAAGCTTAAGTTCTAAGATTTCATCAATTAAAAACAACCAAATCCAATAGAAGTTGGATGGATGGCACGGTGCCCTCAACACACACCACTGCAGAGGGAGACCCCCCAGAACAAATGCATAATAAGCTTTCTACAATAAACCCAGAGAGTAAGTTACTGTTGGGAAATTGTTCCTGACCTGTAATGTCACAATGTGTACTCTGGGAGTGACTGGATGAGTAAGAGACTTGGTTATCAAACCATTTGCAAGGAAAATATAGCTTTTATTTACAGAGCATTTGGCTAGATGCATGTAAAAACATGCTGGTGTAATGCTACCAAAATTCTCTTTTAAGCATTTTCCTCATCAAAAGAAAAACATGACTGCTGACACTGTTAATAAATCAGCGCAGTGAGCACCAACAAAAAAAATTTCTATAGCCCCACTGGGCATTAAAATGTCCCTGGAAGAAAGCAATAAGGCAATGGCATTCTCTCAGCAGGAATGTAGAGGAGACAGCATTTGCCCCCAGATGTCCTTTATAAACAGTATGACTGACCCAAGGCAGAACACAGCCCTTCAGTGCTGAAAAAGTCCATTTCTCTAGAACAAGGTGCCAGTTATAACACCTGTTTCACCAAACTGAGGAATGCCAGCTCATTTGCTGATACATGGGCTTTGGGTCTGGGATTTTGTCTTTTCTAAAGTGAACATCCAGGAATTCATATGTAAAGAGATCTGCAGAGGTAGGGACGCAAGAAGAAATTTGACAGAAATGAATTCAAAGAAAGCCTGAAGCCAAAGATTTACATTCAAGTTGGCATTCCCCAGAGTGGTTTTAACAGGTGTTGAACTGAGGTGTTTATTATAACCCTCTGCTGCAGTGGAGAAAAGATCTGCAAAATGAACTGTGGTTATTCTAAGTTTTCACAGGACTAAGCACGAGCCTGACCATCTTCAGGAATAGCATTTGGAGACAAGATAGTTAATGTTATCCAGGACATACAATATAGACAGCTGGAGTTTACTTTAATGGCATAGGTTTTTTTGGTTTTTGTTTTTTTTTTTTTTAATTGGCTAAGGGAAGTTGCTTGTCACAGCCTATGTTACAGTTGAAACAGCCAGGATACACAGAGTATCACCATACAATTTCAGAAGGTTTTAAGCATTTGCCCCTACAGAGTAACACCATACCACATCAGAAGACTTCAAACATCTGCCCATACGGAATGACATCCTATCACTTCAGAAGGCTGTTCTTTAGCCCAACCTTTTATACCCCTCATGTTCACACATTGCACCTGTGTGCCCTCTGTTCCCTTTGGTGGTTAGTCAGTGCCCCTGGGTTGTGGTCTTATAGTTGTGGTATTATATATGGTCAAGTGCTCTTATTCTTAAAATTTAAATTGGTATTGCTTTCTAATTTGAGTTCTAGCTAGAAGAGGAAATGCTTTTGTTAACATAGAAATACATTTGAAGTGAGTCTGTAGTTTGTTTTTTTCCTTAAGTCTTTTTTTAAAGTGTTTATTTAGTTTCCTTAAATGATGAGCATTTCTGTACACACGGCACTTCCCTTTGAGTGGCAGCCTCCATGTGGAAGAGTTGTCACTTGTGTCATGTCAAAACAAGCTCCACATAGTGCTCCTTTGCAGGAAGCTGCAGCAGCATCTGGATGCTGCCTGCTCTCCTGACAAACACTTTGGATAGTGATGTGGAGGTAAATCCATACAAAATGTTATAGCTGGTAAAATTTAATCTTCAGCTTTTGTCCCTTTTTGCCTTATCTTCCCCTGAAGTGGTGTGTGCTTTTGCTGTTATCTGGGAACAACGGCAGTTCTTCTCAGTTAATGGAAAATAAATCCTGGAGCAGTTGCTCACATGGAAAGATGCTTTTATAAAGCATTTGGGTACTTTTGACTGCAGCACATTCTGCTCTGTGCTGTTCTTGCTCGGCCCTGCCTCTGTCTCAGCAGTCACTTGCCAGTTTCTTGCTGTTTCCTTCTGCCCCCTGTGTCTCTTCCTGCAAGCACCTCAAGGCTTGTGCACTCCAGGGAAGCACAATATCCTTAACAACAACCATTGTCCCGCTGCTGTGTGTCACCAACCTTTAGGAGAAGCATTCTCCTGTGCTGGAAACCTCTCTGCTGGCATGAGGAGCAGGGTGAGCCCTCAGCTCCCAGGCACAGCTCCCTGTGAACAGAGACATTATCCTCAGAACAGGCTGGAATTAGCACGCACCCCCTTTGGACAGCCAGGCTGCCGAGTCACTGTGCCCCGGTGCAGGAGAGCTGCTGGTGAGAACTGCGTCAGAAAACCTGACACAGCAGCTGCTTCTTCCTGCAAACACCTTTAAGCTGCTTCTTAAGTAAATGGCTTAGGAAAATAAGCATCTTATCCCCAAGTTGTTTTCCATTTCCATTTATTTTACAAGGCATCGTTCACACAATGATAACAAGGTACTGATCTGAACAATTCTGTAACAATTAAAAAAGTAAACATTTGTTGTGACCAGGTACATTGAATTGCACTTTTAATAACAAGCATTACACTTATATTTTCATTTGCACTTTCTATAATACATGGATGTGTTACCCAAGTAGTGGTAGTACTGAATGATTCTCAGTTGGAACTGTGACCTCTCTATGATGCTCTTTTTTCCCTAACTCTTCAGGATTTGTGAACTTGGGACACACCCAAGATCACAAAGGCAACCCCAAATCTGGAAAACTTCATTGTCAGGGAGTCAGAGCTTTGGAGCTGCTCTGTTTTCAGTGGGCTGGAGTGAATCCACCATAATGGCAGACACAGAGGGAGATGATTATGCTTGATTAGAAATTTTCTGCATTCATCTGTCATCTTTTCCCAGTTCAAAGTAGCCAGAGAATCTTCTTCCATGGGAAAGCAGGAGTTCCTAAAGCTCAAGAGAGCTCCTGGCACAGCTTTCAAGGGTGGTATAGCTGAATTGCAAACCCAGGGATTACTGAAAGACAGGAATTGAGATCTGAAGAAAAATCTGGGAACATCTGCTGTGGTTTGCATTGGTGGTACCATCCATGTATTATATAAAATACAAAAAATAAGAGAAACCGTAAGGAAATTAGTACAGCCCAGGATTCTGGTGGTATCAAATGAAATTTATGATACCAAATCCTTTTGATGTATTTATCCCCTTGTCGTTCTGTTTCTTATATATTATTCTATATGTAAGATAGAGTTCTCCAAAGATACATATATATTCCTTTACAGGTTAAATAAAAGCAAGTCACACTGGAATAAGAAAATAATAAAAAGTAATATCCTAATTCTGTACCCATTTTTTGTTTTTCAGGTAAAAATAGCATGAAATACATTCAGTAGCAAAGCCATTGGGACCCAGGAGAAATGGAGAGCCCTGTATTCCTGGAGAATTGACCTGTATGTGTTAAGTCACAATCCTGAAATAAACTGTGTAGACTGCTGACCTGGGAAGGATCAGGTCTTGATCAATGCTAAGCTTTATTTATCCAGTTGCAAATTCTTTGCATTTCCCAAAAGCCACCTGTGGATTAGCTCAGTTCTAAAGGCTGCTGGGACCTACACCTCCCCTAACACCTGAGAGATCCAAACTTGAGTGTTTCATCATGTCTCCCCTTAGTGTTATTACCTGGAAGGAGCTAATGGGACAGTTCCCAGTAGGATATTAGCACAATAGACTGACAAATAAATCAGTTTTAACCTCTGTGTTTGCACAACTGGTGCAGCCCCCTCAGCAGGGTCCAGCAGGGACAGAGAGGGCTTGTCAGCCACAGCAATCCCTCAGACCTGAGGGGACATCTCTGCCCTCTCTTCACAATCAGTCAGGCATGACACTTACTGGTTTTCTCCCCAGCAGCTGAAAGAACAGCAGCACTGGAAGGTAAGAGTGCTTCTGGTATCAAAGCCAAGGCTGTTTAGGCTTAGGAGATGGGGCAGAAGTTGCCAATTATCCCTGAGTCTAACAGTAAATGAAAATCCTCTGAGTAAATGACAATCACCTGATTGTAGTTTCTCCCACACATACAAGTAGTTTCATGGATTTCACTGCAGCTCTGTAAAAGAAGGAAGGGAACAGCCCCACCTTGATCCTGTGGAGAAAGCACGGCAAGTGACTTCCACATATTGATACTTTAGTGCCAGTGAATGCAGATTTTTATTTACTCCTAAACTACCACGTTCAGTCAATGAGTGGCATCACGACCCTGAAATCAATGGGGCACTTCATGCTTTGTGAAGGGGCTGAACTCTTGCAGTTCTTGACTTTTTATCTCCATCTCCCCTTGTAAATGGCTGGCTTTATTTCAAGTTGTTCTTAACACAGTGGCAGAGATGACCATTTATCTTCAAAGAAATTTCAAGGGCCAACTAAGAGAAGTCATTTAAAACACCTAACAAAAAAAAAAAACTGCTTACCTGGGTAAGCACTTTAACTTAGCTGTAGTAATGTAACTCAGCTGTAGCCAATTAAATCCTCATTAATGATGGGACAAGGGTGGGTTTGTCCACTGGCAGTACTGATTTCATGGCTGACTACCTTTCCTGAGACTGTTTCTGCCAAACCCTAATGCAGATGCACCTCAGGGATTTCACAGTTTCTTGGCTCCTCTACCCATGGTATTTTCTTTTTTTCCTTTTTATTTCTCTCCAGGTACATTTAGAAATGTAAACTAAGTGGATTAAGTCCTATAACTTTAGAATATTAAGTTTGGTTCACAAAGATAATACAAGACTAGTTCACAAATGTACCACATAACTAAATCAGCCTTGCTTCATTTAGCCTGTAAAGTGTTACAGTCAAAGGAAAACCAACATTTTTAAGTGAAAAGCTTTTTTTTTTTTTTTTGCCCCCCCCATATTGGGCATCTCAGGAAGAGATTATAGTCCAACAAGATAAAAGTTGTAGTAAAAATATTCTTTGGAGGTTTGTTCCTAATCAAAGTAAAGACTTTATTTCAGAATGGTGCATTCTTAATAAAATTTAAAAATAGGTTTTAGTTCCACATATATATTTATAAAATTCAAATTAATTTTAATAAAAGTTTGATCTGAACACATAGTTTACTACAGACTCAGGGAAAAAAGGTTGATCACTCCAGACTTAGGAGCTATGTTAGCTGTTCCAGTGCCACATGGAAACAACAGTTTCAGTGAGACCTTGGTGATGTTTCCTGCTGAAAAGCTGAGCAATAAGCCAGCTATCCCTGACAAATCCACCAAGGATACATGTGTAGGTGGTTCTGTCACACAGAGATCTCTTTTCTTGCAGGAAACTAAATTTCCTAATAGCATCTATAGTCAGCAGATAGAATTTTAGCTTGCTTGGTTTAATCATGGAGTCCTGCTCCTTTCCTTCATTCGGAATATTCATCAAGATAATGCCATAGAGCTATTTTCTTATTCTTTCAGTAATGCTGAGAAGATGCAGCTTCCTCCTAAATATTAATCTTCCAAATGCCATTGCTACAAATGCTACCTTGGATCTACAGCTGGAAGGTGGAAAATGCTTACTGCCTTTAGGGTCATTGCTTTCTGAAACTTCCTTTGGGTGAGGTAAACCAGCTTCCATCCTTACAAGGGTTTGAAATCATGATGGCTAGCAGGTAGCAAAAACTCAACTTCCAAAGTCAGAAAGCAGCTACACTGAGAAAATGTGTCAAAGCTTATTCTGTGAAATGTGGTGATGTTATTTGCCAGTTCCTTCTTGATGAATTTGGGAAGTCCCACTCCCATGAACTGCTCATTGGACCCTTTGAGGTGATTTAACTCATTGACTTGACAAAGGATGAACTGTAGGGGGATAAATCCACCCACATCTTCTTTTGTTGTTGTTTTTAAGTATCTCCAGTACACACTACAACAAGGACAAGGGACAGGACTGTACAATGGGTGAGCAGGAGTGAGCTCATCTGCTCAGGGAATCACAGCCTAACACATTTCTTTACTGAACTTTTCCAATCATGGTTTTAAATCCACTTGTAAGTATGATTTAAGATAAATGAAATGAGAAATTCAGACACTTGTCAAATAACCAGTTTCCCTCATGGGCACAGTACTCCCAAATGCAACAATCAGATGTTCACCAGGTCTCCTTAAATGTCACTTCAGATTTGTTATGAGTTCAGATTCACATTCTGAATGTGAAGCAGAACTGGTAAGTGAATGACTAACACTGGGTTTAGTCAGTCGAGAGAATGGAAACATTTATGCAAATATTATGAGCAAGACAGTGACAAGGGAAAAAGACCTTTGATAACATTTGCAAAAGAAATACCTTGTTTTTCCCCCCTTTTGTTCCTCACTGTATTAATAATTCCAGATAATCACTGTTCTTGAAGGTACATTTTAAAATATTCAAGTTTTTAACCCCTTATTCTTAGAAGAGAGAATTGTGTCAGGATGGTGATTGTATTTTGATCTCTACTTCTATCAGCTGACTGCCTTTTGGAATTTTTCCTTTGGCACTGGTAACATTAAATTTGAACTACCCTGTTGAAAATAATTCACAATTATGCTTGACAACAAAGCACAAGATGGGTATTATTAAATTTTATTGTACAAAACCGACAAGCTATGGCATTCCTTAGAATTAAAAAAAAAAAGGATCAAAACAGAACTAGTGTCCCTGGAAAAATCTTGTAAATGAAACAATTAATACACAACATTTAGTCCAGCAATGACATTTACCTGCAAGACCATCTTCAGACATGACACGTATAATTAAAAAAATATTCCATCAGTTCAAGCAATAGTTTAATTTTCCATGAAATAAGTATTTCTATGAACACTTTAAGTTTAGTCAAAACAAATGCTTTTGAACTTTCTTACCTTAAGAGATATAAAACAACCAGACAGGTTTGGGATTCACCAGAGGAGTCTACCCCCACAGGAAAGTCTAGGGCTTGTATTCCACTTGAAAATGCTCATTTTTATAAAAATAAGTAATACCAACAAAGTGTTTCCTAACCAAACACTTCCAGCAAACAGATCTTTCTATGGTATTTTATTCATCAATGCAGCACAAGCCTCTTGGGTGTTTTATTTGATACCTCATTTCTGTGTCAAATTTGGAATCTGAATATAGACCCAGGGCAGGGTTTTCATTACTTTTCACAAAACCTACCCTTTATTGCACAGGATTTACAAAAGGTCAAAACCATGCAAGGTCTCCACTCTGCTTCTCAGCAAAAACATCAAATAGGTGTCAAAACGGTTCTCCCTTTATCCCAGTGGAAGGAATTATTCCTTGGAATTCTTAATATAAACATGAATTTAAAAAAGGGAACTAGGGAACTTTATGTTAAATTCCAGTTGGGCTGTAAATAGTCTTTAAACAACAGTGTTACAAAAACGGCACTACTTGTATTTCTGAAGAAAAACCAATCCAAAGGAAGAAGTTGTAAGTGAAGCTCATAGCAATTGTGCCAGGAGAGCACAACCCTACCTTTGCTATGGCCTAAGCTTTACAAAAAGTGCTTCTCTGCAGGATGCAGTTGCTGGGATAAACTTCTGAGATGGTCCCAGGGCCTAAGTTATCCTCAATGTCTTACACTGTGCTTTCTAGGGAGAGATTATGCTGCAGTACTGTACATTTTCCATTCTCTCTCTGTTCCTCCAGAAGAAGAAAAACCTTCTATGCAAGACAATAATAATTTCCAATTAGATGTGTATTAAAGACCTAGTTTTGAAATATTTATTTAACATCTAGTCATATAAAATAAAGTGTAAAAGTATGAAGGTATCAGAACGTGGCTTTCAGCAAGGCAGTATGGGAAGTAGGAATTCAACATAAACCAGGACTTTTTTTCCCCCCCCTTTGAAAAAGGGTGACATCAGAAAATGCATGAAAAACACTGAAGAATTTCACTTCAAGCCTGCACTCCTGCCTCACTGTCCTTTGCCCAGGAGGAGAGACCAGTGGAAGAATCCTCCCAGGTTCCAGGGGTGTTGTTCTTTGTGCTCTGGGGCCGGCCGTGGCTGGACTATGTGCTGCCCTCTCTGGGAGGCACCGGCGGCTGCGGCGGCGGCGGCGCCTGTGTACCTGTGGCCGTTTTGATAGAGTTCAGCGTTTTGCTAAACCAAGAGTTTTTGGCAGCTTGGATTTCATTCATAAGGGCTCCTCTCTGGTGCTCCAGCTCCTAAGAAAGCAGAATAGTCAGAATTGATCAAAACCTCATTAATTAACAAAGAAGCGTCTTCACACTCAGTGCCTGCAGTCCAGCACTTCCCTTGCAATCTCCCAGGCACTGGGGAGAGAAAACATTCAAACTGCTGAAACAGCACAAGACATTTAGACACAAACAAAATCCTCCTCTTCTTTTTAAGACAGTTTTTTGTTCTGAAAGTTCAGATATACAGGCATGCAGGTATGTGCTCCCTTTTGGAACAATTTTTTTGTGTGATTCAGAACAATTTTGGACGGAGCATGAGGTTAAGGTGACCACCCTGCTGTACCTGGAACAATTTTTTGTATGATTCAAAAGAATCTTGGACTGAGCATGAGGTTAAGGTGACCACCCGGCTGTACTTGGATTCCACGTACCTGAATTTTGCACTTGGCTTCCACAAGCTGCAGTTTGGTCTGTGCAAGCTCCAGCTCCATCTCTCTCAGCTGCTTCTTCAGTGCATCCTTCTCATCGTCTGTTTCGATGCCTTTGTTGTCCGTGCTTACAGCAGGCACCTTCAGTGCCCCCTCCTTGCTGAAAATCTCACTGCAGTGTTTGCAGGCCATCACTTTGCCCTGAAATACCCACAAAGCTCATTCTTAATCCATGTTACAGAGTTGCTGTACTTCCTGGAAGAGCCATTTTATTTGTCAGACTGCCTCAATCTCAAACCATCCAGTACTGCAATTTTTATAATTGGCATGAAAAGAACTTGAGTAGTTCATGAACAATTTCCAGGGTATGTTAACCAGTAGAAAAATTCCTAAAATCTACTTAGCATGCTCCAAGCACACAGACTTTGCTCCTATATTAGAGTCTTCTTGCTACCAAAGCTTTGTAATATTTATGTCAGCACAACGCAGAAGAGTAAATTACATCTGAGTAGATGAAACAGCTGGCCTGGCTTGCACAGACTAAAAGAGGACATTGAGCCATTTCAGCAGAATATAGGAACATCAATCCTAGAATTATTTTATGTTATTATCAATAACATTATAAAGTCACTAAAAAGCAACAAATCCAGTTCAGCTGGAGTATTAAAGAATATGTATATGTAGAAGATACAGCAGAGGGTAAACAACTCTGCCTACTCAGAATTATTATTACTAATATTATTATTACTGCCTATCAGGAAATGTTTAACTCTTATATAGGCGTTCCTGGAAAGGGGTTAGAGAAGGGAGAGGAGCTCCTGTGGATGTTCTGGGGATGGCCCTAGCTGTGCCCTTTGGTTTAATTACTTAAACCAATTCTACTTAAATTACAGAAACCCAAATGTATAAACTTTGTCCAATCTGGCCAATTCCAATCCCTCTGCTGTGCACACTTGAGAAACAACATGTTTTGTCTTCTTTTTTTCCCCATTTAATAAAAACATCCAAGTAAATATTGTTTTCTCTACATTTTTTACCAGAAGCATACATTTTAACAGTAAAAAGAAAAGCCAAGTACTAAATGTACTTCCAGTTTGGGAGTTCCACAGTGTCTGATGCAAGAAAAAGAACTGTGAAAGGAAATAAATCCTTTCCTTGTTTACATCTGCTGAAAAATGCACGTGGGGCTATTGATGTGCTTCAAGTTCAGCTCACACTTCAGTTGTGTACCCCTGGCATTCAGCAAGACCTGTGTTAGAAACACCCCCTGTGCAGAGACATTGTTCTCACCTTCACAACTTCCAGTTCATCCTTACTGGCTGCTTGTTGCTTCTCCAGCCTGGTACTCAGCTGGGAACAAATCTGGGGCAAAGAAAGCAATCTCTTAGCTCATAGTTTACTATGCTAAAGTAGAATCTGTGTGCTTTTTAACAATGGTTTTTGCTAGAACCAACATTTCTTAAATTCTGCCTCACTCAGTATATGCATTCCCCCCTTAACTCCACTGCTGCTGTGAATGATAAAAACCCAGCAGTAATCAATACAGAACCAGAATACAGAGACAGGGACATTTTATGCATGAGTTGGTTTATGATGTTTGTACTGCGTTATGTCACAAAGTACAGAAGCTTTCACCCTACAGTACTAAAATTAGCTGAAAGACAGGTTATTCCTGACTGCCTAATTAGGAGACTATTAGGAAAGCCACAAGATTTATGACAAATTACAGCATTGGTCTCTGAAAGCCTGAAAGGTGGAGCTTGTTTGAAGGATGAGATCTGCAATGCTGAAAATTCAGCTCTTGTAACAGGGTGAAAGAAGAAATACGAGAGAGGATCTCTGGAATGGTACCTGTTTATACTCTGCAATAATGGCTGTCGTTTTCTTGATCTCAGATTCTGCCTTCTCCAGCTGCTTCCTGAAGACTTCCTTCAGCTAGGAATTTGAGGAGAGAAGTTACACAGTACACTGACAGAACTTCTCAAAACGTGTCATCTGATTGTTTTCTTTGTGCCTGCCTGTGTTTACAACAGCTCTACAGCTGCTGCTTATGAAATTCCAGTTCTCAGACAAGTGTCTGATTTACTCAGTTTACAAATACTGATTATATCAGTGATAACCAAGAAGTCTCTACTGTGACCCTTTAACTCTGGTTAGAGAATTCTCCTGTAACTTAATTCCCATTCTCTGTGTGAAATGGTGGTACATCATGGCCCACAGAACACAAAGAAAAGCATTACTATTAAGTGGGGTTTTACTGATTTAGTTGTTGTTTTTCTGCACACTGTCACAGCAGGTTTGGCCAGATTGTTTGTTTATTTGGAGATGGAACAAGAAGAATCTCTCAACACTGTCATTTCCACAACAGGAGGAAAAAAAATCTGTTTGGGTCTGTGGCACTGAATGAAAACACAGCTAACTCATCCTCCTTCAGAACCACTCCACTTGGAGAGCTCTTTCAGTAGGAAAAAAGCCTCACTGCCTTACTTATGGCAAACAGAGAGCTCCATTTTAGAGAGACACAATGAATAAACATTAATTGTTGCAGTCGCTGTTGCCAAATAGCAAAAATAAAAGTCAGGGTATCACTTTTGAAATGTACATGTTAGATATTTAGGATTACAGAACAAAGACTGAGTATTTTGCAGCTGAGTAGAAACCAGGTTTAGTCAGCAAAATTCTCCCACCCCTGTTCTTCTGCTGTTGGGTCTGGCTTCAGGCAGGAACATTATTTAAGTGATCCAGCAGCTGAATCCAGAATGGGCTCTTACAAGGCAACAACTCCTCCAGCTCCTTCATTTAGATGTTTAAGAGGTCTGATCACATCTCCTTAGCTGAGATTGCTCACCACCAGTGACAACAATCATTACAATACTTGGAAGAGGATAAGCTATGAAAAACTAAACATTCAGTGCTCAAGTAAAAAAAAAACCACTGAAAACTGTACTTTGGAAAAAAAAATACCCTGGCACTAGAAACTTTTACTTAAAACTGCATTTTGAGGACAAAATCATGTTCACAATTGCAACTCAACCACACTTTTCTGCATATCATTTTTCTTGCATTTACTAACTAAATGGGAAAAGCTGGAGAATGCCTTACCTGAGCAGTTTCCTCTTCCTGCTTCCTTTTCTCTTCCTCAGTCTCCACAAGCTTCTGCTTGGTAAGGAGAAGTTCCTTGTTCAAAACATCTGCTTTGTCTTCAGCCTAGAGTCAGAGACACGTGTGTAAATCAGATGTTCTTGTGTGCCAGTACAAACAACACTGGGATGCACAGCTCAGAAATACACCAGGTTCAGGTTTTAGCATTGCCTTTTCCTGCCCTCTAATGGTTCACAAAACCTTTTGATATGAAATCCCCATTTACTGAATGTGTTTCAACATCTGTGCAAAAGGACCCTGTGGCCAATTGTTCACCTATGCCGAAATGGCACATAAACACAGATATTATATCCTAGCACAAACAGTGATGTACAGAATATTTTTGCTGGGAGCAATATTAATCCAAGTGAGGGCATCATGATTTACCTCCTGTGTAACTTCAAATAACTCATCCCATTTTTGAATCTGTGAGCAGGGAACACATAACTGTAAAATACTTAGGTGCATTGTACCCTACAAAGTGATCAGGCAAAGGCAAGTGTAAGACACAAACAGGACCACCAGAATAATGGTTTATTGGTGCAAATAAGTATTACATGAAGAAACCTGATAATTGAGAATATAATTTGCTCTGGAAGGACCAAGCTTGTGGTGACACACACTGGGAATCCTTTGCTTTTGTGAGCACTGTCCTCGCTTATCATCAGGAGAGAAATTCCAATATATCCAATCATTTCTCAATGTTTGGATTTATTTCTGTAGGCCTCCCCAGCTGGAAACACACATAGCAGTCACCACCCTTCCTGTTCAGTAATGAGGTCCAGGACAGGAAATGGCTGTGGCCAATTAACACTGACTTTGCTGAAATTACAGGAGGGAAAAGGGCATTGGAAACAAGTAACCATATAGAACTTGTCTCTGAGCGGAAGTTTGGTTTTCTAATGCTGCTGTGGTGGTATAAGCCTTTCTGCCACAGTAATAATGATTAATGAGGATATTAGTGGAGTTTGAGGGCAGCAGAACCAGCTCCACCATCTCTATGACTGAAAAGATGGATTAAGGATCTCTTCATTGCTTAGTGTGTATAAGGCTGTATGGGAGGAGAAAGGAAAACAAATGGTGCAAGAATGGAAAATTGATGAGATTAACATTTTAGAACAAAAGTATTTGGGGATTACAAGGATATTTATGATGAAAGACCTGTTTAGGATATGCTTTGAAGGAACTACAAATCTTTCCTCCTTTTTTGGTGCTCATTCCAGTTTCTCCAAGCACCTGCAGTGTAGAAAGAGAGGGTTGGATGTGTGGTTCTCTGAAAACCATTGTGTCTGGGGCAAAGGGCTCTGAATGCTGCTGCCCTCCATATTCCAGTCTCCACAGGGAACACCAGCAGTTATCAGTGAACACCCAGGAGCCCACTGAATTTTTGGTGCTGTGCCACTTCATTATCTCTGAATTTTGTTGACTCTACTAGAAGTGCTGTGAAAAACAGATCCACACAGACATTTTGCAATGCTTGAAACTACTCTCCTAAGAACTACACGACACCTTTTTCAAGGAAATGTTTGTTCCCTGCTATCTGCCTAAAGGTTATGGCCTACATTTTCTAAACTATCCCCAACAGAGGAGATGCAATCAGTCTTGGCCACTGAATGCCCACAGTGGCACATGGAGATACAGCTGAGTGCAGCTAAGAGTGAGGCTGTCAGGAAAATACAGGCCAAAATAATTACACTTCGAATGTGTTCATGCTTTCACTTGAGCACAAAGCAGGGCTCCTCCTGAGCTGGGAGCCAGCTCTGTTCCCATTACCTGGTCCAGGTCATTCCTTAAGGCAATTTTGCTGGTCACAAGCTCATGGGCAAGGTCATCGTTCTCCTGCTCCAGCCTCATGCTTGCTTCTTGGAGCCTGCGGTTCTCCCTCTGTGCAAAGAGAGGAACAACCAGAAAAGGAAATTAATCCTCAGGAAGAGCAATGAGCAAGTGCATGGTGTGTGCCAAACACTGAGAAGGCAGAGTGCACATTAAGACAGGACTGCTGCTCTGGGAAACAACAGTGAATTAAGCCAGCAGTGCAAATGCAGCTATTCCACTTCCATCCCACTGGTTTGTGTTGTGAAAGGGACACACTGATTGCAGCGTTTCCCTGTCAAAAATAAATACTGATCTCTCCACAAAGCACTTGGTTTCTGCTTGCTCATCATCTAAAGAAATCAGGCAGATAAATCCCACCCAGCAGCAGCGAACAGGGACCAATTAACAGTTACTCATAATAATGCTTCCAAGCAAAGTAGAAAGCTGTCCTGCTCCACTTTACAAAATCCTGTCTGCAGGGATCCATAAAAATAGTCCACTTTGTAGGTGAGGCAGTGCCAACTTCCCCTCTCCTGTGGGCCAGCAAAGAACAGCATTCAGCAGGGAACTCCCTACAGCTCCAACATCCCGTGTCACCGCTTGTGCACTGCCCTGTACCTCCTGCCAGTGACACCAGTGTGTACCTCACAGTGCCAGGTGGAGAGGGGAGCTCAGCCCTCAGCCCAGCACCTGCTGGGGGCAGTGACAGGAACGCAAAATGCACGACCTGGAGGCTGCAGGCTCTTGCTTCACTGCCCTCCCTACCCACTCCACACAGGCAGAAATGACTATCTGGAGCATTAACCACGGGAGGTGAAGGAACAGGAGAATGAACAATCATTCATGTCTTTTAGAAATCTGTGACTGCTGCTCTAGAGCTGAGAAAAAGAACCATATTCAAAAGATGCCTGGGGGTCAGTGGACTTCTAGGGGTTCAACATCAAATACAAGTCCTCATTTTCAGAAGAACACAGCCAGAGGTGCCTTCCTCCAAATGGATTTTAAGAGAAAAAAAAACTGTGCTGGCTTTCCATCACTGTATATCTTTTATACCAAAAGAGGCTGCAAAGGGAATCTCTGCACTATGGAAATTCAAGGAAAAGCACCACGTTCACATGAAAACTCATAGGTGGAAAAACAATAACCTATATGCTGAGATTTCAAAAAGGACTTATTCTCACCTGAAAGGTAACTTATGTTCTCCAAAACAAAACAGTGAAAGTCCAAATATATCAGTAAAAGTCAATGATATATAATAATCTCTATATTAGCACTTGTAACATTCTTCAAGAGTTGTTCAGTGAATGCATTCCTACAAAATGTGATTTCCTGCATAAGTTATTCACCTGTTTTCACTTCTTCCTATTCACCAGCTATGAAATTGCAATTTTTATTTCTGTTGCAAGCAGATTTTGCATATTCATCCTAAACAAAACCAGGAGCTCTAAGAGGATGCAAAAAAAGATCTTTTGTGTGTGGGAACTTCCTCTGTGGCAGGAAGTGGAACCTCTACAAATTTTCTCTTGTTAATGTGACCCTATTGTGTAACTAGAATAGGCACTGCCCTGCACAGGGAAGTAAGATGGTTTCCCTTCCAAAAGATTGTACTTTGAATAACTTGTTTTGTACAGAAGCTAAATAAAATGCCTTTGTCTTAAATAAAATAACCACTGCTAAAACACATACAACTTTAGGGATTTTTCTTATTTTAAATGTACTTTAGTCTGTTTGGGACAAGGAATTTTAAAAATCAAAGTAAAATTTTTCTGTACACATCATATAAGCTTTGAAGTGTAAAACCAAATTGCAGTCAATAATGATAATACTAATAACAATCTCTAACACATCTTTATTCCTGTATTTTGTTCAGACCATCTTAGGAATGCTTATTTTTATAGGCTCTCCTGGTTGTCAGAACCTGAGTTCACCTAAAACTTGAGACCTGAGCCAGACTGGATTCTGCAGCACCAATACCTTTTCACAGGGATGTTGCTGAGAGGAAGAAAGCAGCAAATTCTTATGACTTTGACAAAATAACCGAGTTGGCTTTACCATTTTTGCTCTGTCTTTGCCAAAAGCTTCAGTGTCTGCCAAGCAAGGCACGCAGTGTGAGCTGAGAGTTCCTGCTTTGCATTCGCAGACAAGTGGGTAAGCAAGCTCTGTGCTTGGAAATGCACTATCCTCCCCTTAAACCAGGATTCACATGCCAGGCTGGAAGTGAGTTAAAGATCTCTTACCTTGGGCATCCAGTCAATAGCTACAAAATGTTTTTAGCTCATTCACCAAACTCCAGCTGAAAGGCTCTCTCTCACAGGACCACCTTCACTCCTCCTCCACCCAGGGCAGTATGCCTGATTAGCTGGTTTGTCTTTGTCAGCTCCTCCCCCCAGGTCCAGCAGTGTAAAACTGCCTCCCTTCTCAGGAGGAAACTCTTAAGTCTGCCTAAGTCTAAATAAAAACTAACAGGACACAGTAAAGACAGAAAGAGCAAACAGCGCTCTTCACATGTAGCAAATTGTTTCCATAGGCTGTGAAATATTTAGAGTTTTATGAAATATGCTCACAATGACAAAGTTCAGCAGATGGAGCTGGTCTGTCACAGCAGGACTCACATCAGAGGCAGCATTTGTAATGGCATCAGCCAACTAGTCAGACCTGCTAGTTGTCCCTGGTGTAAACAGACAGCTTCCTGCCTCCTCTCCACAGCACTACATTTACTATGACAACCATTTCCTTCTCCTCAGCCTCAGAAACTGCTCCGTTTCTACAGTAAAATAACAGATCCCTCTTTCCCAAATCCCTCCTCCTGGTTACTGAAGGTGGCTGGTGAACCCAGGTTAGCTTTTAAAAGGAGGATACTGCATTTCCAAAGAGGACAAACAAGCTGATACACACAAACACAAATCAACTTACCTCCTGTAAAGTCACAGACCAATTACTGCTTTCAACCATTGGTGTAAAGACAGTGAAAACAGGATATAAAGAAATTTCTAATACAAAAAAAAAAGTTGCTTATTCTTCATTGGGTTTTTTGTTAAGAGTTTTAGAGAGAGATGCTCCTGCTTCCATCACACACTGGGTGGAAAGAAGATGACAAACTCGAAAGCAGTAGGCAAGCCTCAGTTCAGGATGATTGAAAGGCTGAACTCCACCCTCTGCTCCCTTCCAGGCTGCACCAAGGAGCAATTCCTGAGGAGATCAGTGGCCATGATGCATCCTCTCTGTGCTGAACATGTGGGCTGTAATGAGTCACCAACCTCCTTAAGCAATTCTGTTTCTGTTCAGCACCACCCTGTGCTGCCCTTGGCTCGGGGAGGGTTAGTTTCCTTCATGGTGGTTAGTACATTTTGGCTTTGTGCTGGAAAAGGTGTTGGTAGGACAGAGGTGGTTTGGTTATTGCTGAGCAGGGCTTGCACAGAGCCAAGGCCCTTTCTGCTTCTTGTAGCTCCTCACCAGTGAGGGGGCTGGGGTACACAAGGAGTGGGGAGGAGGCACAGCTGATCCCACCTGACCCCAAGGGACAGTCCAGCCCACACGGCACCACGCTGAGTGTGTAAAGCAGGGAGAAGCAGAAAGAAGGGGAGCCTCGGAGCGATGGCATTTGGCTTCTCAAGGCACTGGTTTGTGTGATGGAGCCCTGCTCTCCTGGAGATGGCTAAACAACCACCTGCCCGTGAGAAGGGGTGGCTGAGTTCCTTGTTCAGCTCTATCTACTGACCTGTCTTCATCCCAACCCACAAATCCACCCGTTTTGCCACTATTATTCTGGGGATTCTCTCCCCCACCCTTGTGGTGGAGTGAGCAAGCAGCTGCCTGGGTTAAATCAAGACATCCAAACCCCAGACCTCTGAGTGTGAACAGCTCGTCAATGATGGAATGAAAACACTGATTAAAATTCAATTTCTGGATGTGAGCAAACTGAGGTCTTCATAAACCCAATGGAAAGGGCTCTTGATGTTGGAGGAGCTCCAAAGGAAAATCCTGTGAACCTCTATCCAGAAACCCAAAAAGCTTTTACAGCAAGAGATCCAGGGAAGCCTCTCAAGGGAAGCAACACAGAGTTGTGTTTTCTGTTTGGCGACTCTGGAGAAGCATTCCCCAAAGTGCCCCAGCACAATTTCTAAAGAAACAACAGACAACGTCCCACAGCAAAAGTCATCGTGATTTTCCTCATGATGGTTAACATTCAGTTGCCCTGGCTGAATAAAAATGACCAGTGTATTAATTTTTGCTTCCCCTTCAAAACACAGAGAAGGCTGTTCCAGAGAAGGCTATTATGTCCAAATTACACATTTATTCACACAACTTCTCCATTGCACAAGGAGGTCGACAGAGGAAAAGGTGGAACAGAGCAGCAGCATCTGCTTGCAAAACTCCAGCCCTTCTTTGTACAACTACTTCCTCTTTATTTTAAATCAGTTCCCAGGCTCACTTCTGGAATTTTCTCATCAAGTCAACCCAAAGCTTGTTACATGAGGCATTCTCAAACACAGAAATAAAACTCCAAAATGTTTAGAAAAAACATAAACCTGAAATCTATTACTATTTTTTCTACACATATGACTCACTTTTCTTCCTAGCTTCTATAGGGAATTTGTAATTTAGCTAAAAGTTACAAAATTTGGTGACAAACAACAATTTAGAACATTTTTCACTTTTGCACCTTTTAAAAATCTGACAAAAATATGATAATTTGTTATAAACAATGGAAAATAAAGCGAAAACATGTCCAGAAAAACTTGCACTTTTCCTAAATAATACCTGTAAATACAGAACAAAACAAACAAACGTCACTCTTTAATACTGTTCTTCTGGTAAATCGAATCCCAACATGTAAGATAGGTGCTGGGCAGGACCTGCTGTGTTTCACACAGCTCGTGGGAGCAGATGAACTGAACCTGTCAGGCAAACACAGCTGGTTCCTGGGCCCGGCACTGCACACCCAGCCCATCTCCCTCTCTCTCAAGGCCATCGGGGCCTCCTCTGAGGGCTGTGCCACAGGGAGGTGCCTCACTCAGACATCCTTCATCTCTGCAGCTCACTACAGCCTGCGGGCCTGACAAATTCCTGCTGGTAACAGCAACCCTAAAAACTGCAGCTAAAAACTATCCATTGATTTAAAGCTCTTTTCCTTCCTGATCCATATGGGGAACATTCTGCAGGGATCTCTACTCCAGTGATGCCATCCAAGAAACATCCCCTTCCTAGGCAGCAAAATCCTCACTTTGTTTTGGGAAGCGAAACTGTAAAAATGACAAGGTTGTAGGGCACAGCCCAGAGAGCAGGAGCTGACAGCAGTGCTGTGCTTGCAGGCAAGGCTGGCTTTTGTCCTTCCCAAGCCAAGCCTGGCTGCTGGAAGCCCTGCAGAGGTGGTGCCCAAATGAAATCCATCTCTGACCATGCAGGCTGCACAGTGCTCTCCTAAAGGACAGGCAGAAAGCAAGGCTGGCTCTCCACGTGCTGCCTGGGAGGATCCACACAATGACATTTTCTTGCTGCCCTTTGGAAACACTCCTGAAATGTCAGTTCCTACAAAACCTCAACTTCACATATCAATAAAATCTAACAAGCAAGACAAGGAACAAAGAACATTTACAAGCATTTTTCCATGACACCCATCAACTGAAAAATGTGTCCAGACTTTGAAGTTAATATGCAACTAAAATATTACAGGGACTCTCTAATCACAGCATCCTTAAGAGGATCAGACCCAACACAGCTTAATAAAAAAATCCACAGTGAGTTTCAGAAGCACAAGCCAAAACCCTGGGCTGTGATCCTGACTGTGACAGTGACTCACATCAACACTGGCCCAAGAGTCACTTCCTATATCCTCATTTGCAGCTTGGGATAATGTTCTTCACAGTGCATTGACCAGGATTAACTAGTTAATATGCTTCCGCTGAGCTTTAAAGAACCCTTCTTTGTTTCCTAAGCATTATTTTAATTCCACAGTACTATAAGTGAACCACTAGGAAAATACTTAAGTTAATCAGCAGCCAGTTGTGGTTTTTTCCAAATAGGTCACACTTGCTATTGGTTCTCAGCAGCTACAGCACTCCGAAATCTCATAAACAATAAAATCTCCACCCTTTGACAGCAAAAAACCTACACTTTAAATATAATTTTCTCACATACAAATGCTTAAAAAAAAAAAGTCAGTGTGACTTTGTACCTGTAGGTTTTCTTTGTCACATTTATGAATTAAGGCACACTCTCTCACCAGAGATTTCCATTTTCTGAACGTGGTGCACTTTTCTAATGTTCACAGGCCATGCCAAGCCGGTTGCACTCTGTGTGATTTGATTATCCAGCCCTGCCCAGCCCTGGAAGACCCCACAACAACCATAATGGCACGAACATGTTAAGGCACAATGAAGACCAGCAGGCAAACAGTACATGGATGTGTCAGAAATGTCAGTTCCCAGCTATCCTGGGCAGCAGGCAGTAAAGTGCTTCACCCCTGGCAGCTTCACCTAGAGCAAACTGAGTTGTTCCAAACAGAGTGAGGAATAACCAGACCCCAAACTCTCAGTTAAGGCTGTGCCCAGAGGCAGAGCCTCCAGCACACAAAATCTATGGCAACAGAACGTAGCTGTGACAATGAAAGCAAATACATTGTAAAGACAAGCAAAGCTGACCTGAAATTGAAAAGCTGTTTTTTCAGTGAACTATCAAGCTATCATATTAACAACTGAACCTTATTTCTGTGCTCCTTTAAAGAGGAATATCCATCACTATAAACTCTATTGCAGTAGTACCTCAGGACCCCAGAAGAGCTCTGGGTCCCACCACAATTGGTATTATCTTAACAAAAAATTACTGAAGCTTGGTATAAACAGGAATGAATAATAAGGATCATATCAGCTAAGGAAGAGTTCATCTTCCAAAGTCTCTGTGGATGCCACTGCACACAGCTTGCACTAGAACAATGTGTATTTTCTCCTTTCTGTGTCTGTAGCTGAATCACCCTTTGTTTCTGCGGCTCATGAAGATCTCCCGTAAAAGTGCAACAGCAGGAGAGTTACCTACAAACATATAAACTGAAAGAAGAAAAATATTATATGTGGCTACTTGCAGATGTCTTAAGAGTTACAAATTGTGATTGAAATATTCTTGGAAAAAAAAAAGACTAAGCCCAAAGTTTCAAAATGCTTATTCAAGAAAGGGGACGAGTTCACCTTCACTTCCCTAAGGTCTGCATCCCTGGCACACCCCAGGGAGGTGAGCACGGTACACACACCTCTACTTAACTGCTGGAGACAGCTCACTCCTGGTGGGATTCACCAAATTCCCATAGAGCATCTCCCTACCTTGTATCTGTCCATAGGATCTTCCTGCTGCAGCTGGCTCTCTCGCATTGTTTGGTACTCTCTCTCATATTTCTTCAGCTTTTTCGTTGGCACCTGTGGAGTAGATTTGGGAAACATGCATTTAAAAATGAGAGGAATGCTGGAAAAGCTGACTGAAGGCTCTCCCTACCAACAGGAAAGTGAGGAAGTGCTGGAGAGCTGCTGCTGAGTAAAGTCTCTCCCCACTGTCCCCCCTCCCCTAGTCATTAAGCCCTGTCAAACACTTACCAATACAGCTCACATCACAGAAATCTTTCTGTGCCCACTGCTGCTAATTATTCAGACGTTTAAAGGGAAACAGAACTGGAGACATTTTAGTAACACTAACAAGAAGAAAAAAAGCACAGACAAGTGGGAGAACAGGAAAGAGGAAAGCACATTTTGATACATATGATTCACCGAAACAATGCTCTAGCAAGACAACTGTTAAAAGTGAGATGAGAACAAAGGAGTGCTCATACAAAAGAACCAGACAATTCCCTGGGGGAGATCCAAGTAATGGTTTTATTGCTGAGAGAGTATTAATGTCTAAATTACAGCCTGTGACCAATGCCCTCATGAAGTCTGGCATCAGAGCCCTCCTAGGCACAGATGGAGATGCTGCAGTGCAAGCCAGCAGAGAGGTGGCTCAGAGAAATCACAAACACATTTGGTAAACAGCCATGCAGAAAGGTCAAAACCCAGGCTGCTGGCTCCTGGGAACCCTTCCACTTCAAACACTGATCAGAAGGAGCCTGTGTTCTTTTCAGCAAAGCATGGGGAGCCTCTGCTTTCCCTTCACCTTCTGGCTGGGTATGCAGGGCTCCCACCTGTCCCTGGAGACGTCTGGCAGCATTACTCAGGTCACCTGCTGGCAGCTGGAGAGATCCCGACTGCCATGTACCACCAGGAGTATAAACACAGGCTCTCCTTGATCTGTCATGCAGATATTCCTATTGCCTGCATTGATCATGTTAGCTGCCTCCTGCTGTGAGGACATGCCACTGTCACCTTGCCTTAGGGCAAAAACTGCAGCCAGTGAGCAGAAATGGGAGTTTCTGTGTAGTTTTGGAGCTGTTTTCTCTCTGCTGGTTGTGAGCAGAGATGGGAGTTTCTGTGTAGTTTTGGAGCTGTTTTGTCTCTGCTGGTTGTGAGCAGAGATGGGAGTTTCTGTGTAGTTTTGGAGCTGTTTTCTCTTTGCTGGTTGTCAGCCCAATGCCTCTTTGCTCTGCAGCACCCAAAGGGACCAAGCAAGTGCTCAGTGCTGCTGCAGAGGGAGGTGCAAGTAGCAAACATGAAACCCATGATCTGCAAAGCATTAATAACGCAGAAGAACCAATTCCCACAATTACTATGGAACCTGAAATCAACCCCCTTAAAGCAAACAAAGAGAAAACGGTAAAGATAAAAACATGAAGTACATTGGGCAAACATACAAGAACATTTCACTTTGATGACACTTAATGGGGCAAGACACCATGAAATGAAAGTGACTAAGAGATGCTTTTATACATTTGAGCTGAATAATCCTTCGAACACAAACTTAGCCAGCTTTGTCTTGGCTGCAGCCCGAAACAGTTGAGGCTATTTAATAATCATAAGAATTAGAAATAATTTCAGTATAGTGTTTTAAATAACCCCATCACACATCCAAAGCCTGCTCCATCCCCTCCTTTCGCCAGAATTACTGGACTTTCATTTAGAGAACCAGATCAAGGCTCCCCAGCTGGGGGTGATAAGGACACCCTCCAAACACAGTGCTCAGGTTCTGCTGTGGAGTTTTGCGCTCCACTACGCAACCACCAGGACATAAAGATAAACATGAGGGAGATTTTGTGGTGCAGCATGGCTAAAAGGCACAACACAGCTGTAATTTAGATGATGATCTGTTCAACCAAAGATGCTCCTGATTCTTGATGCTTTTCATTGAAACCTTTAAAATGCATATAAGAACCAAGTTTCAATACAGAGGGAGACAGACAAGACTCCTGTTCACACAGTGAGTGCTTCAGTAAGAATCCTTCAATTGGAAGGAACAAGAGCTGTAAGACAGATTTTGTGTCTGCAAGTTTGTTTTAAGTTTTTGTGTCTGTAAATTGATTTTGTGTGTGTAAACAGAGAGATAAGGGTGGAAAGTGAAGGTAAACATTGCACAGTCCCAACCCTTTACCCCCCTATTCTTATGTGAGCAGTGCTGCTCACCTCAGCCTGGCATTGGGTGTTGGGGGCTTCCTCCTCTCACAACTACCAACCACTTTTTAATGCCTGCTAATTCATTCCATCAACACTTCTCATCTCAATGCTCTCCTTGCTTGTATTTCAGTTCCCAGCTGTGAGCAGAACCATGTGTGGGTGCTCTGGGGCCCTGGAGGCATCAGCTCCCTCATTCAGCACCACAGAGCCATCCCTGGCCATGGGCTGGGCTGAGGGATGGCCCATGTGCCTGGCACCTTCTCCAGCAAGGAATCAGCACAGCAACACTTTCCTGGGAATACTGACAGTAAATAATGCCTGAAACAAGCATCAGATCATGCAAGCACCAGGGGTGACAGAGGAAACAGCTTCCAGCTCTTGGAAAGGTGATAGTGACTGATGTTAGTATCTATTTATGCTACAAACCTTAACTGGAAAGTACCTAAATGCAGTGAAAATCTATCTTAAGGGGAACTCCTACCACAAATCAGTCCATACTAATCCACTTATCTTGTAAAAGAGAAACTGGAGCAAGAACTTTGGCAGGGACTACACTGCTACTGTCTATTCAGCCACATTTCTCAAAGGAGTTTGATAATTTATTACAGCACTTTCTTCTTCTGAGTATACACTAATAAATGGGGAAAAAAATTTAAAAGCCCATTTCCATATTTCCCAATTTAATTCCCTGAAACAGTTTGTGAATTCAACAAGGGATTTCTCAGTAAGCATTTCCATAAGTAAGTGCACAGTGCTAGCTATGCTTCAGTCTTCATGAACTGATCCTGAACAAAGTGCTCATAAATTCTCTGTAAAAGCTTCTGCAATATTGATTCCTTTTTTCTTTCTTTAGCACCATGGGGTATACTTTCTTTAGCACCATGGGCTTGAACTGATGCTTATCAAATTTAGGAGACTCTTACAGTGTATAAACATCCCTCATAATTGTTTATTTCAATATCTTATCTCATTGAGTTTGTTTTATTTTACCGCCTTCAAGTATAAAATCATGTTATAAGTAGTTCCATGTGGGGAAACACCCATGCAGAGCATCTTAATAAAACATCCACACAGAAGAACTGAACAAGCAAAACCTCTCCCTGAAAAAACCCAATGGCACCAAATGCTTGAAGGACTCACTGAAGAGAAACAAAACCACTTTGGTTTGAGGTGCCCCTGCTCAGACAGGGCTGGAGAGATTTGCTTCAGTTCCTGGCACTCCTGGGCGTGGAGTGTACATCAGCACCTGCTCAGCTTCAGGAGACCCTTCCCTCACTCTGATTTCTTCAGCTGTTCACAGCCTGGCCTTGCTGGATTCATAAATCACACCTGTGACTCCTTCCTGCCCTGTTTTATTGCTCTAATGCAGCTGCAGCACTCAGAGCAGGCAGTTATGGCTGTGCTCATTTGACAGCCAAGGAAATGGAAGCAGGGATGGGAAGTGATTTCCTGAGCATATTGCAGACAGCCGGAGGCTGATCCAGATAGTGAAATCCTATTACTTCATTTCTGATCTCCAGCACCACCTCAATGCCAAACTGAGCAGGGGATCTCTTTCCCAGCTCCCCACTTCCTTTCTCTGTCTAGCACTGCATTAACACTCCAAAAATACATTGTCCCACCACATAAAAATGTAGCCAGTATTCTCTAATCTCCTCCCTTTGTTCCCTCTAGTTCTTGCCTCGGTGTAAAAGAATAAAAAAAAAAGCCAATTAAGAAAGTGCAGTGCCTGCTTTCTCATTCTTTGAAGCAAGTGACATAATTTCTGTTTCCCTGGTGATGGATTTGCTTGGTCATTCAAGCTGAGGTGGGGGTCCTGCACCCTGCAAAGGGGGGAGCCTCCCCAGCCTGCGTTGGGTGAGCACTGACAGTGAGCACAGACACTGGAGCAGCCCAGCCCAGCCTCCCTTTTCCCCATGCCACCCCCTGCCCTGCTGTGACCCCCAGCACAAGCCGGGCTCCCCCCACTGCTGCACAGCGGGACCGTTTCCAGCCTGGGGCCAGCTCAGCCCCTGCGCACAGCCACAGGAGGCTCTCACAAAACCACACCACAAGCGCCTCTCTCTTGAGGAGATGGGAGTTACACCTGTGTGTCCTTCATTTCCTTCACCTTATGATGTAAACAGTATCGGAAGAAATTTCACAATGAGGCTTGATTCTGTGAGCTTTACACAGAAGCTCAGCAGGTTAGCAATAAAAAATTTTCAATCACACGCAGCATCTTAGTTCACACTCAAAATTGTGCTATTTTGTTCCAGTTAATACTTTATATTTGAAATACTACTACATCAAGTTCCAGGAAGGAAACAGCTCTATTTTAAGGAATACAGCTCTATTTAAGTACTTTATTAAACAAATGAAGGTTGCAGTGTAACAAAATTAGATTAAAAAACTGATTTGGTGCTACTCATCTAACTCATCATAACTATGAGCAACTGTATCATCCTTCCCTTAAAATGTGGCTGGCCGAAAGCAATGTAGAGTATCCTGTCTAGGAATAAGGATCAAAAGTAGATAAAGCCATTTGTTTTTTTCTCCTGGGAGGAGGCAGTAATGAAAAGGAAAGAACAAACCCCACGGTACTATGCTGACACAACTGACTTGTCTCCTGGATTGGATTTAAAGGGGGGGAATGGGATATTGTACTTAACTATGATGCAGTATCATCTGAACAACTCTATCTCCAATGAGATCTTAGCCACAAGCATGAGATCTGAAAGGGAAAATTGTAATTTTTCTCTAAAAACCTCTGTTTGGGGTGGTTATTCTACACAGAAAATCTGCAACATCCATTTGTAACAATTAATGTAGGATTGACATCAACTACCTAAAAAGAAATTCCAGGCTGGAGCACAGCTTGAAGAATTCCCGACTCTCCTTTTGACACCGTGCAGGGAAGGGCTCACTGGCAACAGGCTGTTTTACCAGTTTGAAAGCCCTGCAAGAGCCCTCCTCCAGAGTTTTAACCATGCTACAATATCCAATCATCCCACACATCCTGCAGCCACCCCACACTGTAAAGCTCCTTCAGCACCATCTGATCCCTGGATTTTGGGGCACAATAAAAGGCTCAGCTGTCAGATGCTATTTTACCCCCTAAGCCAGAAGGAAGGAATTGTTCCCTGAAATTCCTTGGAGAGATGTCCTGCTGAATGCAGGCCTGAGCACCTGCTGCACAACAGCATCTCTCCACCTTGTGTTTGGAAACAGAACTGAGAGAAATGCTCTTTTGGTATCAGCAAAACAGCTCTGCCCCAGCACACCTGAGCATCCCTTCCATGCAGGAGGGGGCTTCTTCTTGCTGCAAGTCACCTCCTGCCAGCTCTGTACATTTAAGAATTCCTGAAGAGTCTTCAGGATTACAGAAAGCCAACCTGAAAGCAAACTGAAGGCAAAGGAAACCAGCAGTGCTGTGAATTTTGTTTAATTTCTCTGCATTAGTCCATTATCAAACTGTCTCAATTGCAATGGCACATTTGAAGGAATTTCAGAGACAAGAGAAAGGCAGGTTGCAAAATTTACAGAGCACCTGCACAATTTACTGTGGTTCAAGCCAGCAGCAGCAGAGTCAGTGATGCTGGATCATTTCCAACATCAGATCCTTTTGTCAGATTTTAATCTCCACAATGTATTTCCATTCATGAAAACCCACTGAGCCAGGTACAGCCCATTATTCTTCTGCAGCCCTGCTGTTTAAAGATCTGCTTAGTTAGGCTCAGTTAGCAAAACATTGAACTAAGAGTAAGCTGAGACAGAGAGATGTTCAATAAGCCCCATTGTGCAGCAGTCCTGCAGCACCACCACAGGAAAAGAGAATGGAATTTGGATTCCCTGAACTGTAACTCTAAACACCAGCGTGTACTTTTACACTGACCACAGTGCCTACAAAAAAGGGCCAAGGAAAGGATGGTCTGCCTGTGGCAGATACTTTTAAGAATCCCAAAAAATGTCTTTCTGCCATCAAAAATTCATTTGACAAATAAGAATTCCTACATATTGACAAATAAGAAATCCTACATAAGCAAAACAAATACACAGGCTTTCCTAATATTTATCCACTGTAGATGTGTAACAACTAGGGTTCTCTTGTGTACAGTCCTTATCATCTCTTGGGCAACAAATAGGAGAAAATTCCTAAGGGGAAAAAAAAAAGGAAAAACCTAACCTCCAACACTGTCTGATAAAAGTATCTTTACAGTTTTAAGAGTCTTATCTAGCACTGGCTTCTTATTTATTAAAACCCAGACCCTTCAAGGAGTATCCAACAACCATATAAAAAGCTCAGGAAATGGGTCAAAAAGCCATTGTGAAAGGGAATCATAATCCAGTGACATCTTTCATTTTTGTTCAATGACATTCTGGGTCTTTCTGAGCCTCATCAAAGATCCAGCACTATCAAACACTACATCAGTGGGCTTGCAAATGAAAGACAGAATCCAATGAATAGAATTTGCAAATGACACACTGAAAGAAAGAACAGTGCAGAAGAAGAACCAGAAACTGTACACATACATTTGAATTTCTGGAAGGAGTTTCCTCAACTGAAACACATCCCTGTGCTGACTCCACAGCACATGTCCACAGGACTTTACTGCAGCTGGGAGCTGGGTGGAATCCCATGAGGAGATGGGAAGGACAGAGGATGGGGTAGTGGGAGGCACATGCTGGGGAAGCAGCTTGCCATCAGCTGGGCAAGATGCAGCTCTTCCTCCACAGCCCGCTCCCTCCCACCTCACTGTTTGGTGGCAAGTTGACCAGCATAAACCTGCAGAAATATTTCAATTTAATTATTTGTGAAAATGTTCATTGCATCAATACCACTGATCATTCAGCCCTAAAAGCAGCTGCTCAGGAGGACAGGGAGCAGTGTCACAGACATCTTTTATGAAAAGTCCTTTCCTTAGGATTTTTCCTCCTGAGAAGCTGAGAGACCTCAGGAACAAAATGTAAACAATGGTTATCTGCTGCTGTGGAATGCAACAGGTGCATCTGGGATTGGCCCATGTTGGATGTTTCTAATTAATGGCTAATCACAGTGAGCTGGCTCAGACAGAGTCTGAGACACAAACCTTTGTTATCATTCTTTCCTATTCTATCCTTAGCTAGCTGTTTGATGAAATCCTTTCTTCTATTCTTTTAGTATAGTTTTAATATAATATATATCATAAAACAATAAATCAAGCCTTCTGAAACATGGAGTCAGATCCTCATCTCTTCCCTAATCCAAGAACCCCTGTGAACACTGTCACAGAGCAGTGTGGGGCTGGGAATAAACACTGGTACAGAGAGAAGGAAGGGAATAACAGACCATCTTACTGCCAAAATGTAACTCTGCTGTCAGAGCCAGGCTGCAGCAGAAGGGCTGGTGTGAGCCCTGGGATGCTCAAGGATAGGGGAAAGGAAGCTGACCAGGGAAGGTCAGCCCTGGAGTGTCACTGAGACCAACGCTGTAATACTGCATCTCGTCCTGGGAGAGGCAGCTGGGGAGAAAACTGAAGAGGATGTAGAGCAGAGCCCCTGAAATGTTCATGCAGTGTAAATGCCTCACAGTGAGAGATGTAAGAGCTCAGAACACTCAGCACAGGGGAGCTGCTCCAAAGACAAGGCAAGAGGACTGGGACAGAATGTGGCAGCTCCTGCCCACAGAGGGAGGGACTGAGCTGGGGAAGCTCCTTGAGACAGCCTGACAGAAGGATCCCTCCTCGTGCTGGAAAGGAAAGGGTTCAGATGAGGATTAGATTTGTGCAAAGAGCCAACTGCCATAACATACCACCCATAATATGCCATAACAGCGACCACCCAAACTCCCTTCCACCTCTGGCAGCAGCTCCAGTGCTGCCAGGGACTCTGTACTGCAAGGCTCCACAGAGGCAGAATTAGAGACTCAAGGAAAAGCTGAGACTGGAAGGGCTCCAGGGGGCACACAAACCAAGCTCCTGCTCAGGCAGGTCAGGTTCAAAGCCAGAGCATGCTGCTCCTGAAGGCCTGCAAGGATAGAGATGCCAGGGTCTCCCTGGACAGAACTGCTTCCCTTGTGCTGAGCCAGAACTGCAAATTACACCCATTTGTCATAATGCAATGTCCTGTCACTGTGTGCCTCAGAGTTTGGCTCTCTGCTTTCTATGAACTTCCTGAGGTGGCTGGAGGCTACAATTTGATCCTTCCTGAGCCTCCTCGTCCTCAGGTTAAGATGCCCCAATTCTTCCATCCTTCACTGTGCAGTCAGACCCTGCCTTCCCATCAGCCTTCAACTCCACTCCCTTTAGCCTGTGAATATCCCTGGTCTCTGTGGGCTCAGGAGGATTCAGGGACAGACACACATTTCACTGGCACCTGTCTGTGCACAGCCAGCCTTGGGCACTGCAGAGCACAGGTTATCCAGCACAGCTCCCAGCCCGCCCTCATGCTGTCCAGAGATGCAGTCCCCATCCTGCAGAGATGATGGAGGATGATGGAGTTTATCTGTCAGAACCCAGGACATCCCTCTGGCTGCCCT
Organism: Emberiza elegans; assembly: GCA_024865655.1. Lineage (NCBI taxonomy): Eukaryota > Metazoa > Chordata > Aves > Passeriformes > Fringillidae > Emberiza > Emberiza elegans. Next base: position 1,242,957 of record JALJVW010000168.1, read on the forward strand.
GGGGGACTCGAGACCCTGTCCAGGGGGCTCAGAGACCTTGGCACAGAGCCCAAGACCCCTGTGCCTTTGATTTAGCCCTTGGAAAAAACAATTGCCAACCTTTATATGAAGAACTACAAGTCAAGAGAGTTTAAGTAGAATAATAGTTGGTTTGTCATGGGGTGAAAAATAGATTTTTGAGGTTTTTAGAATGGGGGCTTGGGGTCCCAAGATGGAGGAATTTGGGTGTGCCTTGTCCTTTTCCTTCTTCTTCCTAGCCTCCATCTTCTGGATGATGGTGGCACTTTTGGATTGGTTTAGAGTAGAAACTCACTGTCTAACATAGGTGATAGGTATTGGGAAGTTATTGTAAATAGTGTACACATAGTTTTTAGTGTACAAAACTAACACTGCCCCAAGGATGGGCAGTGTGCCTCAACCCGACCTGCCAGACAGACCTCAGTGGGTTGGAGAAAGAATTTTACAGATAAGAAACAATAAACAACCTTGAAAGCAAGAATAGAAGAGTTCTGACTCATTTTTCAGCTGCCGGGCTGGGAAAAGAGATTTTCTAACACATCTTGGGGTCGCTGTGACCAGCAGAGATTCTGAGATTTATCCTACTCAGGATTTTGCATTTGCCTTTGCACTTGCTGAACCTCAGCAAGCTCCTCTCAGCGCAGCACTCACCCTCTGGTTTCTGCCCCCTGGAAAACAGGGTGCCTCCTGTGCTGGTGTCTTGGCCTGAAGGTGTTAAACACAGCCCCTGTCAACCCCCAGAAATGTTCAGCTCCCTGCCAGTTAGACTCAAGCCATGGGTGACCACGTACTGCACTTCTCCCAGGCCTCCCAAGTCCTTCACCCACCCACTCTAAACCTCCTCAGTTCAGCTTTGATGAGAAGCTGAGAGCTCAGAAGTCCTTATGGCAGGGTCTGCCAGTGTGCAGCCACAAATTCCTTCTATGAAATGGCTGATAATTCCCTGAATAGAGAGCTAAACACAGCAAGGCAGGCAGGAAAATGGAAATACAATGAAGCTTTCCAAAAGAACGTCCTTCAGCTCTGGATTAAGAGGATTATACCACTTAGAATAGCATTTTTATAACCCCTTGAGTCCAAGTTTTCTGCAGATAAACTGAGAATTGAAATTCCCCACAGTAAAGCTGCTCAATTCTTGCACAAACTACACAGCAGCCCACTTATATATGCTGCTCTATCTGTGCAAAGTAGGTTCAGAACAACTTGAAACCCTGAAAGCAAGACCACACAGCAAAAAAACTGCATTTCATGGTGACTAATTTTACTATAATATATGTAATAATATATATGTATTATAATATAGGTAATAAGATATAAAAATGTATTCTAATATAGGTAATAATATCTAATTTTTTACAATATATATTATTATATGTTTTATTACAATATGTTTCACTATTACACAGCAAAACATATTTAACAAAACCTTATCTCAGATCATCCATATCCTGTTTAATTGTTTAAGGGCATCAGAACAACATTATAAAATCTGCTGTGCTTTCCAGTGAAAAATGCAGCTAGAAGGGATGGAAGGGATGGACACAGATGATGGTGGGTAACAGCAGATAATTCTGACTGTGCCCAAGTTCACGGCACTGGCTGTGTCAAAGGTCACACAGGGCTGGAAGTGCAAGGAACCAGCACAGCTCTCACCTGGCCTGGTTTGGTTTTGGCATTAACCCTTTGTCACCTCACTCCATGACACGTGGCTCTCCTGTGTGCCCCAAACCCCATTGCACGAGCCAAAGGAACTGCAATGAGTTACTTGTAATGCCAGAAACCTTCCAACAACACCATCCCAGGCACAGAATTAAAGTCTTTACAGAACTTTGTTTTTTATTCCCTGCAACCTGAGTGTGTAATAGAAAAGCTTTTCAAAATACTGAAACTGCATTTTGCAAGCCCAGCAGATGAACCCCAGATTGCAACATAGCTGTGCTATTAATATGAATTCTTAGAATAAACAAAATGTGCACAAATCCTTCCTGCAGAATGTCCCTTTGTGTACAGACCACACCTTTGTGCAAGCTGGTGAAGTGACTGTGAGAGAGTCAACACAATTTGCCCAACTTATCCTGACTGTCAGCTTGTCCCACAGTTAAATGTAGCAGCAGAGAACCAAAAGAAACTTTCTGAGCCATCAGGTCCTGTCCCTTCATAGTACAGACCCCCATGCATTGTCGAGTCCTATCACAATTCTGAGGACAGCTTCATTTTAAACCTCTGCAGGTTGTTTGCACCATTATTTGCTTAGTTAATATCCTTCAAAAACCAGATAAGTGTTTCCTATGTAAACCCAACAAAAACCATATTTCTTAATTTCTTTACTAGAATAATGCACTGAAATAATGCACTTCATAATGCACTGAAACATGGTATCCTAGAATAGTTTGGGTCAAAGAACCTTAAAAACCATCTTGTTCCAGCCCTTTGCCATGGGCAGGGACACCTTCCACTAGACCATGCTTCTTAAAGTCCCATGTTAATACACTTTGATTCCAGGAAAAAAAAAAAGTTGATCAGAACAAACCCTTACAGTAAAGTCAATTAGTCAGATCCTCTAAATAAAAGTAATAATGATACTTTTCCTCCCACGGTTGTTCTCTGTTTACTAGGAGGTAAGTAGTTAGTTCACAGAGAAATGTCTTCCATCTTATTTTCAGAGTGGCAGAAATGATCTGGAGATGTAATGCAGTGCTTTCACAGCAGTTCCTCTCTCTCCTGGTCACTCATGGCTGCTCCAGAGCTATCCAGAGATGCAGAACACAGTTCCTGTTACTTGTGCTCTGCAGCTGCCCAGACCTGCAGAGCTACCACTGAGCCCATCCTGGCAGCACCTCCCAAAGGGTTAAATCACAAGGTTAGCCACCACGAAAGCTCTTCTCACCGCAGGGACTTTAATTCAGCAACTGCAAGTGCTAGCTCTAGAACACCCAGCAGTTCAAGGCAGGAATCCCCCGGGAAAACCCTCTGTTGCTGAGAGAAACTCACCCTAAGGCTCTCCCAGAGCTGCCAGTACCAGGCTCGGGTAAATCCTATTGCAACACCAGGTCCTGTCTGAAGGAGATCCTACTCTGGCCTTCCAGGCAGAAAACACAGGCTGCCACAGGCAGCAGCTCAGGCAGGGCAAGAGGAAAGGCTGTGCCTGGACAGTGATTTAAGGGACACCACATATTTAAAAATATCTAGCAAGGGAAAAGTGTGTGACTCCTGATATGCCTGCTCAGAGCCCAGCCCTGATGATAACATCATCTTAGAGCATGGTTTTGTCTATACTCAATTTCTAGATTTATTATCTAACTTTTGTAATGGAGCTTGGAAATTTTGGCCTAAAGAAGGCCAGAGACAGGAAAAAGCATCATAATAGAAGGGATTGGGCAGAATTCTGGTTTTCATCCATACTACATGAGATGCAGGAATGAGTTCATGCATCTGAGCATGGAGAGGCAGAAAAACCCAAGCAGGAAACAAGCACAGAGATGTTTTACCCAAGATACAATAAAGCAAATTTTCCTTTTCTGAGAACACCTTTGTTTGTCCCAGCAGAGGAACTGACTGGGTACAAACACACACCCAGCCCCAAATCTGCACACATGAGCACTTCTTTGGGGTGCTGAATTTGTATTTAGCCTGAAATGTTAACTGCACCTGCTTGCACATTAAGTTCAACACCTATACATACATTTGACTGCTTCTGGACATCCTGGCTCCCACATGGGCTCAGCTGTAGGATCTGAGGCCAAAGCTGAACTCTTGCACCAAATTTCAGAGCCTGCAGCTCCCTCCAAGCACTGAGACCTCCGTGACAGAGGGAGGTGACCACCCTCTACATGTCGCTTACTGTCAGAGATATGCTATTTATGAAGAAATGGTGTATTTCATTCAACTAAAAGATTTTTACAGATAATTATGCTGATTTAGAATTGTATAGAAGTGAAACATCACCATTCTCAAGGAAGGGACTGATTGTCTCAGATTTCATGATGAGGGTACCTGCACCCCAGAACCACCATCTACCCCAGCCTCTTGACTTACATTCTAAGAGTCTACAGCTAGATTGGCTTAATTATTATTCAATTATTCCAATTATGTAAAAAATATTATTGTAACTATGATCCTACTGAGCAAATCATCTTCTTCTAAACTTAGGAGTTATAACCTTCTAAACTTAAGAAAGAGATTTTAATAATCTCTTCTGAAAGAGATTAATTCAATTTTGTTGATGCATGACAGCAAATTTGTGAAACAGTAATGAAATGGAAACTAAGCAATAAAGAGAGAAACTGAAGAACAAAGAAGGGCACTAAATAGTAATCCTTGATCATTACTGGCAAAGGAGGAACACCTACCACAGCTTTGGGTTTGCTGCCTGCCACCAGGCTGGCCAGCAAGTCCTCGTCTCGCAGCTGCCCAAACACGTGGGCATCGTAAGCCACCACCATGGAGACCTCTTCCATCATCTTGGCTGCCCTCAGCAGGTCCCAGCCCAAGGCTCAGCTCCTGTCAGTTGTTCACACCCAGCTGAAGACGCTCCTGGGGAAGGAGTGTCACCAGAGAGAAAACATGACCCAGCAGATCGGGTTTGCCTCCCAAGGGCGCCTTCGGGATCACGGGAGGCACACAGCGCACACCTGCTCCCACTCCCAGCACCTGGCTTGCAAAAGGCTTCTGCTGAAGTCTGCAGGAAGGCAGGAACCTCTTTTAGTTCCAGAATTAGGCCAAAGATGAAGCAGCAGGAGACAGAACAGATTAGGATTAAACAAGGCAAGATCTGTCAGACAGTGCTGAAATCACAGCTGTGCTTCTCCAGTTTGGTAGCAACTGTTCATCCTTTATGTCCAGTCTTCTCCCATGAAAGCTGATATTCCTGTCAGCAGAGTCTTCCCTTCCAATGAATTGCTGCTTCTGGCTTATTTGTAAATTCACAGAGATCGGTATAATGCTGATTTCTTTCAAGCACTCCTTGAAATCTTCTGCCAGTTTCTAAATCTGTCCTTTAAAATCTTTTAAAACACACACTTCTGCTTTCCTGCAGATCTCATCTGCATTCTGTACCCTGTAGATACTTTGATTTTAGCAGGAAGATGATGGCAAAAAGTCACAACCCTCCAAAAAAGTGTCCTTCAGTTTCCACACGTAATAACGGGTAAAACAACCCTGAAAAACGCAACAAGGCTGTAAAACTCTTTCTTGAATAAACTGGTATCTCCACAAGTGAAATGAAAACAATTTATGCAAGTGAAACTTTCCACAGAAGAAGGTTTTGAACTGAGATCTGGCACTGGTATTGTTTGAGGTAAGAGGTAATATGTTATCTCTTGTCTGTGAATCCTAAATAGCGGAACAGCCTCCCAAATTGCTCCTGATTTCCCAATTCATTTATCATAACTTCTTTTATCTATCTGACACAGCAAAAACAGCACAAGGAAAAAATATGGAAAAAAATTTATAACCAGTACTCTCAAAACTACAAATGAAAATCTAGAAAACAGTACAGGATTTGAAGAAACAAACAAAACGTCCCAGAACAAACTCCTTTCAGGACAATCAGGCAAGGTAAAACTCCATCCACTACATTTTTATCTTCTCTGGAAGCCTTTCCTTCCTGGTGAAAAATCATACCTGCTCAAGAAACAGAAATCATTCCAGCCATCCATTTGTCTCCAAAAAGAGTCCATGCTGAATGCAAAAAATCTGATCGAAATGTCCAGTGCAGGTTGGTGTGGCATATGGTTGCACTCTTGCTTCCCAGAATCAATAGTCAGACCCACCTTGCTTTTCTTTCTCCTCTCTTCCTGGAGTATCGTTATCAAAGATTGCAGCTATCTAAATAGCACCAGGTGCTATTTGCATTTGAATAGGAAACTTGAGCAACAGCTCTAGCGGGCAGGATTAAAACCCTAACATCTCTCCCACTTATATAGTGGGGAGAAATTACATGTTATTGCTAGGAAACAGCGAGTTCTAATAGGCTTATGGCAAACAAAAAATGCAGCACTTGAGGTTAAACTCTTGAGACTAAAGCAGATTCTGATCATGCTTAACCCTTGCGAGATGAAGAAAGATATTCTTCCCTTGAAACGCACCTATAGTTCGTTTTTCCTTGTTTTTCTTCAAAGGCAATCTTTTCCAGTGAATTAATTAATTCCTGCAGTAGAAAGACTTCAGATTCCAGCCCGGCTGACGAAAAGGTGTCTCCCCGTGTCACCTGTAGAAAATCCCTACCTGCTGTTCCAAGCCCAGCTCAGGTTTTCTGAAGCCTTTAAACGCTGCTCCCTCCCCACCTCCATTGCCTGGGGGGGTTTGGGATCTTCCTGAAGAGCGAGTTCCGATGGTGGGGCGGCTGGTGCCCCTCCCCGGAGTGCAGCCGGAGCCCGGTCCCTTCCCGATCCCTCCCACCCAGGGGCTGGCACCTGCCCAGGGGCTCCCGGCAGCAACAGCCAGGTAGGCAGGGGCGGGAGCAGCTGGTGAAACAGCAAACATTCCCGTGTTAATGAGAGACCAATTTAATGCTGCAATAAGGGCACGAGGTGGAGGATGCAAATTGTCAAACATACTCCACGGCTGCAGCCAGCCGAACCCCTCCCCTGATTTAGCCAACAGACGTCTCCATTTAGAAGGGATTATTTACCTTCTTCTTTTCCTCTTTAGACAGAGAGGTTACAGTTATTTAACAGAACTACATCTGCATATTATTGTATAATTAATTCAGTAATTCTCATACCTATTCATAACAAAGGGCTTACAATTTTGGCATGTTCTAACTAGCAATTGCAAGAACGAACAACTGATTTGTGACGTTGGCTGATGCATCTCTTTAAATAGAATGTTTTTCAGTTGTTTCAAGCTAATGAAGCCGAGCTGCCTGCAAATCCTGTGATCCTCCCTGATAACAGCCTGTGCTGTACCCTGAATCAGCACACAAAATTATAACTATTGAGCCAAGTAAATGAAATATTTTGAATTAAACTGACCAAAGCAAACACATCCAGCCAGGCACAAGTGCAGCCTGCTCACACCTGAGTAGCTGGAAGGGAAAGGGCAAGCACAGGTGCCCTCCACCACATCCCCAGGCCACACCACACACTCCTCCCAGCCCCTCCACACAGAGCCTTCCCCTCTGCTGGGGTTTTTGGGTACTGAAGTGATGAATAATCTACCAAAAGACAATAAAACCCACGCAGAAGATTCATATTTCCTTACAGCAAAGAGCAAGTCACTGCCTAACACCACATCTACCTTCCTCAAGGACCAGGAACGCATCCCCCTCCACGACACAGCTGTGAAATCCTACCTCTAAAGCAGGAATTTTTGGAGAAGCCGTGCAACCAAGCAGTCAGGAGACAGAGGAGAGCCAGCAGAAGGACAGGTGAGCTGCAGAAAACCGTGAACTTGTTAAGGTAAGGAGCTCTAAGTGCAGTTGTTGGAATTTATACGCCGGTGGTTAATAGAGGTGAACGGAAAATTCCTGAATTGAGCAAACCAGCTCTCCTAGCAAAGCAAAATCCTGCTCACTCCCAAGATAAATTCATTCTCACTCCACCCCCAGGAATGTCTTGCTGCTATCTGACAGGGATAGGATCTTCTGACAGACGGGGAAGTGAGGTATGTGCAGCTCCTTGGTAAGCCTCCCTTCCTGCCACAGCTCCAGGAGCACAAAGGCCCTTTCTGTGATTTGCCTCTCATGCATTAATGAACCCGGGAAGATCACAGCCCGTCTTCAGAGAAGGAAACATAAAACCCCTTTCAGAGCACTTGGAATGGCATTTGGCAGTCTTCAAGATAAGTTTACATGTCCTTTTCCCCCCAGTGGGAATGAATAATGATAGTATCAGCTCTTCTTGTAATTCTGAGCCTACAGGAAGGGCTTTTTCAGACACATCCAGCAAGTGAAAACCACCTGGTCACAAGTCAGACTCTGTGGATCACGAACACGGTTCTATTCTCTTCTCTCCCACAAAGGGCTTGCCAACCATCAGAGAGCAGCAGAAACTGGAGCTCTGTTCCAGTTTTAGACATGCTTCTGGATTCCACGTGATGCTGGAATGCAGAGTCACCATGGCTCTCAGGAATGACCTGCACCATTCCAGAAATGCAGTTTCCAGGCTCTGACTGATTGGTGACTGCTTCTCCAAGATTTATTTTTATTATTTAAAATGTCAAATTAGCATGGCCTTTTTTTTTCCCCCAAAAGAAGTGGGTGTACGCACCTGTGTTTCTCCTAAAATAATTCTCCAAATGTGTGGAAAAATCTGGGCTTGATGTGCTTTAGCTCATACAGTTACAGGGGCAAATCCTCCCTATTAGCTAGCACGAGTGTAAACTCATTTCTGCAGATTAAAGCCAGCAAAGCCATCCCACTGGAGAAGGGGAATGTGCTCTCCCAGTGGTGGCAGAGGTCAGCATGGCTGGAATTGCTGAGGCATTCCTGACACACCGGTGATGCACTCCCCCTCAATGGAACTGTGTAACCCAACATAGGGAAGAGCTGAGGACTTGGAAATCTTCATTTCATGGTGCCAAATACCCGATTTCCCCTCTCCCAGCCTCCCCAAATCTGCTGCATGTCACTACTCCTGCTTCCAAGCAACAACTGCTGCATAAGGATTTTCTTCCGCAGTGTTCCTACAGATGATCTTTAAAGAAAGAAAGTAAAACTCTTCATCAACCTCACCCCAAAACTCCAAAGGGGGAAGAGCAGTGCAGCCAATCACTGCCCAGCCTACTGCAGCTCACTGCCTGGATATCTCTAAGCCCATACTCAACTAATTCTGTTCTGTGTCTTAGCTCTGTTCCTCACTGAGGTGGTTTTTAGCTCTTGAAATCTTAAGGGTTTGGGTCAAGTTTCCCCTTCATTTCAGGTTTTACATAACTTAGAACTACAGCTAAATAAGGCATGCCCATAATAAATCTGCCTCTTTTGATTTCTAGAACCACACAAACATGAACAAGATTAAACAACAGCATAGCTGGGACACCAGCCTACAGGTACATGCTCATTATTCACCTCAGTCCATTCCAGATTATTCTGAACCTTTTAAAATGAATTCATGAACCTCTTTTGATTTTTAATTTATTAAGTTCACATTTTTACTTCATGTGTTCATCCATCTTTCCTATCCTGCCACTATCACTTTTTCTAAGGGCAACAGAAGTAATTTCCTCTCTCCAGCTAGGCTTCCTTCAGGTGTGAATTGTCTGCCAGAAATACTTTGCTTCACAAACTTCCTTCTTGCCTGCTGAGAATCTGGGTTAGAGTTGCATTGAGTTTTCCCTTGTTCAGGTTTTTCCAGTGGCAAAGGCAGCACAGGACTCCAGCTGGAGTGGATTTTATTGCTTAGCCCCACAAGGAGCTGTGATAGGTGACAGAGGAACAAGGAAAGAACCAGACATCCCTGAGCCAGTATTGATATCAAGTAGAGGAAAACTGAATTTTAGTGTTTTTAAAATTCTAAACAGATTTTACAGGATATTTGGGCCATGCTTTGCATTTACCTAATATAACCAATTGAGCTGAGCATATTTCCTCTCCCCATCCTTTTGTTCTGCCAAAATGGGTGTTTTTTTTTCCTGTTTGGAAAAGCAAGGGGTGGTACCAGTGAGCTCCCCAACAGGCAAACTCTCTTCCAGCATAATGCCCTCTGAGTGGGCCAGAATAGTCTGGGACAGTGAGAACACTACAGAAACCATGCAGGAGGAACAGGCAGAAATTCCTCATCTGTCTTGGAGCACAATTTCCTGAAAACCAGCAGCCTTCTGCCACCTGTGTCCTGTGTCACCCCTTAACTTTGAGGACCCTTTTTTATCTCCTTGCAGTTCCATGACAGCAGACATCCACAAGCAACTCAATTCCTCAACTCAGAGACATGGTGACAGCTCCAGAGCAGGGCCAGGTACCAGGGACCTTCCCACACCTGCCCCACAGCCATGGCCAGTGTCTCCTAAACCTGGGCAAGCCAAATCACCACCCCTCAACAGCTGAATGGGCAAACATTAACAACCTGTTTGCCATTACAAGTGTCTCTGCTATTCCCTGGGGCTACTAATCCAAGAGCTGAATAATGCTTGCATGGCGTTTAGACCACACAAATGGCATTTAGAGCTAAATTCCATAACAAACTCAACACTACCTGTGAAATGTATTTTAAACTTGTTGCTTTTATTGTTTCACTTGGTATTGAAAAGAAACCAAAATGGGTCAAGCACATTATCCAAGAAAATTAGCATAAGGGTTGTATAGGGATGCTTTGCACTTACAAGGATTTACATGGATTTCTGGCCTGGTTTCAGTACAGGTTGATTCAGGGATTTCACTCAAATAGCCTGCTGTCTTTTCACTTAGAGCAAACAAAAGATACTAATTAACATCAATCAGCACATTAAATAGCAACATCTGTCACACAAAGAGACTCACACAGGGCCCAGGAATCCTTCTCTCCATGTTTTTCATTCTCTTCCCAAAGAGAACGGGTTAATAGTCCTTACCTGTGTCCCTAAGAAGGACTAATAAAGGTAAAAATAATGGAAAATGCAGAACTCTAAGCTGTATTATTACAGATGTTGTGTGTCAAGTTTGCTGCAGTGCTGAAGCAGCCATGCTACACAGGGAGAATGCAGTGACATGTTCACCTAGATGACCTGAAGTGGTCAGGCTTCAGGTCAGATTTTAGTATCTTCACTGACTATCACTTTGCACCTGACCTTCAGTCTGGGACAAGAAAAAAAAAGGGGGAAAGAAGGAAAGTCTGGAGAGTCAGATGCCATGAGAAATTCTTGTAGTTAAGTAACAGGAAGAAAAAGGCAGGACCCCAGCACATGCTCTGCTCATCAATCCCACAGGAGCTGGCCATGCACAAACTCTCCTTGGCACTGACACCCTGACAGGAGCCCTAAGGGAAAGCTGAGACATTTCTATATGGAACCAGCGCGATGGTAATGGCATATTCCCAAAACAAAAAATAAATCTGCCCTATGATTGCTTGAAAGATGAGATAAGGAGTAATTAAGACTGAAGTGATGTGGGTGAGCAGGAAATGGCACATGGTGTCAGCCAGGCTGGGCTGAACCAGGCAGACCAGTCCAAGCACCTTCCCTGAGGTTTAGCAGCCAGTGGGACTGTGAGACACAGTCTAGACTGAGGCATGCCTGATGACTCTGAAATGAGATCATTCCATGCATTTTGCATTAAAAGTACAAACTACTGCCACCTTCCAGGAGACTGGCATGTCCCTCAATGCTGGAGTTAAAAATCAAGGCATTAACTTGGAGGTCACAGGAACAAGTGCAACCTAAAAACATCCAGAGAGCAGCACTTGCTGGTAAATGTAGATACCAAAGATAAAAAACAGCCAGCTGAGACAGAGAAAGCATTTGACCCGAGACCCATTTGCTAGGAAAGGCAGAAAGCAGCTAAGTCTGTACTCCCCTGGACAAATTCCCTGGCAGTTTGCACAGGTCAGCTCCAGGAGAGAAAGGAAGCTCAGGACCATGCAAGCTGATCAGCTGTATGAGACTACCACTAATCTAAACCCCACATAATCCTCTGCCCCTAAATCCCTATTCATCATCATCCAGCACAGTGAAAGGGAAATTCTGTTCTCACAAGATGATTTGGGAGACAAACTATTCCAGTACTTAACTGTGCTGATCTAGTCTCCCACTGGGAAAATCTGCATGTACATTTAATGCTTCAGTATAACACAACGAGAAAAGCCTCTGTATTTACATGTGATTTAAAGATTACCCTGTCTTGATTTGACTGTTAATAAGCTTTTTTTAGGAGCTCAAATGGTATGTATGGAGGGGCAGAGAAGGCAAATGCTGCCACCAGTTATCAGAGCTCTGTGTGATAATCAGGTATTTCTTCTGAGACCAGAGCTATTTTCATGTATTTTTCTGGCTTATTCCAAGTTTGTCTTTTATTTAAAATCTTGACTCTAGGTCTTGTATTACTTACTACTATGATATTCAATTAAAAGAAACGAGACACTCCCTAAAAAATACCAAGATAAGGGATTGCTCCAGCTCAGCACAGATGTCCACAGGGCAGGAGGACATTTTCTCCTCATATCCACGTGCTCAGGCTGGGCACAAAGTGCTGCTTACTTAAGCTGAGGTCAAGTGCAAGGGCTGAGCTCTCTTAGAAGCTGCCTCACTCCCAGTGCTCCTGTGACTCCTCTCAAGGTCCAGCTAGAGGCCTATATTTAGAGACAAAATTGAGCCATAATTTCTAATTTGTACTTAGTTTTTTAATGTCTTGCATGTAGAGGAAGTGTTTGTGCAAAATTCATTTTGCAGGAAATGCAAGGGACAAGGAAGTGCTGGTAATGACTGAGAGCTAGATTTTGCTTGATTTAAAGGAAGAAAACCCCATCAAACAAAGAAAAAAAAAGGATGCAATAAAATTTAGAATGATTTGCAAAAAGTTTTTTTAAAAGAGGCTTCTATCACAATAAAATTCCTTAATGTATTTCCAAAGTACATATTTTATATGATCACCATCACTAGTTTCACTATTTGGAAAGTGAATGAAACAAAATAAACCAGCTCACAAGAAAGTAATAACCAACATGAGAAAGAGAAGCTATGCTGCTGTGTACAGTGAATTTCATATGTCCTGTAAGCCCAGGTACCTACATAATATTTTCCAAGGTTATAGATGTCCTTCTCTCATTGGTGACAGAGTAACTCTGTTTCCAATTATTCTGTCACAAAATCACAGAACGCTTTGGAAAGGACATTTAAAGATCATCATGTCCAACCCTGCAATAAGCATGGACATCTTTAAAAATAATTCCTCTAGGAAAGCAGTGAAGGATTTGATCCCCTTTCTCAGACATAGAATCACAGATGAAAAAGGTGTTAGGGTTGTTTCTTGAAATGCCACACAGTATCTTTCTTCTGTAGATATTTCTCACTGTAGAACCTTCCCAGAGAAATACACATAGACTTAGTAACACTGGAAGAGTTGCCTGGGGACTGGCAACTGATTTATCAGGACATTAAATGGACACCCCAGCTCTAAGGAGAGTGAAAAAATGAGTCCTACTGGTGATACTTGTGATAGAGCCTGACATGGCTCACTCTGATGTGAGGGTGAAGGTATCTCATGGAGAAAACTCAAACCCAAAGGGTAATTTCCTTGATGCTAATTAGAACTGTGAAACTGAGAAAGACCAGAAACAGGTCTGAGTCATTTTTCTTATCTCTCCTAATTAAATGCAACACCAGCAAGAGAAAAAGCCCCCTCTGAGCTGGAGATGCAACACCCTAACTTGGTCTGTAAGTACCTTTGGCCATCCCTTATCAGCAGTGCATGGCGAAACATCCAGGATATTTTGTTGGGCAATACTGTGATTTTTTTCTCACTTTTAAAATTTTTTCATTTTTCCAGTAAGAATGCACACCTGGTGCTCTGTTTATCAGTGCTGTGTTTATCAGTGCTGTTTGCATTCCTGTGCTCTTCTTGAATCTTTCAGAGTGACAGGACCTCAGAGTATAGAATCTGGCTGGGCCCACTCCCACCAAAGAGAGAACAAAACAAGAGTCTGCAGCACAGATCAGTGATCAGCCACAGGGCAGCTGTGTCTCTGCAATGCCCCTGGCAGCTCAGGGTTACTTTGCCCTTTTTCAGCACTGCACACCACCCCACATTCTACCGGAGCTCAAGAGTGACAGCTGAGTGTGCCAGGTGGGAAGAGCCAGAATGAGAAATGCAGAGATCCTCACCCATCCCAGCCACTGCTCTGCCTCTGGTTGTTAAACATCATCTCCTGTTCCCTAATTTTCTGACATCTCCCCATAGGAAAGATCCTATTCTTCCTATCTTCAACAAAGGAAATGAAGATGTGTTGACTCACCTTTTCAAATGTACCTGAAAAAGCCTCTCAGGGCAGCAGAAGTTATTCCTGGGCATTCGGGCTGGTACCAAGTCTCCTGAGCTTTGTTCAGAGCTCAGCTGAGAGAATACATGAGGTAACTTCCCCACCTGCCAGAGCACCTGAGCTCTGGGTGAACAATGGCACCAAAACCCACACCTGACACAAACAGCTCAGCTTGGCTTGTGAAATCTCAGCCCAATTGAAAAACTACATAGAGCTGTGGTTCAAACTACTCAGCACCCCTCTGGGGGTAAGGAAGTGGACGCCCCAGGGACAGATATGTCAAAAATGACATGACCAAGAGTCTATTCTGAAAAAATGAGAATACATCATGAGCATGCCAAGCCACTCAGCTACAATTTAACTTTCCAAATAGATAATTGAATGCTTCAAGTAAATAAGAAGAAAATTCATTCTGGAGCTAAAACATCACCTTCCTCATCTTATTTCAATGTAAGAAAAATTACATCTGGCCTTGGGCACAACCCCTGTTTTGCAGGGCTGCATGTACAAACCCAAGTGTTCGTGTCCTTCTCTCCGTTCTTCTCCAGAGAGTCACGTAATAGCTGGATCATCAAAGCAGAAAAATTATTTTCTAGCAAAAAGAATTCCACAATGAAAACTACAGCAGTTAGACAAAGAAGCTGTCAGTTAGTGCAGCCAAAGACTGTAAGGAGAGGCCCAAAAGGCAACATTTATTGAAGAAGTATAGTCCAGACACTGAGCTTCATGAATGTTGGCTCTGCTTCACGAAACAAAAGCAAATAAGGGGAAAAAACAGTTTGGTCCCTGTTCCAAATAAATCTCTGTGAATCTCTTTTTTCTCAAGCTACAGCATTGTGCAGGAGGTGCAAAATACTGGAGCTTCTGAGAGGCTCTGAATTATCCCTGAAGTTTTTACTGAGGAGTGTGGCAGTGCTTTCACCAAAGAAAAATGTGAAAATGTGTATTTTATGATTGGCTTTTCACAAATATTCAATTCACAAATGAATATTATATGTGTTATGTTATGCTGTATTATTTTTCTTAATTAGTGTGTTAAATACAGTTTTAGGTTATAACAAAATGTTAACATAGAAACTATGCTATGTAGGATACTTTTTTTAAAGAAAGGACTCGCAGTGAGATGGCAGTCACAGGACACCTGAATCTTTCAGAGAAAGAGAATTTATTGCTCCATTATCAGAAGAAATGAATTTCTTCCTGCCTTGTCAGCCCTGAAGATGCTGTCAGGATTCAGAGGAAGAAGCTGACACTGCCCAGACAGAATCCTGTGTTTGAATGGAGTTTATGCATCATGTATGAGGTGTCTGAATATGCAACAGGCTGTTGCTTTTAAGGGTTAATCCTCTGTTAATGTGGGTCCTTTTTCGGGCTTATTTTTCCTAGAAAAAGGTACCCAGATTCTCTGTAACTCTGTGTTTTGTCTCATATTGTCCTAATCCAAATTGTTCCTAATTATTTATTATTACTCTAATTATATTACTATTTTTATCACCCATTTTATTATTATTAAACTTTTAAAATTTTAAAAACAAGTGATGGGCATTTTTTACAAAAGACAAACAGAACAAACAGCCAGGCTATGGTGCAGTATTCCTGCCTGATGCTTTCCTGGTTGTGAGAAGCCACTCACATCAGTGCTACTGATTCTCTCTCTAGGCAATGCAGGATGCAACAGAGCACACCAGCCCCTTCCAGCTTCTCTGGTGTGGGGAGCACATCTGGAACAAATGGCACAGCAACATCTACATTACACCTCAGCTATCCACCTGTAGCCACTGGAAATGCTCTGCCAGTTTCTCTGTGCATGCACGCTCCATCAGCAGCCTGCTCCTGCCCTGGGTACAATTTCAGGCAGAGCTGTGCCCTGGCTGGGATCCCAGCCCCACCCCACAAAAATGCAGCAGGGCCTGCAGAGCTGCCTGTACAGCAGGGCTCTTCCCTGGCGAGGGAAGGATAACCATCTCCTCACTCTGGCAGAGCTGGTTAGGCTACAAGAAGCCTGGAATGTGGACACTGCTGAAATTAAAGCAGCCAGAAATAAAGTAAGCAGAAAAATTGGCTTAAAGCCATCTTTGTTCTGACCCTTTTTATTTCCATCAAGGACTGCTGTGATCGAACACTGGGTAGGCAATCCATGACCAGCTCTGCCTTTAAAACATACTTCCATCACACTCCTGGATGCCATTCCAGCTCAACAAATATCCTGAGAAGTTTGCTCAGTTGATGAACAGGAAAAACGGGGCAGAGGATGGTGCTGGCCAGGCAGCTGTGCAAGTCAAGGCACCCTGGTGCAACCTGGAGCCTCACGGCTCTGCTTCTGCAGAAGGGAAGAGATCTGTTTATCTATGTAAATGAGATGCATAAATAAATAAATAAGATTTGCAGTGGGCTGAAAAAAAGCACCCAGAGCCTGGCCTTTTCAGTATCTTAGCAACAGGCTGGCTGCTGCAGGGTAAGAGAGCATGAAATCAGCATCTTTTCAGCTAAAGACAAATTGAATGGAAATGTGGGGAGGTGGCCTTTTCCTGGCAGCAGTGAGGAAAGAAGAAGTAACTAGTGGATCTGATCCTGTAGGCATCCTTTAGGAGGGGTTCCTGAATGCAGGGATTGTTCATGAACGTGGCTGAGAGGCTTTGTCCTGCCAGCAAACGGATACATTCCAGAGCATGCCTGGGAAACCAATAATTCAATCTTGATTCAAATGATGTCTGTTACAGTCCCCTCCTGGGTTAATTACTTATTAACCACCTTAAATAGCTCAAACCCAGTTCTATTGGACTCCCCTGGCTATGTTAGTGCCAGCTGACCATAGAGCACGTCTTCAGTGGCAGTTACCTAAAACATTCCCCAGCATTGCATGCTCAGGTTTTATCACCATGCTATCTCTGCATTCACTAAAAGGAATGTGCACCCTGTGAATCTTTAAGTAACTGAATCTCAGCAACACAAACCCACTTATTCTGGCCAGGTAATTCCTCTCCAGCCTTCTGGAACAGCCTCATGTGGACACAGAGGAGGATCATTATATTCACAGCAGCTACTAGAGAGAGCTGAGCTATGAGAGCAGCAAGAAAAACATGTGGACATTTCATGGAGGACTTAAATGAGAATTCTGAATAAAATATTTCTCTGGGTCACCTAATCTGACCTAATCTGGGGCTGGAGTGTACCAGCTGATAGTTTCCCACTGCTAAATGCAGCTGGATCCTGCAGCAAGGCACAAGCAGAGACCTGTGTGGCACATGATCACTGAGGGTGGTGTGGGATGGTGGCTGGGTCAGCAGAGGGGATGAGCACTGTCACAGATATTTTATGAAAAATCCTTTAGTTAGGATCTTTTCTCCTGAGAAGCTTCAGCTTCCCCATGTTTTACTGCTTTGGAATGTGATTTAGAGAATTGTTTACCCAGCATGTGAAATTGTTTTTATTTGATGACCAATGACAGCCACCTGTGTCAAGGCTGTGAGCAGTCACGAGATTTTATTTCCTTTCTATTCCTTGCTATTCCTTGCTAGCCTTCTGATGACATCCTTTATTCTTTTAGTATATCATTTTCTTTTAATATAATGTACATAATAAAATAATAAATCAGCATTCTGAAACATGGAGTCAAGACTCTCATCTCTTCCCTGGGACCCTTGTGAACACCACCACATGAGCAGCTTGTCCAGGAATCCAACAGGAGGAGCAAAGGGAAAGCACAGTGGCCTTGCTCCCTGCTTTATACACACACAGCACAGTGATAACTCATTTCACTCCTTATCTACAGATAATTTGTACTTGTGTGGCACTTCGGCTGCAGTGAAAACCATCTGGGGGTTACCAGTGAACCAAATTTCCTTGGAGCAGGGAAATTTCTCACCTGCATTGTATCCCCCTGAGTGCCCCATGTCCAGTTCCCTAGGCAGGAAATTACATAGGATAGAGCAGGATGGCTGCTTTCAATCCGTACAACTTTAAAAACGAATTCTGTGTCCTTGGGAGCTGCACACAGAGATGCATTTGGCAATGTTTTGTTTCCCTCTTTGTCTGGGGTTGAAAGGAAGGCGACTGTGGCTCAGTGAGTGAACACTTAGATGAGATCCCCTCCATTTCCTTAATGAGCCTATTAAATGACTCATCAAAGGTGTAACGACCAGTCTCAGAAGGGAGAGACACGCAGAGATAACTGACTGCACTGAGATATTCCTCGTGCACACAAAACAGCCCATAAGCTCCAAGAGTTAATTGGGAATAACGTGACTCCAGTGCTAGAGAAGTACACAGACGGAAAATACCTCGTTACTTTTCCTTTTTGCTGGCTGGAGCTGTCTGCCTGAGCTCACAGCTCCAGCTTTTCCTGCTCTGATCGAGGGATGCCAAAATGCTGCTGTGACACATCCATCTATGGGGTATTTGTAGAGTCAAGCACCTGCTGGAACTGTTTGTGCTCCCCAAGCCTGACCAAAATCTGTGACTGAAGGAGGAGAGTCTTGGTTTAGGTCACAAGAACCAAAGACCGTATAAAAATTCAAACGGAATTTTATTCTCTGCTTTCCTAAATGAGCCCCTGAAGGTGTGCATGCCAGGATTTAATCTCTCCAAGGAGATTAAAAAGTACTGCTATATTAACACAAATACAGCAGGCATACAGCGACCAGCTCACATCACTCTCCAGCACACTGGATTTAATTTACATGGTTAACTATGATCCACTGTTGCACATTTTCCAGACTCTTGTGCTCTGATTGTGTATTAAGAGTGCAGCAAGGGAAACAGGAAGAGCAAATAGCATCAATAATGCTTAGGAGACAGATAAAATACATGCCTATTTCTTCTGAAATGTCACTTTATGTCAACTGCCATGGTTTCCAGACTGTCAGAATTGAATTATATTCTAATTACATCCTATTTGGACAAGGTCACAAGAATAAAAGCTGAGTACTTTCCTCCATTACAGGTGCTGTATGTTCTTACACTCCTGGAGCAGACAAACCTCCTTTTCTAATGGCAACAGATTTGCCTTCAGCATAAAATGCTGCTTTAAGTCCATTAGTGCAAGGTGAGGCACATTAAAAATTAAGAGCCATGATTAGTGATGCTTCTGAGAAGTCTCCCACAGCACAGATGTCTAAATTCTCTTCCTAATCCTTACAGTTCACTTTATATCATAACAGCAACAAAAAGGGAACAAACACAAACCCCAGACCTGTGTAACCTTACAACAAGTGCTTGTTTTACTCCAGCCCTCATCAGTGAGTACAGGTGTGTGAAACCCCTTACACCAGGGACTTGAACATTTCCCAGGTTTTTTCACCTTTCCAGCATTTTCCCCTAAATTCCTATGACAGAATATAACCTTGTATAATATCTCTGCATGGTGGATCAAGGGTTGAAAATCCACAAGTCATACAGGTGAACAGCTGTGTTGCTTAAACAGGGACCCTGTGTGGCAAAGCCCTTCTGCCAGACAGGATCATTACTGACATTTTGTGGATGTCACAATAAAGAAAGACTAAAGAAAAACAGAAAGGGACTCTTGGCTGTTCCCACCAAGCCCCTGTGTGAGCTCCTAGCCTAGTGCTGGATCTATAAATGTGCTGCTCCTTCCCATTAGAGACTCAGGCACCAGAGGAGATGCTGCCTGATGGATGAGAGCAGTGAAACATGAGATGGGCTCTGGCCCATCCCGCAGTCAGCCCTGCTCCCAATTCCCCTCAGCAATTACTGCTGCCCCTGGCATGAGGGTTTGCACTCCAGGCTGGGAGTTCCTCTGCTGGCAGAGCGGGGCTGGAGGTTTTCCAGGCTCACCTTCTTCCCCTTTACACCCTCAGCCCTGACCAGAAGTGTTTTTTACCAAGTCTTGGAGCACTTGGATTTGTTGTGTTGGCTGGAGAAGATGCCTCTGGTGCATATAGGGACAAAAGGAAAGAACACATGGCTAAACCAGACCCCACTCAGCTAGAGAGTCATTGCCTTTGCAGAGCCCCTCGTCAGAATTCTGGGAAACACAGACTGTGCCAAGGAAAATGCTCTTTTCCCTCCTGCAAAAGGAACATGCCCTGCTTCACATTGTGCTTAGAAAAGGGAAAATGAAGCAAGATCTCTTGAAGGAAGTTCATTACAACACAAACCTACATTTCACTTTGCATTACAAGAAAAACAAATTTGCCTCTGAGCTTCCTGCTGCTATTGAAAACAACAGGATTTGTGTCTCTACAATCTTACCTGAGTACGATGGTCTGGACAAGCAGCTGGAATGAAGAAAACTGTACTGGGATCTGTAGTCTATGGCACCAAAATACAGCTCCTTTCAGTGAGAGAAATCTCTTTCACCATTGCCTCATGAGGAAAGACATCACACTTACTGTTTAACATTTGAAAGTAAGGCAGTGGTGACAAGGTGATTGAATTTTTTCCTTATTTCTGACAGGTCTGGTAGATTGCACAATCATCAAAAGGAACAGCCTGACAATAAAGTTTTGTGTGTCATCGACAGTGGGAGAAGAAATGAGCCTGAGGTAAGGCAAGCAGGTGCTCAGATGCTAAAGCATTATTCAATTGCTAAAGCATTTTTCAGTCCAGCTGCTTGCAACAGGTGCCCTGGGGCACACAGGAGCAAGTGGAACATGGCACCCTCACCAGTCAGAAAGCATGTCACCATCATATTTCCTGAAAAACCTTCTTTGCCCAGGATTCTTCTCCTGGGAAGCTGAGAGGCCTCAGAGAAAAATGAAAACAATATTATCCCATCTGCTTCTCCTGTGTTTTGCTGCTTTGGAATACGGTTCGGAGATTGTTTATCCAACAGGTGGGTGGTTGATTGGTTTCATGTGAATTGTTTTTACTTAATGACCAATCACAGCCAGCTGTGTTGGGACTCTGGAAGAGAGAGTTGCCAGTTTTTCATTATTATCTTTTAGCCTAGCCTTCTGTAAGTATCTTTTCTGTATTCTTTAGTACAGTTTTTAGTATAGCATAATTATGATATGATATAACATAATATCATATCATATATCATATTATATCACACAATACAATATCATATCATAACATATAATATAATTATAACATAATATAATACCATTTCATATCATAATAAATTAGCCTGCTAAGAACACGGAGTCGGATTAATCAATTCGTCCTCTGACAGGGGACACGGAAAATACCACAGAAGCAAAGCCCTGATCCCTTCTCCAGCTCTTCCCGCTGCTCCTGACTGGCTGAAACAGAACCAATGTTCTTGGCTGTTCCAAGAGGAGCATCCTGGGTGGCACAGTCAGGTGGCTCACTCAGACTGCCAGCAAATTGTTCCTCACAAAGATGCGCTGTAAGGGCATTGATCTTGTGCTCGGAGCTGTGGGTTAACCACAGGATTTCTGAGATGGAAAAGGAGCTGCTCAGACAGCTGCTTGACTCTGTAAGAACATCAGCTAGAGTTTAACTGGTTTTCCCCCAGAGGTTGATGCATTAAGCTCTTAGCCTCTTTATGTCATCCCAGTGTGTGTGTGTGTGTGTGTGTGTGTTGGTGAGCACACACCTGTGTTGGTGAGCACACACCTGTGTTGGTGAGCACACACCTGTGTTTCTCGTGCAGGTCAGGAGTGAGGAGCACCCTCCAGGCTGGGGCCATGTGCAGCTGCACCTGGGCTGGGGGATTGTTGAAGCTGGAGATTTTGCAGCTCTGCTGTCACAGTAACTGAGTGATTTAAGCTGACACTGGCCCCTGAGCCGTGCGTGCACACTGAATTCATGGCTACACTTCCAAATTTAAGAGATTATTTATTAACACAGAATCACAAAATGATTTGGGTTGGAAGGGACCTTAAAGCCCATCTTGTTTCAATCCCTGCCATGGGCAGGGACACCTTGCACTATCCCAGGTTGCTCCAAGCCCCATCCAGCCTGGCCTTGGACACTTCCAGGGATCCAGGGGCAGCCACAGCTTCTCTGGGCACCCTGTTCTGAGAGCCTCACCACCCTCATATGGAAGAATTCCGTCCCAATATCCCATCTAAATCTACTCTCAGTTTGAAGCCACTGCCTCATGTCCTGTCACTCCATGCCCTTGTAAACAGTTCCTCTCTGGATTTCTGCATCTATATTAATTATTATGCTGATTAATAACTTGGAGATGAGATTTTCAGTTTCTTCATGGCTTTTGATTAACTTGCAGAATCAAATTCTGATTAAAAATTATTGTCCAGGAAATTGCATTAATTAATTAAGCAAAGGAAGTTGAAAGAATAACAGACAGCTAGGGCAACACAATGAGGAGGTCTGATCTTCATCTGCTGCTTGACATGAGGTACCAGCCTGATGTAATCTACTCATGCCCAAACATAAACAAACTTAACAATACAAACAGTGTAACACCATGTTTACCATATACTCAATCTCCACAAGTGAAACAAGGCCACAATACGCTAAAAATGAAAGCAATTAACTGTAGGAAACCAGAGAATCCGGAAGCAAAGCAATCAGGGCATCCTAAAAATGTGAATACTGCCCTTATAAAGCTACAGTGCTGCTCCAGTAGCTACACAGAGAACAGCCAAGTAACTACTTGCTGAATTTAACTTCCAACAGTGTCAACAATGCCAAAAACAATGCCTGGGGCTTGTAATGGCAAGTTATTAATAAGACTCTCAGCTCTAAAAGCTGCTGTCCCTGCAGAGCTGTGTTTATGAAATGCAGTCACTGTCTCCTATACTTAGTTTGGTTTGTCCCCTCATTTTCAAAGCAGAGAAATAAATCCAAGTGCAGGTGCCTGAGAAATCAAACACCAGCAAAAATACAAGAAGACAGTGCCCCCAGTGCCTCTTCTGTTTGTTTGAAAAAGCCTGGGGGAAATAAGGGAAAATTGTTGGGCTTTGCCTTTTCTTTTCCTTCTCCTCACAATTATTAAGTTTACCTCTAGGTCTCAGCATAGCACAGTGCTTCAGAATTTGTCACCTCCTTTAATTTTTCAAAAAACCAAAATGAACCCAATGTCCCATCCCAGCTGTTGTCTGTGCTACACTGAGAGTGAATCTCTGCTTTTCCCGAGTCACTGGGGACACTGGCCATTAGCTCTGGATTATTGGAGCTTTCTGCAAGAGAGAATCACAGAATGGAGTCACAGAGTGGGAACACAGAATGGGGATCACAGAATGGGGATCACGGAGTGGGAACACAGAGTGGGGAATCACAGAGTGGGGAATCACGGAATGGTTTGGGTTGAGGGAGATCTTAAATCACAGAATGGGATCACAGAATGGGAATCATGGAGTGGGATCACAGAGTGGTTTGGGTTGGGAGAGATCTTAAATCTCCTCTTGCTCCACCCCTCTGCCCTGGCAGGGACACCTTCCCCTGGCCCAGGTGGCTCCAAGCCCTGCCCAGCCTGGCCTTGGACACCTCCAGGGATGGGGACAGCCACACCAAAACCCACCCATGGCTGTTTCCAAAAACTTCATTTTTTTATTCTCTTACATCTGCAGGAATCAAATAACCACAGCATTTCTGAGAAGGACACACACCATAATGGCTGATCAAAACAGACAAAAGGCAGCTTGAGTTTTTTTCTCTAAACACAATTGCTTCCCAATGCATGTATTCTAAGACTTCTCGACTTAAGAAATAAAAGACAATTCTCTGTGGGTGCTCTGAACTCCCAGCAGACAACAGAGCTTCTTCCTCTGCTGTTCAGAGGAGAGAATTCAGAGTTTCTCAGGTCACAGGAGTTGAGTTCTAAAAACCATAAAGATATAATATTTTTCAGGGCCATAGACAACACCAAAACTTTGGCTGGCAAGGGTCATGCCTTGGCCCCAGTGTCTTTTGCATACAGAAAACCACATTTCCTCAGAATTACTATGCTGATTACTGCCAAGCTGCTACCTGCTCCCTCAGACCTGACTGCCTCAAAGATATCCAAGAGAAGCACAGAGGAATTTCTACCTCAGGGAGATTTTGCCATCTTAAGTCTCAACAGTTTTGTTGTTGTTTAAGTCAGTATCAAGGAACGCTTCTTTGCCAGCATAAACATGGGGTGCAGAGCTTGTTTCCAGGCATTTCTGCATCTACACTTTTACCTACACCTCTTTCTTTCCCCACAAAATGTGAAATCCTGTGGGTTGGCTCCTTTTAATTATGGTTGTAAGTGCTGATGCTGGGATTCACTTCTTCCTCTACAGCCTCTTTTGCATCACAGAAGTGTCTTTAAAAAGGACACCATCTTACTGGGAGAATAAGAGGTACTGCAAACCTGCCAGGCACCACCACCACAGGCTTCCTTCACAGTCAAACTCTAGACATTCTTTGGGAAAATCAGTTACTGGGTTTGTTTCCTCCAAAGCAAGAGAGAGTTGAGACTTTCTCCTCTAAAAAACCAATATGAGCACTTTGCTGTCAATAGGAACTGCAGACACTGCTACTGCTCAACATTCAGACCACTGCAAATAGAGAACTTTGTATGAGACATTTTGATGCGTCACCTCACGGGGGGTGAGCCAGTGCTCCAGCCAAGCTGCACCTGGGACTGGAGTTCAGCTGGGGAAAAAGGTTCACTTCCTCTTACTTCTAGAGCTGAGTTATTTCAGACACATTCTGGCAAAGATGCCAGAACACAGAGCTGTCAAACAGTGTGACTCCTGCCATCTCCATCTCCTGCTCTCTGTACTATTTCCAGACCCAAGGATGGAAAGCTGCTGTTTTTCATCCAGGGGAAGGAGCCAGATTCAAGAAGCTCAGGCCAGGAGGCCCTGCTGAGGATGCTCTGCTGCTCCCACTTGGAACAGAAACATCTGAAAGCCCTGACTCCTGATGGCACCAAGAGGAACAAAATGATTTAGGTGCTCTGCTGAACATGGAGCAGCTTTCAGGCACCCTCCTTACCTTGCTGAAAGAAACCACTGAGAATTTGGGCAAAGTGATACAACTGATGGGGATAGAGACAATAAATGTTTGGATCAACTTTTCCACCTCAGACTTTTACAGTTCTTTGAAAACTTTGACCTGCAACTCTGCTCTGGTTGATGCCACTGCTTGCAAGTGCAAATGTCAACTAGTGATTAATACAAAGACACCAAAATACTTGTACTCAGTCAGGCTGCAGAACTACTTTAAATTGTTAAAATGTGATTATACTCAGCTAATAATAATACCATTTTATTCCTTTCCTATTGATAAAGAATTAATGACATACCTGATGTCCCTTACAATATCAACTCTGTGCAAATGAAAAAAAGACAAACCAACCAAACCAAATAAAATAACTGAACAGGTTTACTAATGCTTAAACACCATGAAAATATAGCCTCACTACTGGGCAACATGCCTGCTCACTGGAATATTAAATAAGTATTATAAGTTAAATAAATAAACATTTCAAGCTCAAACTGCTGTTTTAAATTAACAACATTCCTTTCTATGGTGTTAACACTTATTACCAAGATTACAATCACATTTAACATCCAACTCCACTGCAGGCACTTGAATGTGATTTCCAGTTGCTGGCTCATTGCAGTGCCCTGCACCACAAAGCTGAGCAGAAAGAAGGAAGCTGGAGCTGCAAACAGGACAGGAATTAAAAACCATGACCCTTGTCACCAGGACAAGTGGATCTGTGCTTCAGAGATAACAGCACAGACATAATAAGGGCAATTGATCATTGGTTTTCAGTAAGAAATTGCAAACAAGCATGACAGGGCTTTCTATAGATCTAAACCAAATGCTTTTAAATTCAGTTTGGCCTTTTCTGAAGAAGTTGATAAATGTGCAATTTTTAACCTGTCCTTTACACTGGAAGGTTAAATAGATACAACACCAATAGAACCAATGCTTGTGCAGTTTCGGGGCCTTTCTGCAGTGACCTCCTTTGCTCTTCTGTTGCATTTTGTGTTGTCTTACCATGATACCCCAAGTATCTGAATAAGTACACACATAGAGAGACAAGCACAGAGAGAGGGGATGATCTAGAGAGAAGTGAGAGAGCAAACCAGCTATTTTTAATCCTACCCATTGAAACTCACATAAATCAATATGTGAGTTAAACCATACCTGTAAAAAATCCCATCCAGACAGAAGATAACAGAGGTGTGAAGCCAGCCAGTCATCCCCACCAGTAAGGTGTGAGCTTCGAATCACCACTCTCAATT
This sequence comes from Emberiza elegans, assembly GCA_024865655.1. Taxonomy (NCBI): domain Eukaryota; kingdom Metazoa; phylum Chordata; class Aves; order Passeriformes; family Fringillidae; genus Emberiza; species Emberiza elegans. Next base: position 1,268,980 of record JALJVW010000168.1, read on the forward strand.
GAAAACATTTAAATGGCAACATTATAAAGTAAAGCTGCTTTCAATGTCACCAAGGAACAATTCTGAAATGAGAACAAGCTCAGCACAGCTCCTGCTACTGTAGCCTGTTCTCCTTGACTCTGCTATTATCCAGGGCCCTGGTGCCAGCTCCAGCTGTGGGTGACAGCCTTGGCAGTACAGGGAGAGGTGACAAAAATGTGTGTGGCTGCTTTGCATTGGGAAAGGCACCGTTTTTATTCAGGGCCAATTGCTGGTCTCACTGAAGGTGCTGAGAGCAGCAACCGCATAATGCTGCTGGGGGGCCCAATATTGTCCAGAAGGGAGATTTACATGGTTGGGAAGAAACTTCTCCTGGAAGAAGTTCAGTGTTTGAGATCTTTCCTGCTGTTGAGGATGGTGAAAGATGAGACCACAACTGCAGGGCCTGAGCCAGGTAACAGAAGGTGTCTCTAGAGATGCAGGTTCCTGTGTATCTCATCCCATTGTGTTCACCTCACCTTCCCTGGGCACACGGGGACATCCCACAGGTAATTCTGAGGATGTCCCCACCTGTCCACCTGGTACACTCAACCTCGTGGCATTTCCAGAGCTGCAATGGAACACATTCTGCATTTCCAGGGCTAACACGTGCTGAATGTCAGTTCTGCTTGTTTCCAAATGCCACGGGACACTCATGGAGAAACGGGCACAACTCCCTGAATTCACTGGAAAATGACAATCCAGGGAATGTTTATATGGAGTAGATCTCCCAGTGAGACTTTCTCCTGTTCCACATCTCGCCTGCCTGAAGCCAGGAGGAAGAACAGAGGTGATGGGACTTCTCTATTAAAATCCAAGCTCATTACTTTTATTATGTTCTTTAGGACACACAGAGATTTGTGCAAGAGAAACTGCAAGAAGATGCAAAAGGCAACTGAGGCAGATGTGAGTATGAAGAATTTGTCAGAAGTTTTCATAAAATAGCATCATTAGGATTAACCTTCATGAAATCTAGAATCTACTTCATTCATTCATTTATCAAATTGGGCTTTCAGAGATATGGAAAAACTTCTGAAAACTCCTGTAAAGACAGGAAAATGAGGAAAGTAAAAAATCCCCTCCCTAAAGCATAAAAATCCTTCTATGATTACAAATCCAGGCTCTATTATTTCTTAGGCCCTATTATTTCATAGTATGAATTAGTTCAAAATGCTCTTCAACAATGGAATAGGACCCAACAAGCTCTGTAGGAAAACACTACTGTTAATTCTAATTCCACTGATGTTCCCAGTGATTTGCTAGTAAATGTCTGAAATCCAGACCTAGTGAATAACCACCAAAAATAATTCTTAATTGAAAAAGGCATTCTCTAGCACATTCTACACAGAAAGTTCATTTAACAGCAGCTTTTTTCTTTGTATTTGCAGATCTGCTCTTGAGAGACAGATAGCAATCCTTTTTTTTCCAAAAGCAGTATGATAGAACTATTTCCAACACAGCACTTTCAAAATCCAAGGGTTACATCCTGAACTCAACTGAAAAGTTGTGAAATTAAGGACAAAAACCACCAAGTAGTTTTAAATTTACCTTCTGCAGGACCAGAAAGAAGTAGCTCAGCTAAAGCTCAAGAAAAAAGTAAGCAAGGAGAGGTGGATTTTTATTGCATGTTAAACTCTTGCTTTGTTCTGCAGTAATGTGGGAACAAAATTAAAAGAAACGCTGGAAAAGATAAGAAGTCTGGCCACAACACAGTTCTGTTTTTAAGTTTTGATGCCTCTGTAATTAGCTGAGAAATCTGAAGAAAACCCTCCATTCACTTACTGTGTGATACTTGCTCTAAACCCCTCCATTGTTTAGTCTACAAGTACTAATGCAGCCCACAAGCAGTGGCAAGACACACGGTGCCTCTGTCATACAGCACAAAAAGCAGTTTAAGGGTCTGGCGTGGCCTTTTTTGAACAGAACAAGTTTTGCTGCATTCAACAAGACAGACTACTGCTCTTCACACAACATCTGTGTTCCCTGGGACTCCACCACTGGTGATGATCAAGACTAAAATCTCCTGTTTGAGCATGTCAGCTCCTGCAATTGTTAGCACCTGGTGGTAAATAAATTCAATGATTCTAACATACAATTATAGAATCATGGACTAGTTTAGGTTGGAAGTGATCTCTGCAGGACATCTTGTCTAACCCACCCTTTGAAGGAGGGTGACCTTCAGCAGTCACTCATGGCAATCTGTGTTTTGAGGGTCTCCACAGACAGAGACTCCAGAACCACCAAGGGCAATGTGAAAAATGTGTATTTTATGACTGGCTTTTCACAAATATTCAAATGAATATTATAAGTGTTGTGTTAGAAAGTGATGCTGTATTAATTCTGTTAAGTAGTGTGTTAAATATAGTTTTAGGTTATAAAAAAATTTAACATAGAAACTATTCTATGTAGGATACTTTTTTAAAAGAAAGGACTCGCAGCCAGATAGCAGCCACAGGACACCTGAATCTTTCAGAGAAAAAGAATTTATTGCTCCATTATCAGAAGAAACAAACTTCTTCCCACCTCAAGGGCGCCATTGGGATTCAGAGGAAGAAGCTGACACTGCCCAGACATAATCCTGTGTTTGAATGGAATTTATGCATCATGTATGAGGTGTCTGAATATGCAACAGGCTGTTGCTTTTAAGGGTTAATCCTCTGTTAAAGTGGGTCCTTTTTCGGGCTTGTGCTGCCCAGAAAAAGGTACCCGGACTGTCTGTAACTCTTTGGTTTTATTGTCTCATATTGTCCTAATCCAAATTGTCCAAATTATTATTACTCTAATTGTATTACTATTTTTATAACCATTTTATTACTATTAAACTTTCAAAATTTTAAAAACAAGTGATGGGCATTTTTCACAGGCAACATGTTCCTGTCCTTCCTAGACAGTACAAAAAACATGTCCAAAAGCCAATTTATTGCCACCAGTTAAGAGGATCCTGGGACACACTGAGGACTCCACAGCCACTGCTCCTCATCCTCATCCCGCACCAGAGACCATGGCCAGAGAGATGCTCCAGTGACCATGGGGACGAGTGGCACCTGTGACAAGGGTGCAGGTCTGGGGACACACACTCATTTAATTTAAGTTTCACCCTCCCTCCAACAGGGTTTTGTGCTGAGTTTCCTCACACTAAGTTCCTGAAGTCTCTTACAGGATGAGTTGTATGCTCAGGGAGTCAGCAGAGCCCAGCTCTAATCACACCAGAGCAGCAGTTACTGACACAGCAGAAGGTGACTTCAACCTCCCACTTTTTCCCACCCCTGATAGCCCAAAATCTTGGCTCTGAATTCTCTCTTCTTTTCAGTAATTCCTACAAATCCCCACACAATTCTCTAACACACAGGGGTGACTTGACTCCATGTTTGCTACACTCACCTGAGCTTTTCTCTTACCCAGAATCCAGTGTAAATCCTGTGTATGCAGTGAATTAATTCCCTTCCTGTCAACTAACAGTTCAGAATGTCACCCTCTTTCCATAACTGGCCCCAGGTGCTGAACCCTGAGCATCTGCCTCAGGTGCACTTCAAAATATTTCCTCAATAAAGCACATCACATACACACACATCCAGTACAAAATGAAAAACTAATGACAAATAACACCATGTGACATACAATATATTGCACATGAAAAGGAGAAAGGCACAAGAAAACTGACAAATAGCTCTTCCAACAGGTACCACGAAGACTTCTACTTCAACCTCCCATCAGAAAATACTCACTGAGTAAGTAGCATAAAGATAATTCACCTGTACTTGCTAAGTCCTTAAATTACTCGTTTTCAACAACCAAGAAGAGGACGAAATACTAAACATCAAACTGCAGCCTTGTACTCACAAATAGCCTCTTTCAGCAGCAGAGTTGAAATTCAAGTACAATTTTACTAAAACATTTGTACAGATCTTCTTTTCCTTGCTGGAATAAGCATTCAGATGGCAAGACCTATTTTTTCCTAAGATCAGTGTTTTAACCAGAAGGGAAAAAGCCCTTGCTTAATAAATGATGAAATTAAGCAGCACAAGGGAAATGAACAAATATATTGAGAGAGATAAAAAGAGGCAGAGTGTTGCAGGAACATTCTTCCTAGTGGGATGCTCTCTGTGCATCACTGGGCCACACCAAACATGCACTTCCCATCAGAACTCACATTCCAAGAAATGACTAAAACACTTTTTCTCCAGGATCAAACATTAAGCCCCTCCACAGCAATACATATTTCAACAAAACAAAACAAAAAAAAAAATCCAGGGCCTTCCAAATGACCACTTCATGAGCCTCTGCAGCCATTTTAAACAGGTTTCCACCCTCAACAGCTTCCAGTCATGCTTCTCTAATTTGGTTCAAGCCTAGTACTTGTAGTCAGTAAGTTCAGAGTAGCCTGACTTCTGACAGCAGAATCTTGGGTAGGGTAGAATATAAAAACATATTCTGTCTTGGTAAGCTTGATCTACAAACAAAACTCATTTCTACCTCAATTCAAATGTATGATACACAGCACTCTGCAGATAAACAGCTTCTGAGCAAAACAAATAATATCTGAGCTTTGTTTGCATGATTATCTACAGTGATTAATTGGTTTACTGCAGTCACTGTTTATAAAACAAATAAGGAATTAGTGAGTTCTGATATTTGTTGATGATGCACCATTTTTCTGTTTTAATTATTAGCTTGTACCCAAGCAGACAAAGAGAGAAAAGGTGACAGATTCACTTTCTTTAAAGACAGAAGGTGTGTGTGTAATTATACAAGCATATATAAAATCAATAAACCAGTGATTTAATTTCTTTACTTTCCACATGCTACTGCCATTCTTAATGCTGGATTTTATTCTTCCTGTACAAACTCCTGGCCGAATGAGAAGCAATGAAGTCCATCCTTACCTTAATATTGCAAGCTTGTTCCATGAGTCTCCGGGCGTTCTCCTCAGCTCTGTACCTCTTGGGCAACTGAACCCTGAAGAATTTTAAAGCTCCTTCAAAATCAGCCTGTAGAAGGTCCTCTTTGGAGGTCTGCAATTAAACACAGGGAACTACAGTAAACCCTGGGAACATGCAGTCATGCTCTTCTACTTGATTTGTCATTTACTGGATGCATTCCAGATCACCAATATTCACATTAGCTCTAAGTCATCCTCCTTGAAATCAGCTCTTTTAACTCCTGCTTCATACAACAAACAGAGACTAAAGCCCATCCAAGGAATCCTAGGCAGGGCAGTACAGAGGCAATATGGGAATGGATTTTATTCTTCTATATCTGCCAGGTAAGAAAGGGATTCTGGCTCAAGCCTGTCAAGATGTGAAGAATAAAAAAACTGAAATAAGCAAACAACAAAAACCTAGGAGAAATTCTTACATTTCCTGGAAAGCTTGTGCATTAGACCATTACTGATTTTCATGGTACTGCCTTAAAAAGACAAAGTATTTAATGTATGTATAGTCACAGACATGAAGAGCAGAAGCACATGATTCATACAAGGCATCAGCAAGTCAATGTGCTGAAGTCTGTGACACAATTCCTCAAAGCACACCGTGCCAGAAAACGTTCTACATGTTTATTTCTACATCTCCCATGCTATTGGACCTCTCAGTGGTGTCAAGTCTAAAAGGTCTGGAAGATGTTACACATTCACCATGCATCCACTCCTGTCCCTGACAGAGCCATGTGATTCATTGTATCCATCCCCCAGGTTACTGAGACCTGCACCAAGAGTTCAGAAGGTACCAAATCCCAAGCCTTGGGATAGTTCCTTTAAATGACTCACAGAAACTGAAGGCCTTGACAAGACATTCAGGACATCATCTCAAAAATGTGAATTTCAAGGGTTTTAGCCAGAAAAGAGCAAACAAAATTCTGTCAACATAGGTACTCATATGATGGAGATCTACATTGTGTAATGTGTGTAACTGCAAATACCTCAGCAGCAGCACAGGCACTTTTGGTTAAGATTAATTGCTGAATTAATTGCTCATGTACCACCACCACCACCACTACCATTTCCATGTGGGCATCCTCTGCTTTCTCATGAGGAACAAACACCCAGTGCCATTTTTTGCCTCATTACAAACAGTGGGTACACATAGGTGGCCTTTGCAAATATATGTATTGTATAAGTGGCCCATGAGTCCCAGTAAAATATCTGTATTGTATTTGGATATCTGTGTATAGGCCTTGCCCAGCTGGTCCCAGTTATTCTTGATGGGCTGCAGCTGTGGCTAGTCAAGGTAACTGGGATAAAAGGGGCTGGGTTGGCCAGTCAGGGAGAGCCTTGGAGGACCTCTGACTAAGAAGGAACAGGCTGCTGAAGAAGGAGTCTGTGCTGTGAAGATCTGTGGCCTAAGAAAACACCGAGAAGGTATGGGACTCTAGAAATATGAAATGCAACAATATGGGACTCTAGAAATATGAAATACAAAGGTACATTATGCACACATCTGTTCAAAGTTTGATTCTTAACTGTGTTGTTATCCACTTGAATCCAGAGAATCCCACAGTGGCTTGGGCTGGAAAGGACCTCAAAGGCCACCTCATTCCAACCCCCTGCCATGACAGGGACACCTTCCACCATCCCAACCTGCTCCAAGCCCCATCCAACCTGGCCTTGGACATTTCCACAGGTGGGGCTGCCACAGATTCTCTGGGCAACCTCTGCCAGGGCCTCTCCACCCTCAGAGGGAAGAATTTCTTCCCAATATTTAATCTAACCCAGTCCTCTGGCAGTTTGACGCCATTCCCCCTTGTCCTGTCACTCCAGGCTATTTTCCAAAGTTCATGTCCAGCTCTGTTCTTTTTTTTCCTTATTGAGTTCACCCAGGATCTGTTTGATCCTCCTCCTGTCTTTCACTGCTGATGGAGCTGCTGGGTCATCACTGCAGGGACCCAAGAAAAGCTACCTTGAGGGCTGTGATGAGAAACATCAGCTTTACAAACCATCCCATCTGATCCTGGCCACACCCATGAAACATTCAACTTTTCAAACTATCTCATCTGATCCCATCCACAACCATGAAAGGTTCACCTTTACAAACCATCCCATCTGATCCTGTCCACAACCAGAAATGTTCAGCTTTACAAACTATCCTATCTGATTCTGTCCATGTCCATCTTTACAAACCATCCCTTCTGATCCCATGCAGAACCAGAAATGTTCATCTTTACAAACCATCCCATCTGATCCCATGCAGAACCAGAAATGCTCAGCTTTACAAACCATCCCATCTGATCCTGTCCACAACCATTGGCAGCTGCACAGCTTGGCTGAGGCCCAATCTGATGAGGCTGAAGTGTTGACAGAAACCTGGGGCACTTGGTATGGGATGAATTAGATCTGCCATCCAACATCACATTTCTCCTGGATGAGTCCTCCTGAGGCTGTGAACGCTCTTGCCACACTTAAAGCCAGATGACTGGGCTGGTTGTTGGAGGCTGAGTGTGGTGGGAGCAGCTGGTTGTGCCCAGCATCTCTGCCAAATCCATGCTGGAACCCAAGGGCTTCCAGGGAAGTTCAGTGGATAACAGTGGTGGAAAAGCAGTAAAGGGATCACAGAATCCTTAAGGTTGGAAAAGCCCTCTAAGATCACCAAGCCCAAGCACTTACCCAGCACTGCCAAGACCACTGCTAAACCATGTTCCTAAGGGCCACACTTCCACATCTTTGGAATTCTTTCAGGGATGGCGACCCCATCACTTCCCCAGGCAGCCTGTGACAATACCTGAGCACCCCTCCAGTGAAGAAAGCTTTACTAATGTCCAATCTAATGGATATTAGGAAAAAAATCTGTTTTGACACCCAGCTCATCTTTCCTCCTTTGTTCTCAGCTGTGTTGCTATCTGCCATCACTACCCAATTCAAACACATTTCCCAATTATATTGCCAATTTGCCTTCTTGGGATGCTCCTGCACATCCAGTCCCCTCCTCTACCCCTCCTTTACAGCAATTCTATGTAAAACATTTCAAATCAGATTTAATTTTCCCAGGCCTCTGCTTGAATCATTGTCATAGTACTATTTTTAACAGTCCCCCCAAAAATTACATTTATTAAACTGTAACTATTGACAACTTTGAGTTCTCCATGCTGAAAAATCAAAGAAAATCCCATAATATCATGGAAATAAGAATTTCTCTAACAGAGTGTGCTGAACTAAGATTATAGTTATGAAAACTGCAAACCATCAAATTGTACAGGTTGGTTAAATGAGTGATAGAGCCCAGACATGGCAGTTCCTTCTACTTCACTGAAAATATTTTCATTTCCTTAAAATCATCTGTTCATCAAAATACTAGTTTCACAAGAAAACGATTAAAATTACAAGAAAAAAAAGTGAAAAATAGAAATTTCGGCACCCCAGGATTCACATTTCTTGCCATTTTGTGACTTTAATCAATAAATAATAAAGATTTCTCTGGAAACTTCTGGCAGCTATTTGAGAGGTAAAGATTTATAAATCGTTTGTTGAAGTCACTCATCTGAAATTCATTAACAGCTGATTTCTCTTACTAAATAATCTGTAAGTTTAATGAGTTAATCATTAAAGTTTGGCGGGTGCATTGCATTTTTGTGCATTTGGGAACTTCAGGAAAGTTTTTTATTATTATAGATGTTCTTTTGAAATCAATGTATTTTTGATTAAAATCTATTTTCAAACCCAAGCAAATCAAGAGACTCAGAATTATGACACAAAGGTTCTGTCTGCATTCTAGGGTTTGACTAAATAATGGATTCTCAGATGTTCTTCCCACATCACTTAAGTATTTCAATACAGCCATAAAGTTATCTTAAATGAATGAGCTGAAAATTAGGAAAAGCCCTTTCCCAAAAGTATTAGCAAAGCTCTCAAATCTAAAGGTAAAGGTAAATTTGGAAAAATAGCAAATATTCAAAAAGCAAGAACAGAATTTGAGAGACTTAAATGATGTTAATTTTTTTTTAGTAAATAATGTTACTATGACTTTCCCTAAATATTTAGGAAACTGTTATTAAAACAAAGGAAAAAGCCTTGGATTTTTCTTTAATTTAATTTCTCTGCCTTCAATTATTAATCCTGTTGCTTCATTTATTACTGACTCTATCAAAACTCCTATTCCCACCTGGGAACCAACACAGCAGAAGAAATTTTGATGAACCACACTGCACATCCTTAATTTAGTTCTTTCTCCTTCATACAAACAGATAAAAATTACTTATTTCCATGGAATTTTTTGTATCTATTTAGATTCCTGTAGAATGTCAGTGAGCATAAACCACCTGTTTTACACTTTATTGAACATGTGTCAGAAATGAGGCCAAGAAGTTGAAGACTGAAACAAACCTGGCTGTGCTTTACTATTAAATTTGTTTCTGGCACACTCATAATATTTTTAAGTATCCTCCAATTTTCCAGTATTTATATATATAAACATGGAATTAATGAATATATATATTCATAGATGTATATATTTTATACATATACATAAATATATTTACATGTTTATATAAAATGTATATACATATATTTATGTACATAAAATGTACAAATGTATATACATATGTATACACAAATATACACATGTATACACAAATGTATAAATGCATATACATATATTTAGATACATAAATATATGCATGTACATTTATATACATACAATATTTATTTCACATAAATATATAGTATATATTATATAGTATTATAATATCTATATATTATATAGATATAAATAATAATATATTGATATAATATATATAATATGAACGTATATTTTGTTATTTAATGCCTATAACACACAGATTTTAACTTCTTACAAAAACTTTCTGGTTTTAACTTCATAAGTAAGATACAAAGTGTAAAACCAAGGTACACAAGCTATTTATTGCTGACCAAGAGTGCACTGCTGCATGCAGCAGCACTTTGCTCTGTGCTGCCCTTTGACAGGAGCCACAAGCTGAGAGCTGCCCAGTGCAATTTACATTTCACAGAGGAAATGTACATCCCCTGGCCTTCTGTGCTGGATAAACTGGGCCTCCAGGCCTGGGCAAGTTTGGTGGACAGAACTGTGCTGCAGTAACATCAGAACACACTTCTAGGGCAATACACCAAACTCCTGTGCTGGCATCTATTATGCTGTATTATCAAACACTTCTTTTTCTAAATCAAATCCGTGCTCTCTGCAACACACTGGTACAAAAATGCTGTGGAAAAAAACCCAAACACCTCAAGGTTTGTGAATGGAGAGCTGGGATCCACAACCACAGCACTGATCTTGTGCACACTCTGTGATATCCCTCTTCAGCCCTGCCCTCTCTATGCAGCTCCAAACTGACATGGCAAAGTTCATTCTGCCACACACAGAACTGAGGCAGGTGGGTAAGAAAATCTCCTGGCTTCACCCACTCTGGGTCATTCCAAAGGGAGCAAACCCCAGGACTGGTGCTGTTCTACTGCCCAGAAGTGTGCTCAGGCAGGAGGTGATCAGAATTTTTCTAAGAATGGCATAGGGGTTATAGATGGTATTTATCACATAACACTGCAATGACACATGCTCTACCCACCCCAGGCATTTATCCCCAAAACCACAGCAGAGAGAAGCTATGCACATTAAAAAAAAAGGAAAAAGTGTTTAATTTTATGAAACACTGATGTTTTGAAGGATGTTCAGTTCTGATTAAAATACAAATTCCTTCAGAGATGTCTTGTTTTTAACATATTATCAGCACACAGTCTCTCCTTTCTGAGAAGGGTGTGTGTCAAAAGGCCTGTGTGTGGAGAGGCACATTTGACTAATAAAACCTGACAGGGAATCACATTGACTCTGCAAGCCAAGTCTCTCTCATTACACAAAGCACTATTTGTATTATTTTACCCTTTTCACACTCTTTATTTCCTTTTAATAAACAATACTATGCAAAGCCAAACTGCCTGGAAGATAAGGGATGTGAAATTACCTGGTGTTCTCCATGGGCCAGATACAAAACCTGGTTAAGTCAAGTGAAAAAGAGCTCGGTGGTTTTGTCTCTGCTTTCCTTAGAGCTCACCACAGCACAAGTCAGGGTGATTTGGCAGCCCTTGCCCAAGAAAAACCATCAGCAGGATGAGTGTTTTGGTACACTGGGAGATAACTGGAATAATGATAACACACCCAACAGCTCAAACCATGCATCATCAGGGACTAGATTCAATTCTACAAGTGACTGTAAATCCCCAAATCCAGCTGCACTGTAGCAATGTGAATTTTTGATTTTTATTCGGTATCTCCTAGAGCAGGGACACAGTGTTCCAAGCACCCACGCTGCCTGTAGCACTGAACAGGTTGTAACACACAGAGCACATGGATTCCTGTGGATCCTGAGCAGTACCAAGATGGGTTCAGCAGGATGAAAAAAATGGACATGTCACTGTATATAACCACAATATGGGTGTGGGAATAAAGGAAAGGCACCACAGGAAATGAGGGGGAGCAGGAAAGGACTGTGTTCCCATGGATCACACAGAAATGCCATTCTGGTGTGCCAGGCCAGGGACAGAGCTGCAGCCAGGCGTGGTTACAGCACCCTGAGCAGACACAGCCAGGTCTGGGCACTGACTCCTGGATTTGCCACTCTTTTATGGGTTTGGGGCTGCTTTGTACAGCAGCAAAAATGATAAAAGCGTGTTCTCTGTGCCATAGCATGGCACACCAAGTGCAGGCACCCCCCACAGACAGCATTTGCCATGATGGATGAAAACACCCTTAACAATTTATTTCCTACATCATTCTACACAGGCATTTCCAACTTTTTTACATACTGTCAACTGCCTTGCCAAAACCAAACTCAGAAAGAGCCAAAAGCCAAAATGCATCACCACAGCCTGATTTTTAAATGATAAGTCTGTAAAGCCAACCCATGCTGTGAAAAGTATAAAATCTGAAATGCTGACCATTAATGCACTTGGCATCAGTACCTAGAAGGTGACTGGGCACACTGCTTATCTGGAATCATTACAGAGAACAAAAGCACTCAGGGATTTAGGAAAGATGGTTTTTTTATGATTCAGCCCTGGCTGATGATCCTTCAAGCTAGTTAAGGAGTGGCACTGGTCCCCATTAGCAGGACTAGTGTGCAGCCTTGCTGAGCTAACATCAGAAAGAAGGACTCACTGCTTAACAGATCGATTATGAAGGGCTGAGAGGAAAAAACAAGAGCCCTCTGATCCCTCCTGGGGGCAGAGGCAGGGATGGGAGGGAGAATGGCCAATTCCCAAGGAATTCATGTCATGAAAAGGTGATCTCACCGCAAGCAGCCGAGGCACAAAGAGGCGATGCCCCATGCCCAGAAGTTCCAGCACCCGACACGCGTATTCATTCACCAGCTTGCTCCTCTCGTCGTGCATGTCCTGGGACTTCTTGGCAGGTGGGGTGAGCTTGGGAGCCGGGCTTTTGCAAGGTACCCCTTCTTCCATGAGCAGCAAGTAGTAAGAATCCAGAGTGAGAAGAACGGGCTTTATGAACGGCAATTTCCAAAAGTGCAAGATGAGGAGAGCCAGCCTCCAGTCTCTGGAATGGGTTTGGATGGCTGCTCCAGCAACGCCCCTTCGAAAGCCTCTCAGGAGGAGAAAAGCATCTTTGCTAAGAATCAAGGAAAAATATGATCCACCGTGCTGGCTCAGCCAGAGTCCGAAGGAGATTTGAAAAACAAACCAGAGAAACCATGGATCTAAAAATGCACATAAAAAGCAGGAAAATGGCAGGGAACGAGCACGGGGCAGCTGGGCTGGGAGCAGAGCGAGGGCGAGCTGCGGGGGCTCAGTGCGGGTGTGCGGGAGCCGGGAAGGGCAGCAGAGCCCGGGCAGTTGTGAGGCTGCACAGAGAAAAGGATGAGCTCATTGCAACCCTGCTCCGACAGCTCAGCATCAGCCACGAACGGGTGGGAAAGGGGGGCTGGGAGCAGCAGGAGGAGGGGAAACAGAAGGAGGAGGAGGGGGTGCCTGGGCACCGGGAGCCTCTCAGGGGGAGAATGCCGTAATAAGAAACCAATGGTGAGCACGGACGGACGGACGGCTCCCACCCTCCGTCAGCTCGCTGCTGGGCTCCGGCTGTTCCATCAGCAGCACATCAGCCGCATCCTTTCAGGCTCCCTAGCAGGGAGGGATCGGCCTCGGGAACGATGAAACAGCCACGGTGTGGGTGGGGCAGGGCACCCCAAGCCTGCCGATGGCCGCCGGAGCGCGGCCAGGCTGGGGGGAAGCGCTCGGGGAGCCGCACGCAGCCCAGCCCGTCTGTGGCTGGAACTCAGTCATGTAAAACACCAGCGCTGCGCTCTCGGGAGGTGCTGCTAAACCCGGAGGCGATGGGCACACAGGGAGTGATGTCAGCACATGCGTTTGGATGGGTTCTAGAAAAGCGGCGCACGCTTGCGAGCAGAATGCAATGATGTCACACCTGGAGCGGGCCGGGCACCTCCCTGTGCACAACACACAGCCCACCTGCCTCGGCCATCTGCCACAGGCAGCCCGGCAGGTGCTGCTCCAGATCACACGGCTGGCCTTGGAAAACATTTCTTTGTGGAAAATGCCTGTTTATGATTGCCTTTTGGCAAATATTAAAATAAATATTATATGCGTTGTGACAGAAAGTAATGCTGTGTTAATTCTCTTAAGTAGTGTGTTAAATATCAGTTAACACACGACTAGAATCAGTTTTAGGTTATAAGAAATGTTAAAATGGAAACTATGCTATGTAGGATACTTTTTTTAAAGAAAGGACTTGCACCAGATAGCCACAGGACACCTGAATCTTTCAGAGAAAAAGAATTTATTGCTCCATTATCGGAAGAAACGAACTTCTTCCCCCTCAAAGGTGCTGTTAGGATTCAGAGGAAAAAGTGTATGATGACCAGACAGAATCCTGTGTTTGAATGGAATTTATGCATCCTGTATGAGGTGTATGAATATGCAACAGGCTGTTGTTTTTAAGGGTTAATCCTTTTTTAACGTGGGTCCTTTTTCAGGCTTGTGCTGCCCAGAAAAAAGTACCTGGACTGTCTGTTCTTTGTTTTTATTGCCTCATATTGTCCTAATCCGAATTGTCCAAATTATTATTACTCTAATGGTATTACTATTTTTATAACCATTTTATTACTATTAAACTTTTAAAATTTTAAAAACAAGTGATTGGCCTTTTCCACATCTTTATGCTCCTTCGTTTTAGCCTCACCATAAAATGAGGAGTGTAACAGAACAACACCCATTTCCAATTGCTTTCCAATTGCAACAGACACAAATACTCCACATTTCTAACATAAAGCTCATAATTTAAAATATTGTGAGAAGCTCTAAACCCCACCAATGGCAAACACTTCTGTAACTGTATATTTAAACTCTGAAAAATCATTTTCCTAACATAGCAAGAAAAAAACCATATTTACTTCAAATACTAATAGAAAGTAAATATCCGTAGGATAGGGTCACTGATTTAAAATAATAAAGATGTTAATGAGTAGCTAAAATATGCAAATCATTGAGTGAAACGTGAACTGGATATAATTATATCAGGAATTTTAATTTATTTAATCTGTATTTTAATACATAGGGGATAGGGAGTGATATTTGAAGTAGTTGGCTTGAGGTGACCCATGAAGGAGTTGGGAAAGGCATTTAAAGCAGAAGTCAAAGGTCCAAGGCACCAGAAGATGCCCAGGGGGCCTCAAGGATGATGGCACAGGATTGACTCAGTGAAGGCCCTGCAGATGTGCAGCAGGGAACAGGCTGCTAGCACAGATGGTGCTCTGCCAGCTGATTTAAACCCCCCAGCTTACAAACCAGTGTTCTGCAGGTGCAAATCTGCAAAGGCTGCTGCAGCTCTGCCAGGCTGAGATGCAGGTGTTCACCGAGGGCCTTGTGCACAGAAACCACAACCACCACACATTTCATTCCAGTTTAAGGCTGTGGCCAGGATGGGAACTCTCCCATTTTTTCCAGGCTCCATCCACACACAGTTCCAGAGATTCAGGTTTATTTTTCAGTCTGTGATCTGCACACAGGTGCCCAACCCAGCACAGGTTACACAGCAGAAATATTTGTAGGGAAAGGGTTTAAAGGAAAGGAGGCAGCTTTGCCTATTTCTGAATTCTATTTTAAACACATGCTGGTACGCATGATATTCTAGAAACATCGGGTTCTGCTGCTCTGTGTGGATGAAAACCTTGCTTAAAACATTAAAAAGGAAGAAGTAAGAGCTCTGGAAGTGTGGGTGCTGGGAAGAACTTACAGAACTGACCAGGCACAGAGCCACCAGTGACCCCAACAGGATGGGGAATTCAGAGCACCAGCAGCGTCAAAAGCTTTAATTCTTTATTGTGGAAGTCAGACTTTAATCAGCTAACAGCTCTGATAGAAATTCAGGTTTGGTTCATTTTGGTTAAGGTCTCTGGGCCTATGAAAAATGGAATGCACTGATGATTAAATAAAGTCTGGAAGCCTAAAAATTTGTAATGGGATCCAATAGTTAGAGGGGAAAACCAGGAGAATTCAGGTTATAAATGAGGTGCAAATTTTTAGGAATGAGGAAAATTACCTGCAGGATTATTTTCCCAAGAGATGTAGTCTACTACCATCATTGTATTTTCTACATCAGACCTGGGTTTTTTTTAAGAAAAGGTTTCAAATACAAAAAACTTCCAAGGCTTGACCAAAAAATCTCCTAAATTAATTTTATCAGCTGAAATCCATTGTTCCATGTTTTTCAGCAATTCCTTTCACACAGTGTAACAGTGAACCATCATTCAGATTTTTACATTTCCTACCATTCTTATTTATTTCCAGATCCTCACTGAATACATATCTTATTTTATCCATGTCAGACTAGGAATTGTAATTTTTCCTTCACGTATGCCATTGGATTACTGTCCCAAATTCTTCAGAAGGGCCTGACTGAAGTGAATTTAAAACCTAAAAATGGCCCAAAAGGTAACAACTAAGGCAAAACTAAGATGCCTGAGGATAAACACACATTATTCATGCACTGACTTCCATCTCATGGACTATCTGGTCTGGAAGTGCAGGTAAATTCTGTTTCTGGCCCTTCTATCCATGAAATGCCTGCTCACTCACACAGCTCTGATGCAGTTCAGAGCTGCTCCGACTCACACAGCTGAGACCCACTGAACTCAGAAGAAATTAATGCCAAAATAGTCTCACAGTAAACAAAACATACAGAATATTACTTGAAATCATCTATATTCTGTACAAAGATACCAAGGATCTTGATGGGCAGTCCTTTATAAATCTCTGTATTTTAAAATATTAAATCTCTGTATTTTAGTGGCAAAAATGACTGACTTTGAAAAGCTAAACAGGCTAAGATGGGAAGAAAAAAGAAAAAGTTATATTTGAAGTTTGTGGTGTTTTCAGGGTCCCCAGGACAAAGGAGGAAATGATGAATCTGACTGCATGTTCTTAGAAGGCTAATTTATTATTTTATGATATTATATTATATAAAAGAATGCTATACTAAAACTATACTAAAGAACAGAGAAAGGATACAGACAGAAGGTTTAACAAGATACTAATGAAAAACTCGTGACTCCTTCCAGAGTCCTGACACAGCCTGACCATGATTGGTCATTAAGTTAAAACAAGTCACACGTTGGATAAACAATCTCCAACCACATTCCAAAGCAGCAAAACACAGGAGAAGCAAACGAGATAATTTTTCTCTGAGACTTCTCAGCTTCCCAGGAGAAGAAATCCTGGCAAAGGGATTTTTCAGAAAACATACAGTGACATTACATTAGTCTACTCCTGTCAAAGGATAAGACATTCAGCACCAGAACAGCTCTGGAAATCCACATGAATGACATCATGGCCACAGTGAGAATTTACTTCATGTTTTCTGTTCCTCAGGGCTAATTACAGCTGTGTAATCTGGATTTATCAATGGCTACATCTTGATTATTATATACAGAGAAAACACATGAAACCAACTGGTTTCCACAGCAGGTTCCAGCAGGGATCCATGCTGGTTGGCTCTTGAACAGCTTGGGGAGAGGGTGAAGGATGGGATGAATGTCTGCAGATCTCCTAAATTATTCAGGAATTTAAAGACAGGGGTTACAATAAAGAACTGCAGAAGGGCCACAAAAGACTGAGTGACTGGGCAGTAGAACAGCCAAGGAAAGTCAATGCAGATAAATCTAAATTGATGCATATGGAGAACAGTATCAATTTTCCACCTAAATGATAGACTGAGAGCTGACAATTGCTACTCAGAAATGGATCTTGGGACTCACTGAGGAGAGTCCTATGAAAATATCAGATCAGTGCAGAGTGGAGGTCAACAAAATGCATCAAACGGTGGGAGCTAACAGGGAAAGAGCAGAGATCTAACCAGAGAACACCATTATTCTTCAATAACTTCATGTGGGATTCTTCTCTGGTATCATTCACCATGCTGATCTTCCCTTTTCAAAAAATGGATAACAGAGATAGAGAAATATTTAGAGAGAATCAGAAGGCACCAAAGGAGGAGATAAAAACAGACTGTGATTATTAAGCCTGGAAAAGCCAGGAAAACAGAAATTGATGAGGGATATGTAGACTTACAAAGTCCTGAGTGTTGTGGAGAAAGTGAAGAGACACCAAGTGTCCAAAATGCTTGCTGACACAGGAACCTCACATGAAAGTCACAGGGTCCAAAGCAAACAAAATAATCATTAAACTGAGAAAATCTCTGGGGCACTCACTTACATGTGTTCAAAAAGGCAACAAAAAAGCGCCACACAATAAAGATCCATGCAGAATTATTAAACATGAGACACCACTTCTTTCTCAGAGTTTTCAAGACAAAAATTGCCAAAGGCAAAAGAAAATTCTTAGAAGTCTGTCCCAGATATCTGCTGCTGGCAATGAGACACTGGGGCAGACAAGCCAGTACAAGTCTGGTGTGGAATGATGATTTGTATGTTTTCATTCACTTCAATTACATACTTGGAGAAAATATTTTCCCAAAGAATGATAAAATTTGCTAGGTACATGAGATAGACACACTATATTTAAACTATACTTAAAATAATTCAAATATTTATTTATATATATAAATATTTAATAATTATTAAAAATAATTATAATAAAATAATGGTTTCAGTCAGAACTGTATGTAACCCTGAAAACACCATCTTAACTTTTCAACATCTAGAAATTACCAACACATGATATAATAAGAGTCATTATTACCTAAATCAGGGTTCAGTGCTGCAAAAGAAATTTAGGTCAACAAGTTTCATGCTATTTTCTCTGCTATCAGTCCTCCTTTTGAAAAGGAAGTATGTCTTCACCCTCAAAATTCAAAACTTAGGGTGAACATTCACCTAATAGGAATAGAACTGATTTTAGGTGTGAGGAGGAGATCAAATGGGCAGACGGAGTAACTGATCAGCCAGAATGGATTTTCAACACACAAATAAATGTGGAGTTCTAAAAATAGAAAATTTGTTATATTAAGGCTGGAAAATCAGTGGTCTGGAAGTTGAATGATTCTGGACTTTTTCAGGCACAGATTTCTCTTTCTAAAGAGATAATCTCCAACAAGTCACCCAGGACAGGTTTTAGGGGTAGAGGAAGTATGTCTGTGGGAAGAATTATTCAGCCCAGCAAAGCTTAAAATTTAAGGAAATCTTCAATTTAGAAACAAGAAATACAAAACCAGTAATCTGAGAGCCTCTTAAAGCCTGAATTTCTTGTGCTCTGCTCAATGCAGAAGCCTTTAGTGAGAAGAGATGGCTCTGGTCTCTAGCTGCAAAGAGTCAGGATCCTCTTCACTTCCTCAGGTGTCAGCTCTTACCTTGGGGTCAGCTACATGAAGAAGATATAAAAAAGGGGGTATCAAAATAAAGGACATCTATTTTGCTTTAAATCCTAATGTGGACATTTCTGATTTTTTTTCTTTGAGAAGAGCCTTTTGAAAATGTAATGCAATTACACAGTGGACTAAACCAGCTCACCTAGAATCAAACCCAGTTCTGGCTGGGAAGGAGTCCTGCTTGTCACTTGGTCAGCTGCTGGCCTAAAGCAATGCTGACTTAAAAATCACTTCAGGCTCCTCAAGCCATTGCAAATGCAAAGGAAGAACAGAGCAAGAATCAAGCAACCACATTAACTCTTCCACACAAGGCCTAAGTCACATTACCTACAGTCTTAGTGCACTTTTCATCTGATACCTCTCCAAAAATTACAGTAATTGCCGTAATTTCATTCCTGACTCAAAGGCAATTGATATTTTTGAATTATCTGCATTGGCAATATGCAAGTTTTACTTAAAACAAGCACCTGTCCAGTCTTCACTGGCTTCAGATGTTTAGCCAATAAGATTATACAGAATTTCTGTAAGATATGGAAGAAGGTGGTCACTCAAACTTTTTCTTATATTGCTTGCTTTCATATAAGAGATAAAACTGATTTTCTTACTTGCTGTGATGACTGGAACCCCTTGGGTTTTTCCTTTTTCACTTCCTTAAAAGACAACACTACTTTTGAAACATTAATGTCCCAGGCTAGATTGTGGCAAGTGATAATTTCAGGAGCAGATGATAAAGAGAGGCACAATCCCAAGGGATGTCACACTGGTCATTTCAGCTTCCACTGGCAGCCCTGAGGGAATGGGCAGAACTTTCCCATGATCAGCAGGACCTAAGGTGCTCAAAGACAGATGACTGCTCTGACCACCTCCACTTCTCACAAGGAGAAAGTTTTGAACTGTGCCTTTGACACAGAACAAAATTTCAGATCTGATTTGAAGGCTCTGGTGGAAGTGGTAATTCAGGAGAGAACTGATCTGGGTAAAATCTGAGAGGGGTTAGGTCAGATATCTGCCCAAGGAATACAAAGTGAAAAAAGAAAACCTACAATTGATGATGTGTTCCTTAAGAATTGAAATGTAAATGTATATAGAAGTACAGCCCAATTTTATTCAGAATTTTTGCCATTACACAAATTCCCTTCTAAGGTGGGGACAAAGTATTTGTGGAACCCTCTGGTTAGTCAGGAATAATATTTCACACAAACATAAGAGCACAAGACAGTCCTCAGAGTTATCAGAGCAAAATTCTTTAGAAATAAGAAAACACAACACAAATACAGAAAACATGATGTGACCTCTGTTAAAGATCCAGTCACCTCTGGAGGTGATGCAGAGGATGCACAGGAGTTCAACCACACTGAGAGCACTGGGTTATTTAATAAACAATGTGAATGGGATCTATCAACACTTCAAGGTGATACAAGCAAGTGGGAGTGGTGCTGGAAGGGAACTGTTTAAGTTGAAGGACAGCGCTGATGTAAGAGTAGCTGAGGGTAAAACCATCAGTAATAAATCTCATCAGGACTAAGAGAAATGGCCTTCCAGCAGCAGTGCTGAAAGCTGCTGGTGCAGGTTCTGAAATAGATGCTGTGTCACATAATGGCACAACAGAGCAGAGAAGCAGTTCTTCAGCCCAGGAGGTCATTTCAGTCCAGATACAGAATGAAATAAAGGTAACAAATAACCTTCCTTATCCAAGGTAATTTTGACACATTTTCTTTTAGAATCTACATCTGCCATCCCTGCCATTGTAACTGGGATAGTGCCTCTGATGTCTGGGACACTGACTGACATAAAGGGCTTTGTGACTGAAAGGTGCCAGCAGAAATAACCAAGAAACACAACTCTGCTGTTTGTGTAACACTCAGATATCTCCTATCACATGCAGAGAGGAGGAGTGAGTGTGAGAACTCACAAGGCCCATTAGAAATGCTGCTCACCTTGATCTGAATTCAAGGAATGATCTAGAAAAGTACTGGGTTTAGGATATGATAGGGGCCAGAGTAAATCTCTGTAAGGTAACAAAGCACTAGCTGGAAAACCCAAGCAGTAACAAAACCATTTCTCAATCATTTCTACCCATTTTCTTTTTAGTATCATAAACCTTCCTGATCAGAACTGTGGCTTTCCTCTAGCATTAAGCAACACATTTTTTATCAGTCACACAAAAAACTCAATAAGCAAAATGTTGAGCTTAAGTGTTGTGGATCACAAACTCTCTGAGGAGATGAACTCTAAAAATGAAAGGTTTGGACATGCACCTATTTTTAAAACCTCTGGCTCATTCTTACATTTCCAGCGACCACGTGCTCTTCCCTGCCTTTTCAGGAATCAGCAGCAACAACAGTAGTGAATCTAGAGCCTGAATTCTGCACAATCATGCATTTTAATTCCTGCCTCAGTTTGCTAATTCCAAAATAAAGTTTGCCTTTAGCTAGTTTTGCCAAGTTCTAAGATCACAAACAAGCTTTAAGAATGAATCAGTGAAATCCCTCTGGTGACCAGGGATAGAACCCAAGAGAATGGCGGTAGCTGGGTCAAGGGAGGTTTAGGTTGGAGATCAGGAAAGGTTCTTCCCCAGAGGGTGCTGGCACTGCCCAGGCTCCCCAGGGAATGGGCACAGCCCCAAGGCTGCCAGAGCTCCAGGAGGGTTTGGACAACGCTCCCAGGGATGCACAGGCTGGGATTGTTGGGGTGTCTGGGCAGGGACAGGAGCTGAGGTTCTTGGGGGTCTCCTCCAGCTCAGGACATTCTATGACTCTATGAAATACTAAATAAGAAAGGAAGCTTATGATTTATTTCTTAGCATATGTGAGGATTTAAATGCTTTTAATTTCCACCAAAGAAACAAACTAGCTGATGACACATGGGATTAGGAAGTGTGCTGGCACTGGAAGGGTATATTTTCCTCTGTTATTCTCATTAATCACCTTAATTGGGATTTTAAAAATGAAAATATCAATGCTGTTGTTTTAAACCACAGATTTTTATGCAGCCTTTTTCCACACTGGGGTTCTCTTCACATGCCAGTGCTTCACTGCATTTTCCACTGCTCAGAAAATGAGAGGTGAGGAGTCAGGATTTCCAGCAGCTGAGGATCCTGAAGGGTAATTCAGATGCAGTCCCTACACGATGCAAGTCAGCGACTCCCAGTGTGAGACAGTGCCACCAGCTGGGGACCCTGAGCAGGCTGTGCAGCACATTTGGATGCTACAGAACAGAAACCCATGTTTGCCTTTGATAAGAAATCAGATTAATACCCAAATGATGGCTTTCACAGCTGAAGAGCTTTAATCCCCTAGCTGTTCATTGCTGCAAGCATACTCAGAGTGTGGGAGAAGGCAAGAGGAAGGATTCCTGCATGTCTGAAATGTTTATTTTCTGAGGATGACTGCGCCAAGATGTCTCAGGCAATTGGTCACAGAAGTAGCACTGTCATTTCCAAACTAACTGTGAGACACAGCCCTGGGTGCAGGAGAGTTCCAGATAAAAGCTTCTCTTCCACTGCTGTTTAGTGAGGGATTTGGATGCACACAATTCACTAGAGGCAAGGAAAATGGCATTTACACAATAACAGCTCCAGCATTCCACTGATGAGGGATTCCCTTATCCAAATTTAAAATAATCCAAGAGGTTTTGGATGAGAGAATAATTGCTCTGTTTTTAAAAAGAACAAATCCTTAGGAGCTGTTTTTATTCACTCCAGAATCAGAGACAGACAAGAGCTCTGAAATGCAGTTTTTAAAACAGTTTTTCTGCAGTATATTCAGGTTCTATAACTTGAAAAGGGCACCACACTAAACCACTTTGCTCCCAATGATTAGGAGAGATTATGAACACATTTGAATAGGACAAAAATTACTTCATTCTCAACTATTTTCTTCCTAACAGAAGAGCAATTCTTGCTTAAAGCAAATTAGAATGGTAATTCAATTTTATGTAGGCACCAGCTCCATCTCCATGCCACTGTGAAACTGTGCTCTTAGGTGAGTGTTTCTGACTTAGAATCTTATCTTTCTTACGTCAATTTTCTTTGTTTGGCTGCACTATAGAAATACTTTGTCACATGAAACCTCCTTTACCATTTATTTAGTGTCTATTACTGCTAAAACAGGCAGTACAGCACACACACTTGCCAGAAGAACCACTATCACTGCCACAACAGAATTAAACCCAACTCTTTAACTTAGAAAATAATTATAAACAAGAGTGAAAAATTACATTACTGAATTTTCTATTGTATTTGCAGGGTGCCCCAATGGGAAGGAATGAGGAATTTGACTTTATGTTCATAGAAGGTTAATTTATTATTTTATGATATTATATTATAATAAAGAATGTTATACTAAACTATATTAAAGAATACAGAAAGGATACCTACTCAATGCTAAAATGCTAATAATGAAAACTCGTGACTCTTTCCAGAGTCCTGACACAGCTTGGCCCTGGTTGGCCAAAGAGTGAAACCAACTCACAGCAGAATCCAATGGAACAATCACCTGTGGGTAAACAACCTCCAAACACATCCCACACGAGCACAACACAGGAGAAGCAAATGAGATAAGAATTGTTTTCCTTTTTCTCTGAGGCTTCTCAGCTTCCCAGGACAAAAATGCTGGGTGAAGGAATTTTTCAGAGAATGTGAATGCCACAATTTTCTTCTGGAATATCCAAACAGAAACATTCAACTGGAGAAGCAGCACGTGATGGGGTATATATAAAATGAAGACAGAACACTTGTGGTTAGAAGAAACTGGGCTAATTGCTCAGCAGGAAAAAAAATCCTTATTTGCTGTATGACACCCAGGAATTCTTTCCACAGTTACATTTTCTAAACACTTGTTCTGCAGCTAACCTTGGTTCTACCCTTCCCTCTCACAGCAGCAGGTGGTCCCAAAGCCATCCCTCATAATTAAATTGAACCCAGTTCTCCTTCCCTGAAAACCCTGTCAGCCATCTGCAGCTCTGTGCAAGTTCTCTTCCTTTTCTTCTTTAGCTTTAAGATCCCTGAGTTGGCACCTCTGCCTCTTCCCAGAACCTGTTCCTACCATGAGAGCAGCAAACCTGCTGTCTGTGGGCTGGGCTCTTCCCTTCCCTTCCCCACTAGTGTTAGGAAAATTAATCCACAAACACAGAGGTTTATATCCCAAACAGAGACAGAGGAGTCCTTTTACTTTATTGGAATAAAAGGAGAGGCCATGGGGCATTCCCCTG
Source organism: Emberiza elegans (assembly GCA_024865655.1). Lineage (NCBI taxonomy): Eukaryota > Metazoa > Chordata > Aves > Passeriformes > Fringillidae > Emberiza > Emberiza elegans. The sequence continues at coordinate 1,293,018 of JALJVW010000168.1, forward strand.
GGATCTCTCAAATTTTTGGAGGGTGCAGCCTCCTTTTTATCCCAATTTCCCAGCCACATTTCCCTTCTCTCTTTTCCCATTGGCTGAGGGACTTGAGAGGTTCAGACTTCCTGCAATGCCTGATACCAAAGATTTCCCTCTAATGTAAAACCCTCCCTATTAATTTTTAATTCTTATGGAATTTAGGGGTTTTTCTTCTCTATCGTTTCTTTCAGATTTCAATGTCTAATGTCATTTATCAGCCAACCTACAGTTTATTTGTAAAAGCAAATCTCTTTTTCCATTCATCAATCAGTGGAATCCTTCCCATTGTTTCTTTTATCTCCCAGTAGACCCACAGCTTGTTTGTAAAGACAAATCCACTATTCCTCTCACTAGCATGCCATAACCTACCAAGATCTCCCATTATTCATACTGGCCTGGAAAAGTAGAATATTAACAAGCCCCCACAGCTGCAAATAAAACATGAAACAGGAAGAAAGGAGCACACATTTCCCTTCCTCCTTTTTACAAATTTCAATTTGTGTAGGAGCACTTCCCTGGAAAGATATATTAAACCAATTTCCTGTTTATAGGGGTCTTCATTAAATGCATGCATTCAGGTAGAGAGTCACAACCCCATTTTCTACATAATTTGTGGAAAACACAGGTTATTTTGGACATTTCCTCCCCATAAAGATTTGCACATATCTCTTGCCCACACTGCAGTACTTCCCTGAATTCACCTGCCCTCAAGTTGGACTCGGGGATCCTTTGGGTCCCTCCCACCTCAGGAGATGCCATGATTCTGTGCAAATATACATGCGTGAAAATTTCAAATTGCCCTGCTTACAGCAGCACATGGATGTATATTCCTGGTGGGGGGCACTCCTGCCATAGGATTTTGTGCCACAGAAGCTGAATCTCTGAGAATTATTCATTGCTGAGTAACTCAATCAGCAGCTGTTTGCTCTTTCTAGGAAAACGGCAAGGAAATCCCACTGGAGGAGCAGCAAGAGTGCAGTGGTTCCAGTCTGTATCCCCATTATGGGGTGGGTGTCTTAGGAGTGACAGGTTGTTCTACCTTGTCAAATTTCAAAATTTCAAATTCCATACTGTGTGTTTGCATGTGGGCTGGATTTGAACCTTGTGGAGGTCAGTGTAAGATAACTCTGAGCTCATCTCACTGCACTCAGTGCTTTACCTACAGGTTTATTTGTTTAGGTAAATTTTGTGTCCATGCCAAAGACAGAAGTGTGGTATTTTCTGGGGTCCCCTGTGGCAGGAAGGAATGAATCTGACTCCATGTTCTTAGAAGACTAATTTATTATTTTATGATATTATATTATACTAAAGAATGCTATACTAAAACTATACTAAAGAATAGAGAAAGGATAATTACAGAAGGCTACAAAAAATGATAATGAATCTCATGACTCTCTCCAGAGTCTGACACAGCCTGACCATGATTGATCATTAAATTAAAACAATTCACATGAAACCAATCAAACAACAACCTGTTGGATAAACAATCTCCAAACCACAGTCTAAAGCAGCAAAACACAGGAGAAGCAAATGAGATAATATTGTTTTCCTTTTTCTCCGAGGCCTCTCAGATTCCCAGGAGAAGAATCCTGGGCAAAGAGGATTTTTCAGGAAATATGATGGTGACACACAAGTTCCCCATATTAGAGATTTCTTTTCTTCTCTCAATATCACAAATACATTTGATACCAGTCAATCATGTTTTATACAAAAGAACCCAGACACAAAACAGATATGCTGTGAAATGAATTGGAATTGTTTTCTTAACAGTAATTATATGAGACATTTAAATCTTTAGACTGCATCCCTTGTTCCACAAGCTTTATGATATTATTAAGTTTAATAAAACATATCTATTATAAGTACAATTCTGAAGACACCTCTACCCAAATGGATATTTCTCCTTCATTCCCTTCTCCAGAGGTCCCATTATTATTGTTCCTTTAGACATGACATTAAGATAATCAGTATTTTACTCTAATAAAACAAAATAATTATTTAAAATTACTTACCTTTAAAAGAGCCAAAGCCACATGGAAGATTATGTTCATACCCTGAAAATAAGAAAGAGACTTCAATCAGTCCCAGCATCCAAACCTCTTTTCATACTTATCATTTTGTGGCATCAAAACTCAATGCAAGTCCCTAGGGAATGCTTCCCTTTTCCTGCTACACTTGGAAGCTCCTCATTGAAGTGCCAAGGCAGTTTCCAAACTCCCAACTCCCGGGGAAAATCTCGGCTTTTTGGGGCTTTGGGAACCTTCAGTGAGTGACTGAGGTGCTGTGGATGTGCCAGGCTTTCCCTCCCTCTGTTGCAGTGCCTGGCAGTGCTGGTTTTCCTGGCCAGTGCAGGATATTGGCATCAGAAAAATGCAATAAATATTCCAGGTGATAGATTTTTGTCAAGTAACAAGCTTAGCCATGATTTATCAGGTACAATCTTGCATACTCAAACTGTAAAAAAACCCCAAAATGTAACAAAGACAACCCCACAGGTACACAAGAGACCTTTCTTTACTGTGTTTAGCCAGAAGTCAAAACTATCTCAAAGCTAAGCAAGCTGCTGTCTGTATCCTGTAGTTGCTTGCTGGTTTGCAAAAGCTGGAAATACAAATGTAGAGAAATGCATTCAGTGAGAAATACAGGGACAACAGGCATTTATTTGAAGATTAAAGAGAGTCTGAAGCCCACAAATGTTGATAATTTAAGATTATAAACAACTTTGTCTTCATCCAAATATGAGAAATACCATATGCAGTCCTTGTTTGCTGTACCATGTACTTCGTGTTCAGACTGTTTTCCTGAATTATATTTTCCAAATCCTCTTGCCTTGTTTAATGGCATGATAAATCTTTTCTAACAATAGCTCCCAGAGCTGGATATCTAGAAACATCTCAACAGATTTGCACACAAATAATACTGCAATTATATTTTATTGTTGTGGGATAACAACAAGACTTGTGACAAGGAAATGTTCTCCAAGCAATTTCTGCTTCTGCAATTGAATGTGTTTCCAATCCTCTTCCTGAAAGCCCGAGACCATGTTTCTATAAAAATTAGCTTTTATAAAAACATGCTGGGGCTTTACAGGAGCTTTCTTGGGAATAAATTGTATTTTTAATGTAGATAGTATGGTGCCTTGCAGGGATTGTACCATTAATGAGTCCTGGAAATGCTGCAACATCAGACATAATGAATATTGCAACACTGAATTACTTTGCAATTCACTGCATTATCATTGATAACAAACTGGGTTTTCCCACTAGAGGTCACAATTGCAGCAGGACTGAATCTTGCTTCATCACTAGGAAACCCTTCTTCCAGTTGGGATAACAATTATTTTAAGTTGATTGGCTTTATGTACTTCTTTTTAATTGAGAAATGTAGAAAAATAGAAGTCCAGTTGTGACTTTCAGTCACAACATTGATAATACCAGAGCTCCACCAGTAGTAGAGTAAGTTCATAGTACTTTGAGGTTTATTTCAAATATTAATCTGAAGTCAAAAGTTAATTCCACACAGTCATGCCATTCACAACTTTTACTTTCTAGCAGAGAGGACTGACAAACACACTATCCGTTGATGAGAGGAATACCAACAAGCTATCACAAACACTGCATTTTATTCTTAACAAACTGATCAGATTTTGTTATGAGTAAGACTACTGTATCTAATAGTTGGACTGATGCCTCAGGTTTTAGCTTTTCTATTTTTCAGATTCTGTACTGCTTTAGTGTGTAGTTCTGAGCTTCATATTATGGGATGGTGAGCTCTGTGCACAGAGCAGGGAGACAAAACAATTCCTTCTCTAGCTGGGGACCAAGGACAAATGATCCAAATCTCAGGCCCAAGAGCACAAACAACGTGGGCTGGAGAGAGAAAAACAAGCAGGATGAAACTGCATGGACTAAAGCTGGAATTGGACAATGAACTCCAACTGCAAATGGCCAGAACTTATAAAAGTGAGAGACCCTTGACCAGTTGTGCATTTTGTGACCATTTTGGTTCATCTTGGGTGCAGCCCTGGCTGGGCTCTTGTGCTGCCCAAGGTGCATCCACTGATGCCTTCTAATAAATCCCTGCTTTATTCTTTAACTCTGTCCAGCCTCTGTTCTAGGCCAGCCTTCACAAGGCATCAGGACTACTGAGGAATCAGCGCTCTGTGTATTTTCTGGCACATCCATAAATAAATGTACACCAGTTCTCTTTTATTTTCTAAACATTTTTTTCTGATCTGCCTGAAACTAACACTACTGTTTCTGAATTCAAATGAATAAACTCTCTCCTGGTACTCCTCTTATACCATCACTCCTCACATGGACAGCAACTTCAGCAGAAATAGGTTTCTGCCTCCCTTGAGAATCCCCATCTCTTTCTCAAGCCCCACCAGGCAAGGGGCAGCTCACAGACCTGCTCCTGTTACTTGAGGTAACTTGATCAAGGCTCAAGCACCCTAAAATCACAACATGAAAGGATTAAAATATTGTACCATTAAAAATATCCCTATCCAACGATCCTGAGCAGCATTCTGCTACTCTCAGCACCAAAAAAACACCTGCAGCCTCCTCCTTCCTCCAAGGCAGAGGGAAGCCCTGGATCAATGCAGCATTTTCAGCTGACGCAGAAATTGCTGCAGTTTCTGCTGCCCACTGGGGACTTGCAGGGCCAGTTCAGCCAACAGCTGGGTGCATTGGAGCTGGATGTTCCAGATTTTAAACCAGTAAAAAAACTCACCCCATGCCTGAACAGCACACTGGATAACCACTGATCTGCCTGCTGCAGTTGTTTGTCCTAATTCATGCAAGACTCTTCTTCCACAGCCAAGTTTAATGATGATGGTTATGAAAAAGAAGGCTCAGCTCATTTTGTCACAATCTCTTATTTAAAACCTTACTTAATTTGCCACACAGTGATTTATAAGCTTCAGCTTAAGCTTCTTCAGCTATTTTAGAAGAAAGACCAAAAATACCAAAGTGCACCAGACATATAAATCATTGGTAGCAATATCCCTCCAGCAGTTTGATAATGGAAACATGGAAGTCCATACAAATCATCCAGGAGGGGGAAAGAGAAGGGAGCCCGTATGAAATGAGCTTTTGATAATTACTTTTTAAAACCAAAGGTCATATGCTTTAACTAGGCGTTTTAAAATAAATGCTGTATGTCTTGGGGATGGCTTTTATCCCATGTCTGGGGTTTTTTTTTTTTTTTGTTTGGTTGGGTTTTTTTTGTGGTTGGTTTTTTGTGGGTTTTTTTTTTTTTTTTTTTGTTTTGTTTGTTTTGTTTTGTTTGTTTGGTTGGTTTTTTTTTAGTTTTTGTTTTTGTGTCTGGAATGGTCACACTATAACACCATGCAGATCTCATGTTGAGATTTCAAAGATTTGCATGTGTGAAAGTTGTTATTACCTTAACACTATTTTTAACGAAGAACAGCCAAGAGTAAAATTATACACTTAAAAACAAGAACTTGCAAGAGCACAGGAATGATGAGTGGCTTGTCCTCATGTCCTGTCACAGAATCAGGTGTTATTTAAGGACCCTCTGAAGTTTGTATAGAGGCCTTGAGAACTTTAAGAGAGCTCATGAAACTCAGGAGTTTTGGAGAAGGAACAAACCAAATCAGAGAAAATGAAAGAGGGAAGGTTAGGGAAGGTTAGGGAAGGTTAGGGAAGGGATGTTGATGTTTGTACCATATTTCAGTCCCCTTACAGCTCCTGCTGACTGCCACACTGACCATCCTCTGCTTTACAGGAGCACTTACTCCAGAAGAAAGAGCATCTTTAGCAGAAGAGCCCTTCATGCCAACTGGTACTGGGATGAACACTCACCATGCAGGAAGGCCCCATTTAATTAATAAAGATTGTGCTTCACAGAAACATCTGCTTCTTTGAACTCTATGTCAAAAACCCCGTAATTTCCAGCCACCACTGGAGGAAATGTTCTCATGGGCAAACCAGTGAAACTCTCTCATGAGGCTGTAAAAATGAAATTACTCATGTGCACTACAATTCAGACTGGCTGAAAGTAAATGGAAGTCTTAAGATGTTGACTCTAGTCTAGTGTGAGGTTTTCCCAGTTCTGACCTCCCTCCAAAGCCAAGATTCCTCCTGCAGATAGAAGCCTCTTTGAGGAGTCCTCCCTTTGAGTCCCTCTGCACTCTGAAACAAGATGATCTTTGAAAAGGCCTGAAAATTAGGCTGGGAACAAAAAACAAACTGAGAGTGGTAAAGATGAGATTCTATGAGACCCAGTTTGCATTCAGTGAGACCTCTGTGACAGAAAGGCTGCCTGTGGCTTCCTGCTGAAGGGAGGAGGGACAGATTTATTCATCTGACCCAGCAAATCTGCCCAGAGGCCAGAAAAAAGGAAGTCAAGGGGCAGCAAACCAATATTTGCTACGAGTAAAATTCAACAGCCAAGCACAGAGCTGAGTGAGGACAAACAATTTAGTTGAGTATAGATGGACAACATTTGCACTGGGGATGACTTTAGAATTTCTCTCCTGTTTTAAAGCTTCTGTTTAGTGATAGAAGCCTCAAGAGAAGACAGGCTCTGTTCAATATTAGCATCTCTCCCTCTGCAACCCTGACCCCCTGACAGACCTTCCTCTGGTTACACAGTAATACCCTCGGCACCATCTTCACCAACAAAAGGAAGTGAATATCTTAAAAAAAAAAGGAAATTTAATTCATCAATGTCCTTATCAGTGTTTTTTTCCCCTAGATATGCATGACATGTAAAAGGAAACAGTGAAGGTACTGGTAAAATATTTCTGAAGTTCAGCACCAGGTAAAAAGACAGATACAAGAGTCAAATAATCACCTCCTTAAGGCTGAGAAGTCTCAGTGACATGACATGAACCTCTTCCAGCTTTCTAATAACTGAATTTTCCTTTCTTTAAAGGGAGACTAGCTATTCAACTGAAGTTAAACTTGACAGTGCTTCATAATTCCAAAGTGTTTCATAATTATGTGTACAGTTGCACAGTCTTTCAAGGGAGCTGCAGAGGGTAATTGGGGTTACAGACTCTAAAGGAGAATTAAAATTCTATTTATGTTTTGGATGGGTTCCAACAAAACAATTACTTGGCAACTCTAACATGTTGAGAACATAAACTTTAGGAATGTCACAAACATCTTTGTTTTGTTGACAAGATGAATACATGGTCTGAAGCTCAAAGTTCCCTTTGTAAGCAGGGCAGCCTTGGAACATGCTCTGCAGGGGCATGCACGTTAATTAACATCTTTTGGGCTGTTTGTGTAGCTTGTACATTTATTCTAGCTCAATGACAAGATGACTCAAGGAAAAAAGGTTAAAACTCTTGTTCAAATAAGGCACAACACGAATTAGCAGGTTTTGTGTAAACAACAGATACAGCTTTCTTAGCACAGGAAAAGATCAAACAAAAAGCAAATAACAAAGAGATCTCACTGCTGATGTGTGAGTACAGTGGAATTCTCAGACTGGGCTTCCCCCAGTGACGCCATATACATACACAGCCTGAAATTCTGCCACACAGGGAAGGAGAACACACAGAAATCTCCCCCCTGATCTATTATTCCACGAAAAATACACAAAGTCAATTAAAACCAGTTGATTGAACTATTAGAGGAGCAGGTACCAGGGAGATGGCAGAAACAGCACCAGGGGATTCTGTATTGATTTGTGTCACTTTTCTGTATTTTGCAGCATAAAACAGCACACAATAAATATCAGGCAACCATGAACCTGTATTAGTATGATTTCACATGGAGTTTTGTTTGTTTGGATGCTTTTATAGAAATAAATGGGATTTAGGAGTGAATATCTGCATGTTTCGGGTGATTTTCTTGTAATTTGCTGCTGAGGTGTTGCTATGGCTGAATGAAGGTAGAGGCTGCTGCGAGATTAACATTTTTTCTCTCTCCACTTTCTGTGACTGTTTGCAAAGAATAAAAATGTACAGCCACAGAATTTGAAACCTTTTCCACATATCAAACATGCTTCCTTGCATGAGGTATTTCTGCAGTGATACATTCCTAATTCACTAGCAACTGCTTATGGGCTAGCAGCATTTGTCAACCAAGCCAGACACTAATTCTACTTTTCTGCTTTGTAAAGCTTTCAATTGCAGGGGTTTTAGACACTTCTGCCCCTTTTTCCAAAAGTGACTAATACGGGGCAAAGAAGGGGGCCTCAATCCCCACTGGGCACCAAGGGTGTTTATCACACACAAGGAGAGAAAAGAGGTCTCACCTCTCTATTTAACACAGGCCCTCCAGCTCTGGGATGGAAACAGGGAATGGCTGTTAGATGTGCTCAAGAAGGAGGAATCTTCCGGATCCCAGTTTTCATGAGAGCAGACAAGGTGAGGGGTTTAGAACATCTCTTGACAGAGAGCTGTGCCTCATTCCCCCCCTACCTGTGCTCACACACCACAAAGAAAACTCCATGCCCACACTAAATGAACATCTGCCCCCCCTGCACTCCCTCTGATCTTCTTCCTAGTGGTATTCCTCATCCTCTCCCTTTCCCTGCCACAACACAGCCCCGGCTCTTGTCACTCTGAACTCTGACACTGATCTTCCCTTTGCCATGATGAATCAAATGGAAGTTCACATTTTGATTTTACATATTCAGAAAATCCGTAACAGCCTCAGATTCCAAGCACAAAGCAACAGAAAGTATTTCAGCACAGGCAGACTGCACTACCCTCTTCTTTAAAAACACTTCCCAAATTAGCTCAGCTTCCTGGATTTGCTCATGGAATATCACTCTCTCATTTATGATACTTTCCTTCAGTTATTTCTAAAATGTTTTTGAAGCTTGCCAAGACTGTTTAGGATATGCTGCTATTCCAATACAGCAGATGGCACTAGTGTTAAGTAAGCATTATGGAGATTTACTGTATTCCTAGAGAAAACAACCAAGTGAACATCAACTAGCAGGTGGCTAAAATATTTCATGAGCCATGGGGAGAGTAACGTAGAGCCACAGTGTGAACATGGCATTAGATGTGTCACCCCTCTAAGACCCAAACAAAGTCATTCAAACCAGTTGCTCATAATTTTCACCCAGATCTTAGAACATTTCTAAGAAGCAGCCTTAACATTTAGGACCACAAAATTTATCAACATCACCCAAAAGGTACCTTCTGTTCTCCTAAGTTATCTTGGAGCGCAGACTCTTGGGAGAATGTTTTTCCTTTCCTCATGCTGAGTGTTCATCATCAGCCTTGTTATTTTGGGGATGAACAAGCAGCACCATGACTGGAAGATACATAAATTATGGATGCTCAAAGGAACAGCTGGACATCCTTGAGTCAAGGGTTATACCAAACCCTCTCCTAGAACCTCTCACATTCCATTCTCTATTAAAACACTCTTCTCCTTGGTCCAAGGCTGAATTATCATAAATTCTGTTAGAACATTTTGTGTCCCCAGTCCCCATGGCAATGCAGAACATGGTATTACACACCTCCAGCATTTCTGCTGTTGACTGAATTTTACATGCAAACCCCTTATACTACTTGTAATCTTCACTTTGAAAAGAACTTAAAATTGTTTATCATTATAATCAGAATGTTTTTAACACACACACACACATCCAAAAGCTTTGAGAAGCTCCTCATGCAGCACACACACAATCAAATCCTACACCCTTCTTTCTTTCTTTTTATCTTAATTTCTGTTCTAGTGCTGAAAAGCCCCCACAGTGGATTACAGCTGTAGATCATCACACGAATTAGGCTAAAATTACTTTTCCTTTGGATTTCATAAATCATTTAACTACACGAAATCCAAACATCCGGGTCTAGTAAACCTGAGGTTATCCCCATTGCAGACCTCCCACTTCTGCAACAAAAATTATCATGATGGTTGACATGTCTATCAAACACTGAGTGCAGCAAACCAGCATTAGCACTGGACATCCACATTCAAATTCCAGTCATCCACCTGGAGTCTGAGAAAACCTATTCTCCTCCTTCTAAATTAATTAAAAGCTAATTATAGCAGTCTGGGAAAGAAATCCTTCCCGGTCTCTTTACATGAAACAGCAGTGGCTGATAAGGACTTCAGCAAGACTCAGCTCTCCAGCAGGCCTGATGCAAAGGGATTGGGCAGGAGGAAGGACACAGCCTAAATGCCAACATTTGTTTGTCTGTATTCCTAAAAGGAACACAAACAGACGGCTCCTGGCCTTTTCCAACTAACATGTATGGCATTGACTTCACTCTGGGAAATGGTACTGAAATAACACAGACAGCTCCAGCACAGATTGATGCCTACTTAGAATTTAAGTCCACCTTTTAATATGCTGCTACCATAAGAGATTTATTTGTAGAAAGTCCTTTCTTGTGTTTTGTATGATTTTTTTAAATATTCATAACTGGAAGGGTTAACAAATGTAGAAAACATGGCAATACAAGTAAGTTAAAAAAGTTCAATTTTTCTTTCCCTATAGATCCACAAAAGATAAACTGTGCACAGTCTTCTATTTAATTCCCATTTCATCTCAGTGCAGATTTACAGAGGAAGTGGGCTTGTTCTTGACTCAATTCCTGAGGAAGTTTAATAAATTGAAATGTTCATCTGTTCTTCCTCAGCTCTGTTGAAGGCATCACAGAAGACTGTGACAGTGACAGATAAAAAATAGCAGGCAGTGATGGTCCCTCCTCCTCGGCCAGCCCTGAGCGCTACCAGACGGTGTCTCCTGGCACATCCATCCCCAGCAAGACACACACAAGACAGAAATCAACTCCTCAGCATCAATACTTGTGATTCTGCTCTGATTTTTAATGTTTCATTAGGAAGGAGTGTTCCCAATGAGCAAATCTCCACAATGTGGTGCCAGGTTTTAGCTATCAGTAAGTGCTCGCTTAGCAGCACCGTGGTGTTCACATTTTAAATGATTTTTAAAGACACCTATCAGCCTTCATTGTAACAGACAATTTCTCAAAATCGATTATAAAAAGTATTTTACACAATATTCTGAAAGCAACAGTTGATAAATAAAGGCCAAGGGGTGATGGCATCCTAGCTTTCAATTGCCCCTTCTGTGGGCTCTGTGGCCCTGTGAAAGGCATTTTCCCTTCTTTGCTATTAGCTATATTAGTAAACATTAAATAATTTCATACTCAAAACTGATAATTAGCTGCATCCCTTTTATCCAGTCATGATCCAGTCAGAACAGCAGCTTAGTAGTCCAATTAGATGGTCAAATTATGCATTATAACACTAAAATAAACAACTATCTGTGCCAGCCCATGAGGGGCAGCATGCAGGAGAGGTTTCTGCATATTGCCTGAAAGGAGAGAAGTGCTGTCCTTAAGTATTTTATATACCCCAAAAATACACACAAAAATAGCCAGATCAACCTAAAATGGAGGTTACCTATAGTGTTTCAAAATTCTCAGCTAATAATGGAATGACAGCTTGAGCTCTGCACCTCCTTTAGTTTTGGCAGAACTGTATATATCACAAAAGGTTAAAGAAATTTCTTTTTTAAGCAGAAAAAAAAATCATGACAATTTTGAAAATGCTTACAGATTATCTGCCAAGTGGTTTGGGTTGTTTTTCTCTTCTAAATGCCTACTGAAGGTCACTTATGTAGTGTTTTTAAAACAAGTATTTTCATTTTAAATTGAATAGTTTAAAACACAACATGAAGTGAAATGTCAACTGTTTGATATTCCGTAGCACAGCCGAGGTGCAGCTGTTGCACTGAGGACAGCTCTGAGTGACAAGAGCTTTACCTAGATGAATTGCTATTTCTGAGCATGACTTTAAATAAATAATTTAAAATAGAACAAAAAGAGACAGCAAAACAGAGCAGGCTCGAGAAGTGTTCAATAACATCATGTCATATTGACAGATAAGACTGGCAAATCCAAATACAACTCTGCTTTTCATCAACAAAAATGTTCTTCAATGCAAACAGAAATAGCAAAGGGGAAAAGACAAATGAACCAGCTGCAACAGGCAGCTAAAAGAAGCCTTGTAGAAAGATCTCCAGGCTCCAACCCACACAGTTTGCTGTAATCACATTAAAACTTTCCCCTGAATCAATAGGTTTCTGTTTTTATTACAAGCAGCTGAGCCTTATAAGATGTACCACAGCACTGTGGTGGTGTACCTGCCTGAAGCCCAAAATTCTCCTCAAGCTTCTGTCACAGGGAAGAAAAAGAATTCAAAAATATTTCATTTCTACACTGGGGATGGGTGACAGGTTCTGCCTCAGAACTACTCAGGTAATATTCTAAGATCACTGGAAATTGAAGCAATTTGGAGGGTTTATTCACATCTTCAACAGCTTGGTTACAACTTAAAAAACTCCAATAATAATAATAAAAAAAGAACGTGCTACGAAGACAACAGAATAAAATAACTCAGTCACACAGAAGCTATGGCCAATCCCAAATTTGTACAAATTTACATCAAACTGCTCTGAAGCAACATTTTATGTGAGAATGACAAGAAGACCTTGACTCTAATGACACTCATTTTGAAGGGATTTTAAAAACTCCTCCGTAAAACTTAATTCCCATCATAACTTCAGCTCCTTTTTCATAGTTCTGCTTCTGCCCAGGAGTTCCAGCCTCAGCTTGTGCCTCTGTGCAGGCAGGGGAAGGAAATGTGCCTCCCTGGTCAGCTGGGAAACTACAGCACTTCCCAGGTGTTTCTCCCCTGTGGACTGAAAGCTGAGTATCTGTGAGGATCAATTCCACTCTTCCAGCCACAATCAAAAATCCAAAACCCAAGCCAATACTAAAACTCTTGCTTGACATGGAATCACCGGATGGGTGGGGTGGGAAGGGACCTCTAGACATCAGCTATTCCAAGAAATTGTTCACCCATAATTCAAATATTTTCAGGGCAACCAGAGAGGCTCCCTTAAAATTATTAGTTAGCAGCAATGGTTTGAAATGCTTTTCTTCCCCTAACTTTTTCTTTCCTGTAAGAGTTGCATAGAACGTGAACATTTTGTAACCACAGACAGGACGAGGATGTGGAGAAAGCAAAGTCATGATCTTGAAGGGTATTTAAAATTCGTCTGTATCTATGACAAATTAAGGAAAAGGCTGGAAGGTTGTTTTTAAAAACTTAAGACAATTCACTTCAAAGGCTTCTTGCTTTTCTGGGGATTTTTTTCTGCAGAATATGTTTCAGTGTTAACAGCTGCCACTGTTTTTTCTCCTTCCAGTTGCCAGAATTACCAGCATGCTGGTTGTTCAGAGATAAAGTAAGGAACAATTTAATGCAGAAAAAATTATGTTTTGATTTCCCCCATAACTCCTTCCAGAGGCTGACTGGACAAACAACTTCAGTTTTCTGTCAAGGAATGGCTTTTTCCTGGCTTTGCCTGTGGCCATACACCTACAGAACTGACTTGCTGTCTACAATGACGGCCAACTTTTTATAGATTTTTATTTTAATATGACTTTTATCAATGCCATTCCCACAAATTCTCAGACCTGCCTGTTACTTGAGAGAGGTTGACTCCTGACTCTGAGGAGGATTTTTGTGATAGCCCACACTGGTGCCTCAGGACACTGTCTCCTCACTGCCCAACTCTTTCTCAAGATGCCTGCATGTATCTTCTCACTTGAATTAACTTTTCTTACTCTTTCTAGGTTATTTTTAGCTGTAGTAAAAGAGACTCCTTTAGCTGTGAGTGATGAGCCTCCACAAACAGTGACAAGTTTCCCTAGCATGTTCTAATGTTGCATTCTCTTACTTTCCCCTTGGATTTTCAGCTTCTTTTCCACCATAATTGCTTCAACACATTGAAATAAACATTGCCAGTATTACCCTACCTTGCTTTGATAACTGAGCACCAACATGCAGAATAAGAAAAATAGTCTGAAGGACTGAATCCTACCAAGGCACATGCAGCAAGCCTGAAGATTTTCAGAGAACATTTTTCACAATAAAAATTAACAAAATAAACTAGAGTCAACAGTGTTTCATACTAGTGAAGCCTTCACCATTTAAAATTATCAAATACTTTATCTAACTATTTATTTTCATGTTTGTGACCCCTTGAAATTGGAGAGGAAATCAGTGACAGGTTTAAAAGCAGGTGTAATGCCATGGACTTCCCATTTACTGAAGGAAGGACTGGCATTTTCCCAAAATAAATATTCTAGATTATCAACCTATTCTGACTGGCTTTTAAAAGAAAGTGTAGCTATATCTACAGCACAGACACACAACATTTTATATCTGGAGTAGTGCATTCCTAGTTGGAACAGCAGGGAAAAGAAGCAAAAGGAAGGAGCTTCCTTCAGTTGTGTTTGGCCCTTCCCACTCTTTGTTTAATACCAGGCCACCATTTCTGTCTGTGGGCACTGAGTCAGGCCACTTGAAGAGCTTTCCTTACTAGGAGTCTTCAAGAAATTACAATTCCTAACTCTGAATAATCATTTAACAAATTAAATGAAAAACAGATGTGTGCATCAGATATTCCTGATTAGACCCCTCAGCAAAAAATGAGGCAATCCACAGTTCTAATTTTAAAACCAAACCAGTGTTTCACTGAACATCTTCTGTTCCATATAACCATGGTTTCTACATAACTACACAGATTTTATAATTAAACAGGAAAGGAATTCAACAAAACAAAATAAAACAAGAAGAAACATTGATGGAGTGGAGGAAGAAATTTCTGATTCCATATTTTTTTACCTCACAAAGTAGTAAGTCAATGATGTGGAAGACCATGCAGAGTGGAAACTTGGCAGTAAAAAGAGTGAGAAACCACTGGGATGCATACATGTGAGCTTCCAAATTGAGGTCTGAGAAATGGCTGTGCAAGTCTGGTAACTGCTCCTGCAATAAAGAAAAAAAATAAATGTTTCAGTGTTACTCATTAATTTGAGTTCTTCATCCATACTTGCAGTAAGGACCAGGGCTGCTAAATACCCAAAACCACAACAAAGTGAAAGGCCTGGCTTCTTTTGAGCAAAGAAGATGTTTCTTGATAAATTTCCGTGCCCATGGTTACAGTTTTTAGTAAGAGATCCACAGTGGATTCTATCACAGTATCAAAGAATATACTGAGAAATTACAGAATTTTCAACAGTTGAAAGGCAGAGCAGTTGTAAAATCTGTATCATGCTGTATATTTTAAAGTTATTCCTCTGCTGTGTCTTGCTATAAATGCTTCTGCCACAAAAAACAGTGGCTGCAGGAACCAGATGATTTTGCAGAGCTTGAAAGCTACAGAGCACACAACTCCAGCAGACCATTTCTCTAACTAGGAGCACACACAAACAACCCAAAATAAGCACTGAAAATCCTACTGAACAGTGATGACAGGGTCACTTTAATAAAGTATCTTTAAGAGTATATTTGTTAATAAAATCTGGTTTGTTTGTTAACAAAAATCTTTGTGGACATAAGTAAATATTGAGAAGCCCATATGTTGAAGTGTCATGTTAATTATTATGCAATTCCACCACATCAAGTATGAAATATGCACAATTTGACATCTGAAAAAATACCATTAAATTAGCAAGAGTCTGTTTTGTTTGGTTTCAGTATATCCCACAGAGGTACCTGTGGTTATCTGTGAGAGTTGACTTCAGCCAGCAGCTTTTCACTGTGCCAACAGAAGGGCAGGGCTTAATGAACTCTCAGTAATTCCTTATCAAGTCACAACAACAATGTATAACATTTGCAGCCCTTCAGTTGTGTTAAACAGCTTGATGAAATAATTCCAGCTGAAAAAAGAGCAGAGTCTTGGAAGAGACAATAAAAGCTGCCCAGTGGTCCACACTTGATTGGTATTTCATAAGCATCAGGATGTCCTGATTTGCCTGACCTCTTAACACCCACATAATTCATGGGAAATAGGACAATGATGGAGGCAGTCCAAAGGATACGCTGGCCTCAATAGCACAGAGATATTCTCTCTAAACAACATCAGAAACAGAGAGGGGAAAAGGCAAATACCTGCTTTTTACCTGATACAAAGATGAGCTGCAGAAATGGTGTACCAGAGACAAAAGAAACTAGAAACAAATCTGACTCAAGATGCTTGAATTCAGCTATTAAACTTTGCTTTACCCCACCTCTAAAAGGCGAGGGGGTTTGATTGTCCAATAGCTTTTGGAAGCAAAGCATTCATCTCTTCTTCATGCCAGTATTTCCATTTATGAAAAAAATCAAAGGAGAATTTGTTACTCTGGCCCCACCTGCATTAACTTCTCCAGCTGGAAAAATTTGCAGTGGAGATCTTCAAAGTTATTTCTGTAGAGGTCCCTCAAGCCATAGTCATACATTATTTTCACAAATACACAGAATGCCTGCTCCTCTGGCATCTGTTTGGAAAAAGGCACAAAAATAAGGTTAATAACAGAGCTAAGGCTGGACATGCCTTACACAGACACACACATTAAAACCACCTTGTGCACAAAGAATTCAGAACCTGGGATGCATTAGAATTTTCAGCCAAGTACTGTGAATGCTGAATTAACCAACTAAAATCTCAGTTATTCTCCTTGATGAGCATCTGGATTTGGCTTTGTAAGGCTTTCTTTGAAGAAAATGTGGGATCATATCCCAGGTTCATGTGTGTCCACATCCCCACAGCAGCACAAGTGTCAGCAGCATTCTTTCTGTCAAACAGGTATGAGAACAACCAGTACACAACTCTCAGGCACATAAAAACAATTTAAAAATTAAAAAAAGAATAAAAATAAAATTAAATGGCAACAACTCATGACAGTGATGTCTAATGAGAGATACTTGGTTAAATGGGAAAAATTCAGGAGAACTAAGGTACAAGCAACCTCCAGTGAGACAATGCTCATCTACCTTCATCCAAACCCCAGGACATCAAACTCTGAAGTCAGGTTTCCCACAATTCCATCTATTAACATATTGACTTCTTCAGAAGACCTACATCCATAATTTGTTTAATTCTGACCAAAATTTCTCACCCAACAGTGCTTTGGCAGGTGGCACTAACACAATTGTCTGAGCCACACTTCTATTTTTGGCTCGAGCCCACTGAATGCTGACCTGGTGGGAAGCTCTGTGTCACAAAACCCCCACATCACCTTCCCCTGTGCCTTCAGTAACACAATCATGACAGGCACAAACAGAGCCCAAACCAACCTTTCCATCACATTCAAAATGTGCTTTCTTTTGGACCACCAGATTGTAACAAATGAAAACAATTGCTGAGAATCAAGAACAACTCTTGACCTTTTAGTGTATTCACTCATTTGGCCAACTGCCAGCTTCTTATCAAATATCAGCTACAGATAAAAGCTCAGCATTTTCTTCAAAGTGAATTTTAGGCTTTTGATATTTCCCTTCAGGGTTTCATCTTATGCTCAGCCCTGTCTCCAGGGCCATGGGCAGACAGTTTCATTTTCATTTTCAGACATCATAAAGGAAAGTAACTGGTTAGCACAAAGTATTTCCAGATTGGCTGATGCCTGTCAGTCTGGGCTTGATCTCCCCAAGACAAATTCTTAGGAATTTCAAAGGTCTTAATCACAATTTTATCTGGATGGAATGATCCCCACTGACAGCATATAAAAGCTGCAGACAAAGTAATGGGAAGAAATAATTTGATCCTGACCAAAAGGCTTGAATCTGCTCTGTATGAAAATGAGTGGAAATTTCAGGGGTTTTGGTAAAATACAATTATTTCTAATGAAATGACAGGTGCTCATGCACAGGCACATCTGCCCTACATGCTCAGTCAGACTCTTGTGCTTTGCCAACCATCTCTTCTCCAAGACAGGGAGATGGAACAGAGGTTAGGACTGGGCCAAAGAACTCCCCAAGTCCTTGCTCTCAGTGAACAGAGGTTCTCCAGTATTACCAACCCCAAGAATTCAAAATCATAAACCAAATTCTCTTTTTTTTTTTTTTTTTTTAATTTAAGAACACAAATTTTGGGCATTGCCATTCTGATTTTTAGCATTTAGATATTTGCCCCTTGCTGTATTTTCTCTGAAATCCCAAAAGCCAGGAATTTGTAATTTTTTAAAGGGAAATTTTAGGTGGGGCTTTTTTCCCCCCACAGACAATGACTCTGAAAAATAGACAAGAAAAAAAAGTGAAGTACTGTGAGCCTCACAGTACCATTGTTAAGAGTTGGCAACACTGTTTTGCTGTGATTAGAAGTTACCTGCATACCCTTGATGAGAATTTCATCAAAGAAGCAAAATCACAAAAACAGAGGATGGAGGTTCAGGCTACCCAACCATTCCAGAAACACATAAACATTGAAGAGAAAGGATAACCTGTCCCAAGGAAAAAGGGAAAGGAAGGGGTCTGGAAATCCATGAGAAGGTAGAACAGTTAAAGAGGGTCTTACAAGTGTTCACAGCATACAGACTGTTTGGAGAATTTGAGAAAAAGAGGGGTCTGAGGGTATCTGAGGAAGCTCCCCAATCACATGGGCTCACTGAGACTCCTTGCTTCCCCCTTCTCTGAGCATTTCACTTTAATACCCTCTGATGAAGCCAAAAGTTATAAAGGGTTTATTAAAATGAGTGTAATTTCTATTTAACAGTCCCTGTGTAGAGGCAACTTCCTCCAGCTCCAGAAACACTAAGAACAGAGTTGGTTCTCTGTAGCAATGACAGCACAGCACTGAGGGAGAGGAGCTGAGGTATTAGTCAAATGTTAAGAATGTGACACCCACACATTTCTAAATAACTCTGGTATTGAAAATGGCTCATTTTCCCAGTGCAGCTTCAAAATCCTGCTTTGGGTAAGAAATTAATTGCAAAATACCTGTTACAGTATATGTTAGACTGCAATAATGGGACTATTCTGGGTTTATTCTTAAAAGATGTAAAGCTTCTCTGCAAGGCTGCTGCTGTGTATCATGGTTCTCAAGACTTCAAGGAATCACAGTTTTCCCTATTTTAATCACAACTTAAATTAATCTGAATTTGAGTTCCAAATGCCCTGGGAAGTGTGTGTGTAACATACATAACACCAGCAGCTGTCTCAAACTCACACTTCTAAAGGTATTTCAATCCTGACTGATTTTACTAATTAAAACCTGAGAGAAAAAGCAGGCAAGAGCTTGAGTAAGAATTGTGGTTGAGCTTTGGGGTGGCTTATTCAGATAGTCATTACCTCAATAAATACACTATTTGAATTTGCTGCTTTGCCACTGAGCCATCAGATGTAAAGCACCTTGCACCTATAAAAATTGAGTATTTATTTATTTTTCTCTAGATGTATACCCATGTGTTTATAAAGCAAGCAACAAATCAAAGTTTGTGCAGTTTCTGATTACAGGCTAAAATATCCAGGTTAAAAAAAAAATCAGCTTTCCTTCAGAAGATATGACAAAATGTCCCTAGGAGGAAAAAATCTTCCAAAAAATTGGTGAGACAACTGGCTTTGATCATCTGCTCTGAGAATGTCTCCTGGAGTTAAATTCCCCATAAACAAAGAGAACTTACTTAGGTGACAACTAAATTAAAAGAAAAAATTAATATGTAACAACTTGGTTTCATGTTTTGACACAGAAGTACTTGAGAATTTAATTGATTTCTCCCAGATAAAGGAAATCTACATTCATGAAGATAGAAGCCATTAATCTCTCCAGCCAAAAAGCAACAAGAGGAAAATTAATACAGGCAAATAAATAACAATAAATATCTGTCAAACAGCATGGCTGCACTACAACTGGATTTTACAGCTGCCTTGGTTTCAAATATCAAAGCTTTCATTCTGCAATTAACTCACATGAAGCAGAAGCACAGCTGCAAGGAAGGACTGTCCCTGGCAATAGCCAATGTCTTCATCATAGACAGAATAAGCCTAGAAAAAAGAAAATAATATTTAAAATGCATACAGGCACCACCAAACTGTGACATCAAGGTGCTGTGCAGGACACTGCCAGGGTCTCAAGGGGCCTGCAGGGAAATTGAAGAGATTTATTCCATCAGGAACTGGAGTGACAGGACACAGGGAATGTTCCCCATGGACACAGGGCAGGGTTAGATGGGACACTGGGACAAAATTCCTCCCTGGGAATTCTGCCCTGGCACAGGGTGCCCAGAGAAGCTGTGGCTGCTCCTGGATCCCTGGAAGTGTCCAAGGCCAGGCTGGACAGGGCTGGGAGCAGCCTGGGACAGTGGGAGTGGGATGAACTTTAGGGTCTCTTCCAGTCAAAGCCATTCCATGATTCTCTATGAAACTCTACTCAGGCTAAAATCACATGGGGGTAAAACTGTAACCGCTCTTGCGCTTTCAGAGCTTTGCTGAAAACACCACAGGTCACTCTCAACCCTCCACAGATGCTGGAGTTGTAAATTATTATTTTTATTTTTCAATCAGCTTAAAAAGAGATGGATGCAATTTCCCTTCACCTAAATCAAGGATAACTCAGCTCAGGTGAGTAATGATAGAATTTTACCAATGCAACAAATATAACATGAAAACCAGGGTGGTTTGTACTGTGGGGAAAGTGAATGTTTGTTTTTGGAAAAACAAGTTCTGACATTATGCAAGTACAGGACCTAAGGTTAGAAAACTGCTGAGAACTACTGTAACCTGAAGATTTCAGCAGAAACAGTTTTTCCATGCCCTCGTTATGCTGAAGAATGAACAAAACTCATTTTCCTACGCTATGACAGACATGCTTTTTCTTACTTTTCAAAAAATCCCCAAACTAAAATAACTAACCTTTCCTTCCCCTTTACTTTTCCAAGATGAGAAGACAGATACTGTTTTTAAAGAGCTGTCAGAGGACGTTAAGAATTTGTGGAAACTTGTGAAAGTCTAAGCAGGAGCAGCAGGACTGACACCAGAGGGAGGGACATCCTGAGAGAAAAAGCAAAATACTGAGGGTACAGCCAGGGAAAACCAAAGCAAAGGGCAGAGCCAGGGAGGAAGGAGCCACAAGGATCAGGCAATCACTTTTCAGTCTGGTGGACTTGTGAGGAATTCTGCAATGACTCTGGAAGACAGGGTTTCTCCAAGTGCAGAATATTCTGAGTATTCCTTTAAAGGTCACTGTTTCTGAGCAATTCAGCCTTACATTTCCTTTGGGAAAAGCTGACCTGGGACTTGCAGCCCTTCTGCCCTTTGTCTGTACTGCTCACCACTCTTTTGAAAGCTGTTAGATGGGATTAGTCAGGAGCTGAGTGAAAATAATCCCAGCCCATTGCTCAGTTTCAGTGGACAAGAAAATTCAAGAAGTCACAGAAATCATTGAAAAATTTTTAATGAACCATCACAATCCAGCTTACCAGTTTAAAACAGCTCCAGTCACAAAAGTCAAACATAAAATCTAACCTGAGGATTGTGCAATGGCAGATACAAAATTCAGTTGGGAAAAAAAAAGAAAAGGATGCTCTCCATAAAGAAGTTAATCAGCTACTAAGTATTAAATTCACAGAAATGCATTTAGATGCTTAAATTAATATTTTATATCATTAACTAGAATAATTCACTGGTTAATCACCATCATGAGTCTTTATCTGTTTGTTGCCCAGATCTATCAGTTTGTAGATGCCTAATGTCTTGTCTCTGGAGCTTTCCTAAATGATGGATTACTGCTGGTTTTGATAGGCCAGCTCCACTTAGAAACAGATGTGCAGAATTACAAATGAGAAATTTGATTTATGATTTCTTCATACTATTAAAAGCCACTTCTAATTTACTTAACAGAAAAAATCTAGGCTGAAAAATGAACATCAAATTATCAATGCCTGGGGGTTCTCTGTTGTGAGAAGCATTATAGTGAATAATTTGCTGAAAACAGCAATAAATTAATCCAAACAAGTAATTTTAAAATAAGTATTGAGAAACCAACACAAAACTGTTTCCAAAACTGACATAGATTGAAAAGTACAGGAAATTGTAAGAAATAAAAACACACTTCTTATGAGATTCTGAAAGAAGCTGAAGGTACAGCAAAAGAGGGAAAACAAGGAGGGTACAAAAAAATCCTCACTCTGCAGTTAAATACAAAAATATAAAGGAAGAACAGCAAAGTTTCTCATAATCAACTTCCTAAACACATTTGAGCTCATAATAAATCCATTTCAAACACATCCAGAGCAGGAAGGCAAAGTCTCTGCTTGGAAAATAGATGGCCAACGTAAGGAAGTTGTATTTAAGCTCCAGCAGAAAATCCCTGTGAACTTTCCTTGTATTTGTTTTATTCCAGAAGAATCACAGGGTTTGTTATCCTGCTGGAACCATTCCTAACAGGGGATGTGTTGAAGGATCTGTGTCCAACTGAATTATCAGAAGAAATAATAAATTAAAGGAATAAAATTACTGAAAAATTACAAAGAATGGACAGTATTCACCCAAAAAGCTTGAGGGGAAAAGTAAACTGGTAAACCACTAATTGCCTGATTAAAACAGAAGAGATGAAAAAATGGAAACTTTTCTAAAAAGGTTGATCCTGTAGAACTACAAATCAGAAATTACTGGCTAATTTGGTTTAAATAAAAATATGAAATTAATTAGTGGACACTGCCTATATAGGAGAAAAATGTCAAAGGGCCCCAGTCAAAAAGAAGGAATTATTAAAATGCCTTTGAAGCAACCAAAGACCATGAAAAAAAATTAACTGCTTGATCCATTTTTCCCACTTTTTAAAAAGTTTCTTTTGAAAAATAATTTTTAAAAATTAATTTCTACATTCTACAGGTCCTTCTCCAAAATCTGATCTTAACAAGCAGCTGTCTGCAGATACTTGGACACAAACTTCAGTTCTGCATCAGAATTAGATCAAACAAAGAAAGATTCTGCTCTTAAGTCAAAACATGATAATCCTGACAACCAAAGGTTTAGTTTTTAATGAAGTCTCTAAAATATGCAGGATTTCATTGCATCTATCCAATGCAAAGAGACTTTGCAATCTTAATGCACATCACATTTCCAATTATACTGTTTTATTTTTAAGCAACCTATGGGATTTGATAGTGCTGAAATATGATGTAATTAACCAGAATAACCTCAAAAATAAGGATGCTGCCTACAGATACCACCATAATATCATATCATTAACTAACAGGCTGAGATTAACTATTTAAGATTTATGCAGCTCTGGAACTTTCATTTTCCACCTGAAGCATAAAAACAAGGCAAAATCCCAAATCCCCCATTTCCACCGCAGTCAGTGTAACTTTATAATTTCATGAGGATGGGATTTTTCCCATGACAACCTGTGACATCTCACAATTTTTAACTTATTATTCTCCTAAGCTCTTGAGGAACTTCCAATTACAATTCCCCAGTTAACTGAAATTTTAAATATTCTCTGTCTCATAAATGGGATTTAATGAAGGTTCTGACTTGAAGCCTGTTTTCATTCATTTTTAACTAAATGAGATCTCACAGAATTGAGACATCTTTTTAATAATTATCAGTATTCTGAAAAGAGCTCCTATGCAGTTATTAGTACATCATCATTAAAAGTGAATTCTTTGGAAGCAGAGTCTCCTCAAAGTCCATCACTGAGAACCATCTGCACTTTGGGAAAGTGAACCAAGAACCCAGGGCTGGGCAGAAACTCTTCTCCAAAATCATTAACAGAGGAAAATCTCCCAAGATCAGAATCTTCTACAGAGAAAAATTCCATGTACTAGCATTTAAAAGATGAAGGGAAAGATGGCTGAATTTAAAACCTCAGTTTGGATTTCTGTAATTCTGTCTGTGAGTGCCAGCAGATTTAAATGAGGAAGAGGAGAGGTTATGCCTCTCTATGAAATGAGCAAGGGAGCTACTCAGTGTTTAACACAGATGTAGCTCTGTGCTGAAGTCTGCTTCAGGAGACTTAAGACTTCCATGATGTCTGAAATTCAGTGTCTCAGGAAAACATCCTTACTTTGATGCAGACTTTTCACCCAACAAGATATTTTATTATCTTTCTCATTATTTAAATTCTTATTATTAATTAAAATTATTGATATTATATTTTTAATATTTTAAATTTTATTTTAATGCTTTCACAACAAGGTATTTTATTACATGCTCAGTCGCTAAATAATTTTAGTAACAGCAGAATTTAAAACTCCATAACTGAATTTATTATAAAACTAACAGTCTGGAAGTAATAATATTCCTATGGGTGCAGCATTGAGTATGCATCACATTACACAAGGAATTTCTGCATTAACTGAAAATTGTATTTTTAGACATTAGTTACTCATTTATGGAATATCAGGAAGAGGCTGCTACACAATGTGTCTCTGCCAGAGCTGGGAGAGCTGAGAGGATGAAGAAATCTTCACCTTCAACCAGGCAGGCCCCAAACAGAGCACTCACAGCATTCTTCAGGATTCCAGAGCTGACCTTCCCACTGGTACAGGCTCAGCAGGAAATTCTACAGAATTTCGTTGCATCTTTCACTGTGTGCAAGAATGGGGCTGCTGAGCATGAATGCACAGAGAAGGATCCTTATTGTAATGTAAAGAGAAGAAAACAAAGTAACACTAAAAATCCTTGGAATGAAACAAGGCAACAATATTTACTAGCACTGCTCCTTCAACCCAGGAGCAAAGAAAATAAACAACTAAAAATAGGTGAGAAATAATTCTTCGCTGATTGTGTTTATCCTCTAATTGGCAAATAGATCTCTGCAGGAACAAAAGAGATCTGCTCTCTGACAAATAATTACACCTGGACAAACACTGAAACTTCCCATTTGTAAACCTAAGGATATATTAAGGATTGAAAAATGTGGAAGAATACATGCACAGTGAGGTAACTACCTGAAAAGACATGCTGCAATAAAATGGAAATGAAAATGTAAAAAAACCCCCAAAAGCTATGAAAATTAGACTTTCAGCACTAAGCAGCAGCTCTGCTGAAGCATAACCCATCACTCACAGCTTATCATGGGTATAGAAGCTGCTGGTTACAGAAGAGCAGCTCAAAGGGATTTCCATATTTCAATATACAGTAACAAAAAGTAAAATACTCCATAATGGAGCCCACTCAGTGTTAGCATTGCTAGAATGCGGTTTGTTATTCTTTTAATGTGGGTACCAAAAACACAGACTGTAACTAAAACAAAATTTGGTGTCACAGCAAGCCAGCTACCATACTGATCCTGCACCTCAAACCTGCAGGCAAGTGACACCAGGACTGGGGAAAAAATACAGAAGAAGCAGGGAAAAAGCTGGGATCCAGAAAACCAAAAAGAATGCGGTTTGTTATTCTTTAATGTGGGTACCAAAAACACAGACTGTAACTAAAACAAAATTTGGTGTCACAGCAAGCCAGCTACCACACTGATCCTGCACCTCAAACCTGCAGGCAAGTGACACCAGGACTGGGGAAAAAGCTACAGAAGAGCAGCTCAAAGGGATTGCCATATTTCAGTGTACAGCAACAAAAAGTAAAATACTCCATAAAAGAGCCCATTCAGTGTTAGCATTGCTAGAATGCTGTTTGTTATTCTCTCTGCTAATGTGGGTACCAAAAACACAGACTGTAACTAAAACAAAATTTGGTGTCACAGCAAACCAGGTACCACTCTGATCCTGTACCTAAAACCTTCAGGCAAGTGACACCAGGATTGGGGAAAAAGCTACAGAAGAGCAGCTCAAAGGGATTTCCATATTTCAGTATACAGTAACAAAAAGTAAAATACTCCATAAAAGAGCCCATTCAGTGTTAGCATTGCTAGAATGCTGTTTGTTATTCTTTTAATGTGGGTACCAAAAACCACACCCTGTAACTAAAAGTTTTGGTGTCACAGCAAACCAGGTACCACTCTGACCCTGCACCTAAAACCTGCAGGCAAGTGACACCAGGATTGGAGAAAAAACTACAGAAGAGCAGCTCAAAGGGACTGCCATATTTCAGTGTACAGTAACAAAAGCCAAACTAACCCCACAACAGAGCCCATTCAGTGTTAGCATTGCTAGAATGCAGTTTGTTATTCTCTCTGCTAATGTGGGTACCAAAAAACACAGACTGTAACTAAAACAAAGTGTTTGGTGTCACGGCAAACCAGCTACCACACTGATCCTGCACCTAAAACCTGCAGGCAAGACCAGAACGGGGAAAAAACTACAAATCTCATCCACAAAGGGATAAGTATTTAGTAACACAATAGATCCTGATACGTATGATTCATATCCTTCTGCAGGGCCTCAGCTTACTGACAAACACTAACATCAACTCTGAACCTCTGAGAAGTAATTCTACCATTTTCTGAAAAACATTGTGTGTGTTTTCCCAGTCTGCCCAGTCCCAGCTCACCTGATTGATTTTCCTGCACCGTGCTCCCTGTTCCTCATCAGAGCCACAGTGGTTGTTTGTTAAATAGGAGTTACTTTAAACAAAAAAATTAGGGAAAACACATCTTGTGTTAAATTCTGCACTGCACACACTGCAGAGAGCTGAGAGGATTAATACTGCCAGGTGCTCTGATTCCCTGGAGCCTCGAGCTGTGAGCATGGACAGAGCTTGGAAGCAGGCACTGAACACTACTCAGTTATGCACTGTAACACTGAGGTGAGCTCTTCAAACACAGCTAGAATTTGCAGAGTATTTAAAGAGAAAGCAGGCAAGAAGCAGCAGTTTTCACAAAGATTCCCCAAAATTTGCTCTGTGAAAATCCAGCTTAAGTGGTGTCCTCAAGTGAAATCTCCAGTCTAGAATCTGAAACTCTTTCCATTCCCTATCACCACTGTCAGTCCTGAAGTTTATTTTTAGGTACTTTGTCACATAAATGTTCTGCAACAGAAAAAGTTCCCATTTTCCCTGGTTTCCTACTGTTCTGAAGAGGAGATAAAGAGCTGGAACAAAAACTGGCAGACCTCTTAAAATGAGGCAGGGAGCTTTTAATGATTTTCCTTTTTAACTGACAGCTCAGATCATCTCTCATTTCAGTGGAGAATGAAGAAAATGCTCTTCAGCGTTCTGCCCTCTCCCTTGAGGACAGACCCCTCCCAGCCATATTCAAAAATCCCATTCTTCAAACTTCTTGCTTTCATTTTAGAATAAAGGGATAAGTACCCAGCACCTCTGGTAAAAGTCATTCTAGTCATACAAAGCTGCCACATTATTACTTTCAACACAGATAATTACTTTTTATTCCCAATGGAATGACAATTTTATAAGCAAATTAATTAGGCTTTAACAATATTTCTTGGAAACCCACATACTGGAGAAAACAGTTTATTAATCATAAATTCAAGGTTCAGTCCGACCCAAACAGGTATCTGTCACAGTCATTTAAGAAAACTATGAGAGGATGAAGGAGAAGTGGAAATGCTGGAAATCTCTGCCTGGAAATGTCCCCAGCAGTTATGTCTGATCTTAATACTGGCAAGTAGGTTTAAACCCTTCAGTGTAATCAGTAAATTTATGAATAATTCCATGTTGAAGACTGGATGTGGCTGTTCTATCAGAGAGCAATGCTTCCCAAATCCTTCTTTGAACCAACAAGCACATGAAGCAATGAGGGAGTCACTAAGATCACCAGGGTTTTTATAAACCCTTCACCAAGATCCCAAAGGCTTTTTAGGGAACTGAGCTGCTATAGAACATCCCCTTACTCACTCAAATAACTGATTAAAGGAGAGAAAGCCAAAGGTAGGAGTAAAGTCAGTTCTAACCCAGAGAGCGAAGGTGAGGTCACTCACAGAACCCTGCAGAAAGATGTGCAGCAAATATTCACAAACCTTAAAGAACACATAAAAATAGCACGGTAAAAATAAAAATACATAAAACCAGTAAAAATAAAAACACATGAAAATAGCACGAAGTCTGCTGATGAGACAAAGCTGTTTGGAGCAGGGAATTAGAAAGTGACTGCAAAGCTGCTGTGCAGAACATGTTCTATCAAGAACAAGTGGCTGGGTGACAGAGGTCATTAAACCCAGGTACACACAAAATGCTTCACAGGAAGAGCAGCCCTCAACATGATGGACACACAGAGAGGGATCTGATCAAAGATCACAGAATCCCAGAATGGTCTGGGCTGGAAAGGACCCTAAAGCTCATCCAAATTCCACCCCCTGCCATGGGCAGGGACACCTTCCACTAGCCCAGCTTGCTCCAAGCCCTGTCCAGCCTGGCCTTGGACACTGCCAGAGCTGCAAGGATGGGACAGCCACAGCTTCTCTGGGCAACCTGTGCCAGGAAAAGAATTCCTTCCCAACATCCCATCTAACCCTGCCCTCTAGCAGTGGGAAGCCATTCCCTGTGTCCTGTTACTCCAGGTCCTTTTCCAAAGTTCCTCTTCAGCTCTTCTGGAGCCCCTATAGGCACTGGGAGGGGCTCTAAGGCCTCCCTGGAGCCTTCTCTTCTCACCTTTTTAAAAATGGGGGTTAAGTTTCCCCATCTTCACTCAGTGGGAACCTCACAGGACATCCATAACTAAAATATGACGGACAGTGGCTTAGCAACTTCATCTGCCAGGTCCCTCAGGAGCCACAGATGCATCTCACCAGGTTTCATGGGCTTTCAGACTCCTTGGATCATCTCAAACCTGATCTTCTCCTGCACTGGGCAGTTTTGCATTCTCTCTGTCCCTGCCTTTGCCTTCTGTGGCCTCAGCAGTGATGTTGGAGCACTTGCCAGTGAACACAGAGGCAAAAAAGTCATCAAGTACCTCAGCCTTGTCCATGTCCTGGGTTAAGCAGGTTTGCCCTTTCCTTCTGGACAGGAAGGGACATTTTTCTCACATTGTCTCTAATCTTAGTTTTATCACAGATGTACCCATAGAATATTTTCTTGTCACCCTTCACATCCACGGCCAGATTTTATTCTATCAGGGCTTTAGTTTCCTGAACCTGATCCCTGTCTGCTTGGACAATTTCTCTGTATTCCTACCAGACTAGGTGCCCTTGTTTGCACCCTCTGTAGGCTTCCTTTTGTCTTTGACATTGTCCAGGAGCACCTTGCTCATCCCCACAGGCCTCCTGGAGTTTTTACCTGACTTTCTCTTTATCAAGGATACAGCACTTCTGAGTTTCAAGATCCTTCAAGAAAAGAGAACTAGCTGTGGCATTCACATTCTCTGAACAGACAGAGACATAATTCTCTCTCCCAGGACTTTTCCTGGAGAAGCTCAGAGAGAAGAGAAAACAATTCTTATGTCTATTCACTGCTCCTGTTGTTTGGCACATGTGGGATGTGTTATGGAGATCATTTACCCAAAGTGATTTGTTAATCGGATTCTGCTATGGATTGTTTTGTTTCCTTGGCCAATTGGGTCAAAGCTGTGTCCTGACTGTCTCAGTAATGGTAATTTTTATTTAGCAACTTTTATATAGTATAATATAATATAATATGTCTTTACTATAGTTACAATATAGTATTAATGTAATATAGTATAGTTTTAATAAAGCAATTGTTCAGCCTTCTGAATCATGGAGTCAGAGCACATTACTCCCAAGGCTGGGGGCACCTTGATACAAAAACCAACAGCTACAGCAACTTTCTCTGCAGGAGCAGGAGAGGCTTTGAGAGCAAGGAAAGCCCCCAGATTTAGAAAACATGCAGAATTATTCACATTTCCTACAAAAAGGAAACAACCCAGGAAGGTCTGTGCCCCTCTGAAAGATAATTCCTCTAAGATGCTTCCAGTTCAGACAGATTCACTCCTTGTTCTTTATTAAACAAAATAGACTGAGATACCTTAATGAAAAATAATTTTCCTTTTCAAAGAATGTTCCCAAATTCTTTCATCATCCTCACGGAACTTTACAGATTCTTTCCAATGCAGAATAGATGTCTTTAATTCTGGACCCTGTAACTAAAAGCAGCTGCAAAACACTGGGTTGCTCAAGTCAAACTGCTCCTACATGAGGTTCATCCATCTCCACATCCTTTGCACCTCATTATTTACCCATCTCCTTTTCTCTGTGTCACCAAGATATCTTCATGAGAAAGGACTTTCTGGTTTCTGCCAGGTGACTTACCAGAGCACATGGAATGAACAAGGGATATTCCTAATGCTTTGACTGAAATCCATTTATTCAGTGCTTGTTTAGGAACCTGCTGGCCTGTCTTTAACTCCTTAATGTGTATCTTGTTCATGCTCTAACTTATCCAGCATTTATACATGCTGAGCTTGGCAGGCTGCAGGAGCTACAGAATTCCAGTCAAAACACCTTCACCAATGGAACCTGTCCTTCTGGCTTTTTGTGTTAGCTTGTCATGATCTATTTTCAGTAAACTTCCAGGCCTTCATCAGAACACAGATCTCACATTTAATTCCTGAAAAACTGAATTATTCCATCATTGTTCACTTAACTGGAATCAAAGGGACAAGCCCACAATTACCTGCATTGCTCTTCTTTTCATAGACTGGCAAAGGAACTGTTTCCTGTAGCCCTCTAGAGCCCTCCAAGATTAGGAAGAAATCACTACCATTGCTTGAAAGTTCTCTTTGTTCCCTAATTTTTTATTTCTTTTAAACTTTGCTCACAGTGCTGAATCCCAGTAGCTAAGCAGCTATATTTAATATTCTTCCAAATTATTTGAATAGGAGTTTGTATCACCAGAGAATTTATCTGGGGAACAGGAAAATGTGTCATTATACCCCAAAGGCTAAACACTTTTTCTGCTTGACAACTCCATCATTTCTAGTAATCAGCAGGAGGTGGAAACAGCAACAAGGAAGAGGAAGGGAAAGGGAAATGGTTTTACCTAAGGCAATCATTCATTCTATATGAACAGAATGAATTCTACATTATATAATATTCTACAGAATATTCTACATGAATTTCATGAATTTTAGAAAAAAAAAGTGAAACAAAAACTGACTGCCAAAACCACAGCAACATCTACAACTGCCAGGCAGAATAATCCCTGCTTGGCTGCAATGTTTTACCTTCTGGAGCTCTCTCAAACAAGAGAAGTCTGTCTGTACAAGATGGACAAATCTATTGATTTAGTACCTCAACTTTCCCACGTGCAAATTGGAAAAATTACAGAGTGTTTTTCATTGGAGGTGATCTGGCAGCTGTGAGTGAAAAACTCTGCTCACACACTGCTTGTGGAATGGTCAAAAACTTGTTCCCCAGGTAATGATGTACAGTTATTCTGGTTTAACCTCACAGCAGAGCTTGCTCTGAGGATCTGTTTCTCCTCCTCTGTAAATCTCTCCACCTCAGAGCAAAAGAGGAGCTCCTACACCAGTCCCTCTGAAGTGGAGGTGGAGGCTCAAGCACCTCAGGAGGCACCACATGCAAGGCTGCAAAAGGGAATGCAGAAACACCACAGTCTCCACATGCAATCTAAACAAAGCTTTAAAATCTTACTGATTAACAACTTGGACCAGAACAGGGTTAGCAAAGCAAAAGAAAGTCACACAAAATATGGAACTTTAAAATTGAGAGTACTGACTGTACCTTACAGATTTTGTACAGAGATTCCTGCCCATCTCCTTCTGTATCCTTAAAATAATCATGTGCTGGATATGTACGATGGATATCTCGTTTGATGACACTCTCCTGAGCAGAATCCTGTAAACAAAATACAAAGAGAAAAATCCTGACACACAAATCCATTAACAGTATAATTAAATGTAACCTAGTAGAAAATTCAATGTTTACTCAACATGGATACATTAGATAACTGCTTTACTGACTTCTCCAAAAATGCTTTGAGAAGAAAATGAAAATCCTTTGTAGTCTCTTATACATTTACAGCTAGACAGTTGAACAAGAGCAACATGGCATGTTTTCTGTCCTGCAGGCTTAAGGTTCAGCTTTAGAACTCTGAGGAAATTACCAGTTGTTTAATTGTTGGCTTTTACCGCAGATCATATGCTAACTGTATTGCTTTGGCAGTAAAAAAACAACAAAAAAAATCTCAAACAAACAAGCACACACACAAAAAAACCTACACAAAAAACCCAAACAAACAAACAAAAAACCCAAAAAATACAACCCAAAAAACACCAAAAAATTAGGCTGTCTTTGTATTGCAAGCTTAAAGCTACTAATTTGAAATGTTGTATGTATGAATCTACCATAAAAAGTGTTAATTAAAAATTCATAAAGGATTTCTATAATAAGGTGGGAGTCACTGCAAACAGACCTAAAGAACATCACTGTGTGGATGAGGAAGTCGTATCAAAATGTCAGAGCTGGAGCTACAACAGTTAATTATCCTCAGGTTCCAGTGAGCTGTACCTTCAGGTTGGCAAATATCAAATGGTGCTTTTCTCCATTACCTTTGTAATCCTAAAGGAAAAACCAACAAAACCTTCTCCTCTTACTTGGAATATAAATCCCTTAAAATAACTTTTATCTTGAAAACAGAGTATTTCTGTTACAGAAAAGCTTCTAAGCTCTCAGATTGTGCCTTGTTAACCAGGATTCTCCATAAAAAAACCTTCTTTACAAAATTAACCACAGTGTATAAATCACAAGCAAACACAGACTAATAACAAAAAATTTATAATAAGCAGTTCTCTAATCAGACTTCTTTAATGATTATTTTCATTTACATGGCTTCCAAATACCAGAGAGGCTGGAGAACTCCAGTCTGCCTCCCAAATCCATCTGACCATGCAGTTAAATTATGAGAAAATGCCTGAAGCAGCATTTAAGATCTACCAGCAAAGTTACAGAATCTATTACAGAAATCTGTTACAGACATTTTTCAGCATGAACTTGAGAAGATCCAGGGAAGTTCCAGGAAAATCACCACATCCAGCACACACAAGGTTTTCCAGTGAAGCAGAGACATAGTGCTTGACTGCTCAATACTTCTCTTGTCTTGATTGGAAAAGCCAAAGTAACTGAGCACACAAATGTTGACAAGGAGAATGCTCCAAAAGTTAGGGCCAAAAATATTTGTGTGAAGGCCCAAAAGCACATGAACTTTTACTGAGTTAAAAGGAGCCTGAAGCAGTCTTAATTCAGCCCTATTAATGAAAGCTGTGTCTAAAAACTCTAGAGGAAAATAATTAAATGGGCCCAAAATAAGATTTACATATGAAGACTGAAGAATTAACTCCCCCTCAAAAGACAACCTATCTTTGAAATATGATAAACTCATAAAGGAAGAAAACCAAGTAATTAATCTAGGGAGATGATAGTTTAGAACTACTTAATAAAATACATCAAAAATACTTCAGTTAAGTTTCCATCTTTTTCCAGTAGAGTTTGTAGATAGCACTGCTCTCAAGTACCAAAGCACATGAGTTTACAGACACCTTAATTTAGGATTTCAGACCACTTTTATTCTTCTGAAAGTCATGATTAGTTATTTTATCAGGAAAAAAAAACCAAGGTAAGATGGCTATCAAGGCATTCAGGGTTCTAATGATCTTACTTCTAAAATTCCTGTCAACTCAGAGAAAGTATTCTACTGAGGAAAAGAATTATCTTCATATGCCAATGCTATGACAGCTGCCATGCTACTGAACAAGCTCTGCCTCGAGTTGTCTCTCTTCTGGAACAGCTGAATTTCTGCAGAGGAGCAATGCTGACTCCTTGACACTCCTGCCATTCCCAGCTATCAAGAAGCTGCTGAATATGGGCCAATGATGCCAGAAGGCAGATCAACACAGAAATAGAACAGAAAACTGTTTATGTTGAATAAATGTTAAAAGAAAATTAGGAGTACACAAGCAATCATAATAAAGAAATACAGGGCAATCTTTATGCATTCATTTCAGGAATATTTTAATTAAGAACATTTCTCCACACACTCCATAAAGAACCTCTACTCATTTGTTGTCACAAGTGGAGCCACTCTGGTGATGAATTACAATTAGGGAGCAGAAGAGACTCCTGGAGGTAGAGCCTTGTTTATTTTGTTCCAAGAACTAAAGAATAAGCATTGTATCAGGCAGAAGAAATTATTAAGAAAGAAAAATCTCTTGAAACTTAATACTTACCCCACTTGTGCCCAAAATTACCTTCATGAAAACAGACACATCCCTAATGAAAAAAATGCCAAAAGTGCTCAGCTGAGTTTTCCTTACTGTGCTGCCTGCATTCCAACTTCTCACTCAGTATGAGAGATGCAGAATTGCAGTTGCAATTAAAGGAATTCAAGAGTTTAATGTGACTACTGAATAAATAATAAACCAGATAACAGGTGTCTCAAAGCTGGCATTCCAACTGGGCAGCACTTCTGACCTCAATCTCCTTGTGCTCCATTTCCCTGGTTAACAATAATTTCCCATCTCAGTGGGGTGTTATGAAAATCAATTAACATCTGAAGCACTGAAATACTGTAGTGATGAGTCCTGCAGAAATGCCAAATGGGAGAATAATAACTCCAGCCTCAAATCCTGATCTGAATGGTGTCTAGTGAGGCACAGGGTTACACAAAACAAAAACAGCAAGGGGAAAGAAAAAGAAAAAGAGAGCAGCTCATTAGATATGCACTGTTCCTTGTGTGCACAACCAGGCAGAGATCCCAGGAAGAAAACAACCCAAAACAAAAGAGCTCAGTGGGATCAAGAATATACATTATGTACATGAGTAGGCAATTTTCATGCCGTATTTCACTTCCAAAGGCTTATCTCTGACCTTTAACTCATTCAAGTTGGGTTTTATCACATGTGTTTACACATGGAAATATGATTTATATTTTCTAGTGGAAGGTATCACTACCCATGGCAGAGGGTTGGAAGGAGATGAGATTTCAGGTTCCTTCCAACACAAACCAGTCTGGGATTCTCTGTGCTGGAGACTCAGTTCAAGGTCATCTGCTTGGCCCATTTTAAAGGTCTGCATCTCTGGTGAGGCTGAAAGAGCTGATTTTCAGCACATTGTCCTGCCTGTACTTCATCTCCTCACTAGCTAAAAAAGGTAGATCCAGAATACCAAGCAAAGTTAAGAAAAGG
Organism: Emberiza elegans; assembly: GCA_024865655.1. Taxonomy (NCBI): domain Eukaryota; kingdom Metazoa; phylum Chordata; class Aves; order Passeriformes; family Fringillidae; genus Emberiza; species Emberiza elegans. The sequence goes on from JALJVW010000168.1 coordinate 1,327,800, forward strand.
GGAAAAAACCAAAAGGGGCTTTCAACATTTAAAATTACCATGCCCAGGAAATCTGGGGTGCCATGCTTCTTTAAGGATTAGATACTGAAACTTTTCTACATGTTGTATGGAAAGTAAAAATTCCTAGGCCAACACAGACATTCACCATTTGTTTAGCCAGGATGCCTGCTGATATCTGGAGCTGGTACCCTCAATAAACTGCCTCCTAATCCCGAGAAGCCATAAATTTAAACAGTGACTTGCCAGCTGCATGTTACTGACATTATGACATTGTTTCAGTAGCCAAGTGTTTGCTGGAGGAACAGATTTTTGGTGTAATTTTTATTTTGTTCCCTAAAGTTCTCTATGGTTTGTGCAGCTCCCCACACATGCACGTGGGATTATGAATAACTTGAAGCCCTCTAAAACACAATCACAAACAGGCAAAAAATACAGAATGCACAAAAGTGATGAGGTCAATCAGCCTGGGTTTGAAATGATCTGCAAAACCAGCACGTAGCTCTGTTCTGTTATTTCTGACGTCCTACCAAATTCCTGCTTTCAGTGAAACCTGACAGCACATTGTGCCAACACATCTTATGCACATCATCAATCCCTTTCCTCTCCTCATTTTCCATACATATTACAACCCTCCAAGTAGAATGCGTGATCCAAGAAAATCCCAGGTTCCCTACTAATCAGTATTCAAAAAAAAAAAAAATAAAAATCAATAGCTCCTTCCTTTTAAAGACATTGAATAAAAGGTGTCTAACTCATGCTCTGTTCTTCTGTAGTGTTTTTGTAACATATACCTTGTCATTCAGCTCCTGTCTATAAATAGATTTTCTTTCAATCAGCATCAGCTTTTATTCAACTGAGACCATACAACACCCAGAGAGTATTAATTAACAGAGAAACAGAAACTGAGAAAAAAACAGAGCATTATTCTTTAGAGTATTTTTTAAAAAACAATTACATATCAATATGCTGAAAGTCAACACAGTATTTAGGTTAATTCAGTAAATAGCCTGGCCAGCTGAACTTTGCCTATTCTGCTCACTATCTGCTGTATTTACTGCTCTTTGGACAAAACTGCTTTCCACAAGCAGAAGGAACAGAAGGCTTCCTGGCCACAGGGCCAGATCAATAGTTTGTATCTGAGCAGCCCTGGCAGGTCGCTCTTTGAGCTAAATTTAGTATCAAAGTCTCTTCTCTCATCATTTTGGATTACTAATATAATATCCAAAGGAAGGAAGGAAGCATCTTTTATCAAATTATGTCCCATTCTTCTCAAGCTGTGTTTGAGCAGGTAGTAGCCACATTTTGAGAATTCCCAGGATCCTCAGAAACAATCTACAACATGTCTCTTTTTAGGCCAGGTATGCAAATTTACCTGTAATTTCTAAATAGACTGTTCTCTAGGTGTTACAACGCTGGTGGGATGGGACTCTGGTGCTTTTACACATATGACCACCAGTGGGACTGCACTAGCCAGGAGCTTGTTAGGAACTGTTGCATCACCCACATGACTGCCAAGGAATTGGGAAATGATGCTCACTTTGGAAGGCTGTCAAAGTATTTCACAGAATGCCAGAGGATCATTAAGATTGGAGGAGACCTTTAAGAAAGATCATTGAGTCTAACTGACAACTCAGCATTGCTGTGTTCACCTCTAAATCACATCCTCATGTGCCACGTATCCATTTCTTCAATGCTTTCAAGGATGGTGACTCCATCACTGCCCAGGGCAATCTGCTCCAATGCCTAATCACCCTTTCAAAGGAAAAAAAAACCCCTAATATCTAAATTAAACCTGCCCTGGCCCAACTTGAAGCCATTTCCTCTCATCCTGGAAGACAGTTTCCCTCAACACTTAAATCAATCTTAAAACTACTTGGGAGTGGGATGATGAGGACATATTGACCACCTGTCCAGCATAAGGTTTTTATCCCTTTCAGAAGCTGCTGCTGGTAGTTTTTAGCCACAAGATGCTGAGCAAGGTAGACCTGGGGGATACAGAATGACAATTCCATGGTTCTTAAAGACTGTGGAAGGAAAAGGGAGTCTGAGAATAATACTAATACATATGTCAATACTACTCTGTAGGCAGCTTTAAAAAAGAAAGTGATGGGTTGTGGTGACTGTCTTAAGAAGGAACTGTTGGAGCAAGACCAGAGGATGCCAGGAAGTCGATATGAAGACTGGAGTTTCTGCCCTATGGAGAAAAGCTGAGAAAGCTGTGGCTGTTCAGCCTGAAGAAGGGAAGGTTTTGTGGAGACCTCACAGCACATTCCAGTATCTGAAGGGGCTTCAAGGGAGCTGGAGAGGGACTCTGAATCAGGAACTGAAGTGGCAGGACAAGGGAGAATGGCTTCACAGGGCACGGTCAGATGGAATATTGGGAAGAAATTCCTCCTTGTGAGGATGGGAGGCCCTGGCACAGGTGCCCCAGAGAAGCTGTGGCTGCCCCATGCCTGGAAGTGTCCAAGGCCAGGCTGGAGCAACCTGCTCTAGTGGAAGGTGTCCCTGCCCATGGCAGGGGGGTGGAATGAGATGGTCTTTAAGATCTCTTCCAACCCAAACCATTCTGGGATTCTATACTGTAGTAGTCACAGAGGTAAAAAACAGCTCAGCCCTTAGCAGGATTGAGTCATCAATCAGCAACAGAGGAGATGACATTTTTCTCTAAAAAAATCCCAACAAAATTAGATCAGACACAAAACAATTCTCCATAAACTCTGTTGTTCTGAAAAATAAAAGATATCCATGACCTTTACTATCTTTGTGGTTTGTTTTCCTTCTCCCTCTGCCATTCTGTACACACTCTCTCTCTCTCCTGTGCTACTGATACATAATTTATTCTCCTTACTCTGCCATATCCTCTATGAATGTTGTTGACAGAAGAAAAACACTATTTGTGCTACTGGGCAAGAGGTCAACTACTGAATGTACCAGGCTTGATGTTTTACTACTGGCATGGAATGAGATGAATTCGGAGTTACCCCCAAGGACTCAGCTTGGAAGCTCCCTGATCTCCCACCACAGCTGGGGTGCTCCGTACACCACCTGATGGGGTTTGGGTATGTTTTTTCCCCACATCTGTTTGTAGATCCCACAGTATTTCCATTTTTGTTTTACTATGTTAGGGGCTTTATTTGGTTTATGTGATCTTTAGCAGGTATGATATCAAGCATTCTTTTGTTAAATGCTGAACACAACTGTTTAAGCACTGGATTTTGTCTGAGGTTTGATCTGGTTTTTAATAGCTAGCACTCCACAAGGTTGGCTCTCTGGAGGACATGAGGATAGATTACCCCAAGTAAATGCCACATTACCCAGTTTATTCATGATCATTTTACCTTTTTCTCTGATATGTCTGTAGGCACTACTTTACAGACTGTAAAACTGACAAACAATGAAAAGGTAACCAGTAGATTCATCCATGTAACAAGTAATTTTGTCCAAGTTCCTTCTGGTTTGCTGATTTTTACATTAGGTTTCTGGTTATGTCTCCTCTGGTAAAGCCACAAATATATTTGTAAAGATCAGAAAAAATGTCCTGGTAATCAAGCTGCAATTAGACATTCAATCATTTCTGACTACTACCAACTCAGAGTAATCTCCAGAAGCAAGTGGAAAGGTTAAGGCCTGTTTCTAACAAGCAATACTTAACTGCCCCAGTATCACATGGTTGTGGAAAATTCATGTAGAAATTCACAGGAAAAGGAAAAAGTGGTGTATTTGAGTCCTCAACTCCTACATATCTACCCCGAATTGATAGTGTTACAAAACTTACTATGATTTTTCACAAATGCCTAGAAATTTTCTCCACAAGAAGTATAAAACCCCAAAATATTGTAATTCTTTAAAAATCAAATCTTTAAGAAGAAAACCCTGGGTCTCAGAAGGTAAGTTCCTATAGCATTACTGACCAAGCAGACATCTATCTAGTCACATTTTTACAAATTCTGAAATAAAGGCCTACTTTTGCCATCAAAAGATAACATGACAAATGTAACCAGTTCAAGTCTCATTTTCCAGACTTGTCCTTCACAAGCTGGGTCTAAGGAAGAATTCCAATAAAATTCACAGCTATACCCTACTAGCACACCCTGACCTTTGGCATCTGGTAGTGCTTGCTGTTAGCAGAACATTAATAAAAGGAGAAAACACTGCAAGTTTATCCAATTCAGTGACACTGATTTTAACAAGGAGGAAATGCCTTGCAGCAGCATGCACATAAAGAATTGCCAATATATTGTATTTTAAAAGCTCCTTAAACTTGTAGTCATTGAAGTATACAGACTTGTTTCTTCAAAAAGGAAACTCCTGTCCCTCATTTTCTTAAACAGTGGAGTACTTCCAATAATCCAGGCAGAAACACTTCAGCAAGACCCAGGACAAGCTGGAATGTTTACATACCAGTTCAGGTACATCCCAGACCCACTCCCTGACAACAGCTCTGTAATTCAGTAATCATTTGATATCCTGGACACCTCACTTTAATACTTGCTGTCACAACATTACCTTCACATTTTCTTTGCTGCAAAAGAAACTTCATTGCTTGGAAGGACATTGTTTTTACAACCACTCACCTTCCAGGTCTATTAAGATTCCATTATAGAGCAATCTTCTCAGTTATCTTTATAATAAATCCAAAAGCTGGTGGGTTTGTTGACTTGAGAGCCCTTTGCACCACTGAACACTGACATCAGCCCACCAGACCAAAGACTGGCTCTTTGGGAGAATAAAAAATCAAAATCACTTTTTAACAAGATCTGTAAGTCTTCACTCCAGACTGAGGGAACAGTGCACAGCAGAAGATGAAGGCCAGCCAGACAGTTAGGGAAAAGGAGAAAATACAAGCACATGGGGCTTGTGCCTGCCTCAGAATGTGGAAGTAATTACGAAGATGCCATTAACACTGCACTAAAAAGAAAAGTTAGATAAGGCCAGCTATCAGTGCCTATAACACTTCATTCTATTTTATTCCTGGTTTTTACACAAATTTATTTTAGAAAGTCCTATTCATCTACAACTTCTGAATCCTTCACAGTGTCTGAGACACTGAAGACAGCTGCTGAACCTGCATCCCTTCAGGTGTCTGCTGAGCAACCAGCAGGCAGTGTGTACTGTGAGTGCATCCTGCAGTTGGCTGCAGGATGAAGCATGGGCATAAGCAATTTAGAGATGCTGATACAAGGAGATTGCCCTTAGCCCTCCCCTCAAGTCTTCTCCTAGTTCCAAGGAGAGGGAATGCAGCACATAGAGACACTACATACAGCTAAAAGCAGGTTTAGGCAGATGCTGCTTAGGCTTACAGTGAGTTGTATCAGAACTTATTGCTGGAAGTCTTTAATACAACTTTAGATGACCTAATGAAGAAAAATACTGCAAGGACAAGCATCACAAATTTTTGACTGGGAAAGGACCTCTAGAGGTCATTTGGTCCAACCTGCCTGGCAGGGCAGGGCTGGTTGTCCTGAATCATTTCCAGGCAGCTTTGGAGGTGAAGACGCCACAATCCCCCTAGGCAACCTGTCCTCACCCCACAGTAAAGGAGTTTCTCCACATGTTCTGAGGAGGCCTCTCCTGTGTGCCCACTGAGGAGAGCCTGGCTCTGGCTTCTTTACAACCTCCCTCCAGGTATTTATGCAGATTGATAAGATCCCCTCAAGCCTTTGCTGCTCCAGGCTGAACAGTCCCAGCTTTCCTCACAGCAGAGATGTTCCAGAACCTTCACCTCCTCACTGGCCCTGGCTGGCTCCATGAGTTTTTTAGGGCACTACAAGCTGCCATGCCCACCAGCTCATTCTGTGTCTCCAACTCCCAGGCAAACCAGCCCATTCAGGCTACAGAGATTTCTGGATCCAGCCCCCAATCTCCCAAAGCCCCACTCTTCCCAGCAGAGAGAATAGCACCACACAGGACAAAGGAAGGGCCATGCTGGAGACCACTGCATGTAACTGGGACCTGTGGGGGCAATGTGTGAATCACCACAAGAAACTCTATTTTTGCTTTTTTTATATTGATCCAGTTTATTCCTATTGTCGGAAAACTGGAATTCGCTTTCGATTGGCTCCTCAGATTCAGATCAATACAGCACTGACATCAGACAGGATTTATCTGGTCACATATGGGTCATAACCACCAAGACCAGACAGTGAAAGGACAGCACAGTACACAGAAATAATCCAAACTCAAATTTCAAATGTTACCAGTCTTCTATATACTGCTTTTTAGTGTATTTGAACATTTATCAAGCACTTCATACAGCCTTTTATAGGAAAAACTAGATTTTAGGGATACTGCAGTTCTGTCTGCTTGTCAGAAATCAAGGAACCCTACATGCATCTCTTATTTAATGATTAAGTTTAGTTATTCCAATTATTGTTACTATAATGGGGAAGTTATCTTGATTTACACATAATCCTGTTACTTCACAATAATCTCTTACTGATTGCCTTGATTTTCAAAATAACACATGAACAAAATTTCTGTTGATGTCTATGCAAGCTCTCTCAATGACAAAAGTGAATCTGTTTAAATATGCTAATTCAAAGTGAACCAACACTGTCCCCTTGGCACCTCTGACATTTCTGCCAATGAGCAATACAAAAGGGAAAATCGATGATTTCCCATCCCATAAGAAACAAGGAATAACCATGAAAGATATAAAACCAACTGCTTTCATCATCCTAAGATGCAATTAACTCATTTCAGTATAAACCCTTCCAGGCAAAGAAGGGCAAAGCAAAGTTGTAATGATAAAATGAAAACAAACCACAATGTTCCTTACAGAGAATGGGGTATTTGCCACTTTTACCACCACAGGCAACTGTTACCTCACAAAGTGAAGGAAATATTAATTGGAAGAACCATTTAAAAGTCCATAAATGCATACCAGGGAAAATGAAAATAAAGACAGCTTTCTACTACCTTTGAATCCACATTTCTGTAACATCACATTCATTTATACATTTATTTATATGTAACAACCACATTTCCATGTAAGCAGTATTTGAGAGTCACATGCAGTTTATATTTTTTTTGTATTTTCAGAGGCTGTTCTTTCTAGAAAAGTGAGTAGCCTTTCAGTATCTATGCATTTACAGACTAACAGACTATGTTAGTTTGGGTTACTTGGTTTATAAAAATGAGATCCACACGAGGTTTAGAATGCTAAATATGAAAAGTTCAACCTGAGAACATGGTGTTCTCTTCTATTATCTAGAACTGACTTAAAACTGAATGCCATACACTATGCTCAGTCAGTGGTATGACACCCCTTGTAGTGCAAGGTCCCAAATAGAGCTTGGGATTAGGACTCAAGAGTTGATGATTTTTGTGGGTCCCTTCCAAATCAGGTTATTCTAGGATAGGTTTGTAAGTGTGTGCACATCACCATTTTCAAGAAGCACATAGCATGGCCAAAGGATTAAGTCAGTCCCAAAGAACAGCACATGATACTCAAATACATTCTGTTCCTAATGGCAAAGTAAGGAGAAAACTACTTTACAAAAGTCATTATTAGTGCTGACATATGCAAGCAAGTTAATAATAATAATAATAATAAAAAAAATTACCAACAAGGAGGAGAGCTGACACCCTTTCCTTAAAATATGATGTGCATTTAAATTAAGATGCAAACAGCCCCATGTACCAAATCTGTGAAAGTGGGACTCTTCTGTCACAGATTGTGGCAGAGAGGCCAAACCTCATCTTGGAAATGCCTTCACTCCAGGGCAGGATGAAAACCTGCCAGGGAGCTCAGCTCAGTGGAGGGAGAGATCTCTCCTCACTCAAGGGGTCTCATATTTAATACTGGCTACATGTGCTGCTGGCAGCTGCTGAAACTTTAGTTCATGTGAAAGAAACAGTGAAAAAAATTATTTCAAAACCCATAAAAATTGTTTAAAGTCTTCATAAGGACTGCAACAGAGCTATCCCACTACATCACTGTAATAAGACCTGATCTTTGGAGCAGGATGATCACAGAAAAATGAAGTTGGAAGAGACTACACTATAGCACTAAGTGCCATGTCCAGTCTTTTTTTAAACACACCAGAGATGGTGATTCTACCACCTCCCTGGGAAGAGCATTCCAGGACTTTATTATTCTTTCAGTAGAAAATTTCTTCCTAATATCCAACCCATACCTTCCCTGATGTAGCTGATAAAGCTGCAGAGCCCATTGGGATTGGCATCTCATGTCACTGCCTTACACAGGGTGTACCCAACCCTTTTAGGGTATAAAGAGCATTTGAACACCACCCTTGATAACATGCCTTAACCTTTAGACATCCCTGAAGAATTTTTTTGGACTGGATGATTGTTGTAGGTCCCTTCCAATCAAACAATTTATTTCATTTTATTCTAAAGCTCCAAAGCCACAATGCACTTCCACTCACTCCTCTCATCTGAATCCTCCTGTGTGATGATGCCAGCAGAGCACAGAGGCTCCCAAATCACAGCAAATTCCCTGAGGGCACACAGCCCATACAAGCACAGAGCACAGTCACAAGGACATTTCTACCAACTCAGTGGGTCACAAACAGACCCCTGCTTCGAAAAAAATCGGACAAAATGAGCACATTTCTTTGTGCATTTGCTAATTACTACAGGGCAGCATTACGGTGAACATTTTTAATGTGCATTTTGGCATTGTAAACTTCCCCAAATTGTTTTATAACTATGACCCAAAAGGCAGGTGTATTTTGTCTAAGGATCCATCTAAATGACTTTATTAAGATAATGAGTCTGGTTTTTGTAGGAATGGACAGAACAAATGTTGATCAGGGCACTAGCAGTATTGAGTCTCAACAGCAGTTTCACTTTCTCAAGACCAAGAAAGAAAAATAAATTTACTGTTACAGAAAGTAGGTTACAGCTTTTCACTGAGAGATTAAGCAGAGGGAAAAGATTAATGTCCCATTATATAAATGTCTTACTAAGATAGAATATAAAATATGGAAAACATCAGAACTACATAAAACCAGATCAAATAAAACCAGATCAGAGTCTAAACACAAAATGGTAGGAAGTTTGTCATAAAGTACCTGCAGCTTTTTCTGCAATGATTCAGTGAGCATAAACACAGGTTTCTATTTATAGGAAAACCAAAAAATGTGTGTCCAGGAAGCATCTGGAGTGTCTCAGCCTTCTGCTCTCCTACACGACAGTGCCCATTTACCCAAGTTTCCTTTTAATCAAAAAATATTTTATCAGCAAAGATTCCAAAAGTATTTGACTGGATGCACAATTTCTTACAAATCTAACATGAAACTAGGATATACTATTCATAATGAAAATTTAAATAAATAAATTACTATGTATGTCTCAGTGTAAGGTAGGGAGCTAATAATTTAACAAATTATTCTAGTTTTATAATTGAAGAAGATTTTATCTAAGTTTTTTAACCCCATTAAATCTCCCAATGCAGTGCCACAGTGGCTCAATCAGCAGTTAACAATATTAAAGTTCACAGCCTGTTATTTTCAGTTCAGCCTTGCTTTGTCTGATAGGAAAAAGGACAAAATATAGAAATTCAGTCTCAAGGCAGATTTTTAAATTATCTCTATAGTTTTCTTGAAGGTAAACTTTCTGTTTCAAAGCAAGTGGTAGAAAAATTACTTAAAAGTTCTGCTCAATCTGAGCAGCAGTGTCAGCTACATACAAAAAATGGGATATTAAAGTAATAAGAAATTAGTAAAAAAAAAGTGGAGGTAAGTTCCAGGTTTAAAAGTCCAGAGATTTGTCATATCTAAAATACAATGATTGTAATTTTTAAGTTGCCTTATATTACTTCATATACTGTAGTGTTTAAAGAGCTCATCACAAATCAAAGTGGTGGGGAGAAAGATAAGAATTCCCAATTTCACCTGAAAGATGACTTAAAACTCAGTACAGAGCAGATGGAGCCTCCACCTTTCCTCTGATAACACACACAAAAGTGCAGATTCACTGTGTCCAGATTTCCCAGCTGACCTAGGGATATCCGTTCCTCCATGAAGCACATTTTAGGTTGGGCCATGAAGAGTTAAAACTCTCAGCACTGTCTCTAATTTTCAGGCCCATCATATAATTAAACAATCCAACAGATCTTTTGCTTGTTTGTCCTTTAACACAACCAAAATACTAATATCTAAATTACTAACTTAAAAGCATTTGTCATTCCATGTGCATATCATATAATTCCTATAATTCCTGGTCATCCAAGACATATCACATATTGTAGCTTCACAGAAAAAAAAATATACATAATGCATAAAACTTCAAACAAAATAGCTTTTGCTTTGGCTTGTTTCTCCCTGCGCACTGTTCAAAGAAAACAATATAACACACACTGCAAAAGGGCAATACATTAAATTTGCAGAGGGGTCTTTTATTTATCTTTGAAATTATTCACAACAAACAAATGGTCCAAGAGCAGACCTCATGAATAATTGACAGCATGATAGGAGGAATCTTGCAGGACAGAAACAAACAGTGCTGGGAAGCTTCTGGGCAAGAAAAGGAAGAAAAATACAAAATAAATGCTTAGGAACTACACTTATGTGAGTTAAGATAAACCTCATCATCACTGGCACTGAGCATCAGAGGGTGAAGCAGCAAACCAGAGCTGGTTAAACTTTAGAGCTGGCAGAAGTCTCTATCTTCATGAAATAATATGAAAGTGATGACTGGCACAAAAATATTACATTCTAAGTGCACCGAACACACCTTAAACACAGATCAAAGCGCATTACCATCACTGCAGCTGCAAAGCAAATGTATTTTTCACACTTATTTTCCAGTGGATAACCTAGGAATAGCCAATGATGTTGCAGAGCTGTTTTTTGAGAGAACAAACATGTATTTCAGGAAGTTTGCAAAAAAACCCCCTTGAACCAACAGCACAGACCCTTAAGTGTCTAACTGTTAATTTGTAGGCCAATAGTTCTTCATGCTTTGTTAAGCTTGCTACTGATTTGCCAGCTGGCTCCGGAGAGAGGAGAAGAGCAGCTCTTAGCAGCAGGCTGCAATTACAGCCTGAGTGCTGGGAACACGGGAAGCTGCTCAGAGGTTCCCACACCTCACCTCAAAGAGAAAGGAAAAAGCCAAGAAAGGGATTTACTCCAGCTAAGCAAAATAAAGTTGTATCCAGGCGTTGTCTACAATCCACATTTGAAGGGTTTTTAGAGAAAGCTCTGAGGGATGACTGAAATCACTAGAGATATTGCCTGGGTTCTCTTGTTGCTTTTTGTCAGTAGAACTACTGGAATTTTTTAAGATCTCAAGGAGTGTCTGTAACATGACAATAATATTTTAATTTCTAAGGATAAAACTGCCATTATGGAAAAGTGTGCAGCTCCAACCTGCATATCCACTCACAAAACCTAAGGTCAATTGCTTGTATGTGAAAAATGTGTATTTTATGATTGGCTTTACACAAATACTAAGATGAATATTATATGTGTTATGTTAGAAAGTGATGCTGTATTAATTTTCTTAAGTAGTGTGTTAAATATAGTTTTAGGTTATAACATGATGTTAATAGAAACTATGAATGTGGGATATTTTTTTAAAGAAAGGAATGAGGTACTTGCACCGAGATAGCAGCCACAGGACACCTAAAACTTTCAGAGAAAGAGAATTTATTGCTCAATTATCAGAAGAAACAAACTTCTTCCCACCTTGTTCAGCCCTGAAGATACTTTTAGGATTCAGAGGAAGAAGCTGACACCGACCAGACAGAAACCTGTGTTTGAATGGAATTTATGCATCCTGTATGAGGTGTATGAATATGCAACAGGCTGTTGCTTTCAAGGGTTAATCCTCTGTTAACGTGGGTCCTTTTTCAGGCTTATTTTGCCCAGAAAGAGGTACCTAGACTCTCAGTAACTCTTTGTTTTTTATTGTCTCATATTGTCCTAATCCAAATTGTCCAAATTTTTATTACTCTAATTATATTGCTATTTTTATATCTATTTTATTGTTATTAAACTTTTAAAATTTTAAAAACAAGTGATTGGCATTTTTCACACTGTAGAATTGTGTTTTATACTTCAGAACTAATTTTGTGAAGCCAAATGATGGCAATTTAACCCTACAAAGACACAATGATCCTATTGGAAATTAAGGGGATTAACCATACTGAGCATCACTTTGAGTCAAAGGGCAAATTAAGCTCTGCCTCCATTAGCCATCCCCTTCTGCAATCCTGCATCCCAGCTCTGTAAGGAGCACATGGCAACTGCAGTGACCATGGCTTGGGCTGCCCCTCCCCTCGGCTGCACATCCCACACACTCCCCCAAGCCAGCAGCAGCACTTATCTGGTCACACACTGAACTAATCTAGGCCACAGCTACCCCAGAGGAAAATACATCATTAATTTCCATCCAGGTCAGCTCCCTGATGACTCTTGTGGCTGCTCACAGGAGCCAGAGCGGCAGTGCAAAAGCAGAGGAGGCGGCAATGGTCAGCAGGGCAGGCCAGGGGGCAGGACTGCAGCCAGCCCAATTTAGAGCAGCTGGAGCTCTCAAGGAACTCCCTCTCGTCTTTACCAAAAGCAGCAGCTCTGTGCCACTTCACATTTCATGGAGCAAAAAGTTTAAAGTACTGGAAAGAACAGAGCCCAGGAGCTGCTGCCCTGAACAGGAGATGGCCTGATTCATTAGCAGCTGTGACACACAATCTCCCAGATCACCAGTCTGCCTGCTGCGCTTACTTCTACCATTTAAATATGCATGTATTTATTAAACATTGTTGTCATTTTATTGCAAAAGTTTCACACCTTCTTGGTGTTTCTCATGGGCAGCTCCTCACAGCACTAACTCCTTCTTCCTCACAGCACAGCCAACAAACTCCAGCTCTCTCCTCACCCAGCTACCCCACTCTTTATAGCACCCATCCTTACTGGACACAGCTGTGGCCTGTTAAGGGCTGGGCTGCTCCTAATCTTTGATAATTAGTGCAGCTGCAACTCCTCAGGGGTGAGATTACCTTCTGCACTGTATCTTTATTTTCTTACATTCCATCCCCCCACAAAATATTATGCCTATTATTATACATAATATAGTGTTATAATATATACATAAGTCTAATATTATGTATATTATTAAATACGTGTATATCTATGGGAAGAATTCTGTCTGCTGAAGCAGTGTAGGAATGGACATCTGTTATCAACAAAGAGATTGGCTTTGCTTGATTGCTCATTAACTTCTCTTGGAGATTTCAGTGCCTCCTACCTTCATGCAGTGCTCCCTATAATACTAGTTAGCTCTCCACTCAGGAAAGGTATCTGCATCTCTAGCAGCCAATCCTATCTTATTTTCCTCCCTTAACTAGTTTTTAATGCATTTCAGTATTATCACAGACAGTATTTCTAACTTATTTCTAAATGTAGCAGTAGCATGATGTGGTATTTCTTAATCTTGAAAATGCATTGAAACCAACACACTTGAAGCTTTAAAAAACCAAAAAAAGGTAATTTACATAGTAACCAGTCAGGCACAGAAGATCAAAACTTGGCCAAAGATTCCTCTGCCAGGTAACTGAAGCCAAAAATAAAAACCTCAGCTACAAAGAAATGGAGTCCAGCCAAGTCAATTTTGTACAAAACCACACCAAGGAAGAGGGCAAACCACACCAAGCAGAGAATTGGATTTCCAATCTCTCATCTTTTCTGTGAAAGATGCACAATGCTGACAGCACAGATGGCACCAACTCAATCCTAATCAAAACTAATGAAGTTGAACTTGATACACAACTCTTTAATGAGCAGAATGTATTTTTGTTTTCCCATCCATTTTAAAGCTATCACACAGCAATAAAATCATTTAGACAGCACAATAAATGCACAATGTGTTATAACAGAGGTAGTGTTTTGTGAACACCTGAGGAAGTTTGTAGTAAATGATGAAATATAGAGATACAATTGAATTGAATTGTAAATAACTTTCCTGTCCCAATATAAAGATCAATTGGTATCATACCATTCATCTTTAAGCAAAGAAGTCCTGTTTAGTTTTTTTATTTTTAAAAGAAACTTTACAAGGCAACACACTTAAAAAAATATACCCGCATTAGCATTTAAATTCATATAATGCACATACATGGGGAAAATTATGGTAATGAATTAGATGACATTTCACTTTGCTGGCAGCTACAGAATTAAAATCTTCATGCTTGAGGGTCAGAGAAACAAGGAAAACCTGGTGGAATAACTAAACAGATGTACTCCATCTAGATCGCTATGTCAGTGCCACATACAATCAAAAATGAAAAAAATTCTATTTTTATTGGGTTGTCTTTAATTATTTTCAAAATAAAAATATCTAGAGTATTTAATATCAAATAATATTACCCAAAAGAAGACAAAATTAGCGCATGGCTTACAGTTAAAAAAAACCCAATAACAAAATAATACAATGGGCTTTAATTGTCAATAAGATGAAGCAAGAAAATTCACCTCCAGCACAGATCAGGCACAGTGCATTATGTCTCCATTTTGAGTTATTGACAAGCTGTGGCTGCAGCTCCATGTTATTCCATGAAAATAAGGCTGTGCTGCCCCAGGCACTGAGGGAAGCAGAAGGGGGCTCTGCCACAACAGCACCAGCACCCAGTTTGGCACCCGGCAAACACCTGCACTGCTCTGGAAAGGCTGGAGTGGCTGGAAGGTGAGAGGAATAGTGGATTTGTCCTTACAAACAAGCTGTGGATCTGCTGGTGGATAAAACCAGCACCGGGAGATAAAAGAAACAATGGGAAGGATTCCACTGATTCATGAATGGGAAAAGAGATTTGCTTTTACAAATAAACTGTAGGTCTGCTGAGAAATGAAATTAGATATTGAAAGATGAAAGAAATAATAGAGAAGAAAGAAACCCCCTAAATTCCATAAGAATTAAAAATGAAAAGGGAGGGTTATACATTAGAGGGAAATCTTTGGTATCAGATGTATTGGGAAGTCTGAACCTCTCAAGTCCCTCAGCCAATGGGGAAAGAGAGAAGGGAAATGTGGCTGGGAAACTGGGATAAAAAGGAGGCTGCATCCTCCAAAAATTTGAGAGATCCCAAGGAATGCCCCATGGCCTCTCCCTTTATTCCAGTAAAGTAAAAGGATTCCTCTGTCTCCTCTTTGGACATAAACCTCTGATGTATGTGGATTAATTTTCCTAACAAAGGTAAGGGCAGTTTCCTTGGATAATACAGAATTTGAGGTCATCTCTCCTTATTCTGCCTCCTCACAGGCTTTTATCAGGCAGGCACCTGGAGCTGCAGGACTGCAGGCACCCAATTACACAAGTCCTGCTGCTTTGGTATGAAATATTTCTTACAGCTTTTCATAAATGTGCTATCAAACCCCAAATCAAACATACACAAACAGGTTAAAAACTGAATAACCCCATGTTTCATCTGATATGATTTGAAATAAAAAACAGAACTAACAAAACACCAAACTCCATGATGGAAACAGTAAAATTAGTGTTTTTAACCCTCCCTTCCTCACTTAACTGTTGTGCAAACAAGAGTGAAAAGCACATTACAAAAGATACTGTGAATGTAATAAAAACAGCCTGTTAGCATTTTTATTAATTATCTTCATAAATATATATGGTGCCTTGCAATTAAAATTCCGTGTGCCTGAGTTGCCATGGCAGCACAACTTCCACAGCACAATAAATTCTTCCAGCTCACCCAGGGCCAAGGCTACAAAGCTGGAGGCAGGCTGGATTTGGAACATTTCAGGGCAACCAGTGGAGACAGGGCAGAGATTATGAGGAAAAAATAGCTTCCGCTGGATAGAAAATGCAGGAATCGATATTAAACGAGCCTTGGGCGTTTCCAGGGTGACTTGTGAGGAATGCAAATTCTGAGTTCTTGTTCTTTTTTCCCCCCATCTGAAATTGCCTTCCTGGTGCCCTAATAGCTAAAAACAACTGTGCCAGACTCTCTGGGCAGCACTCACCTTGGGCAGCCCGGCTGGAGCTATAAATAGTGCTGCTGCCATCTGCCACTCTGTCCCACACTATCCCTCTGCTGCCAGGGCATGGCCAGACCTTTCGCCAGGCCTGCAGGACCACACTGCCAGGCACAGATAATGAGGTGAGGAGTAAAAATGGGACCACTGTAATTAACTGCTGCTTTGGTAGTCATTACTAGGATGACTGCTAAGAGAATCTGTAAAAGTACAATTAATAATATTGTGTACAGCGTGTGCAGGCACTTCTCTTACTGTAGAGTTCAGACACAGTTCTCACAATGACACCATCCTTGCTTTCAGTTTCATAGAAATAAGTAATAGGTAAAAATAAACCTCAAATATCAACTGCAGTAGCCAAAAATAATCCAGTTGGGGAGCCTAATCTAATGATCTGAGTGAGTCAGCACCAAGAAACTGGAGCAAATGAGAGACTGGGGTTTGCCCTCTCCTGCCCTTTTGCTCTGTCCACCATCCCCACAGCAGCACAGACACTGGGGCAGACCTGTTACTGCTGCTGCAAGAAAAAAGATGACAGGAAAGTATCTTTCCCTTCCAGGGTAATCCAGACAGCCTGGAATTTCAGAAACAACCCTCATGCTGTTGGCATGTCTGTGGTTCAACATCTTTCATGTAATGCCTATCTCGTGGAACAGTGGGACCCCTCTGAGCACATTTGGCCACCATGGCTGAGAAAACCCTGATTTCACTGGTGAAATACACTGCACTGAGTTAACTACAAAATTATTGTCTGGCACTGCCAAATAACATTGCTAATTTGGAAGAAAAACATTGTACTGGAAACGTTCAAGGCCATGTTGGACAAACCCTAGCGGAAGATGTCCCTGCCCATGGCAGGGGGGTGGAACCAGATGAGTTTCAAGGTCCTTTCCAAACCAAACCATTCCATGGTTCTATGATAGCTGATCTCTTTATTTTTCCATGATTAAATGCTTTTGGGCTTGATTCTGTTCTTACTATGGCCAGAGGCAGAACTGCCACTGGTTTAGCTATGCTAAGGCCACACTGCTCATAAATAAAAGTGACATCTACATAAAGATTTTGACATAATTATTTAGAAATTATGTAAAAATCAGCAATGCATACTTTGCATACTTTATATTTCTATATCTATCCTTGTAGACTTGCAACCAACTGATTCAGACAAACCATACATTGCTTAATTTTTTAAAATTATGTGGTTCTGAGTACCTTGGCTCCCCCAATATTCTTGATGCTTTGAACATTGACCTCCTGTTTCTCTGCTTGCTCCTGTGTCCATCCCATATTGATGGGATATAATACACCCATATTACCATGGGTAATCCTTGTGTACTCAGCACCTGTGGTGCTGCACATGCAACACTGCATGCCCTGGGTCAGGTCCATCATTTTCATCTCCTGTGACTACAAAGTGGAGAGGGAGCAGCAGAGATCCACCAGAAATGCTCAAGGCTAAAGCCTGTGACCCAAGAAAAGGCCAGGACTGCCTGGTTTTAGTGGAAAAAGAGAAGGTCAAAGTGCAAGCCAACTGCAGTGTATCGTGAGGGAAACATCCTGCTCTGATTCTCTACGTTCTATACTTAGAGAATTTCCAAGTCATTTAAGCCAAGCACTTTTTTTCTGCAATTAGGACATTTGTAGAGGCTTATTTGTATTGGTACACTGGTGTTTTCTTAGTACAGGAAATTTTAATTTTCTGTCATTCTGATACAAAAACTGGTTTGACATAAACCATAACTGCCCAAAGCTTTTTCAAATAGAAAAAAAAAGTGATAACCTTTTGTTTATCATAGCAGTATCTCTGAACAAATGAGTAACTTTATAGCCTCTACATAAATGTCTCCAGTAGTGCTCAAACCTACTCTGTTTGAGTAAACCAAATCAAGCAATAGTTCCTAATCATGCTAATTGCATCATTTTATGATGATGCATTTTAAGCTTAATTTTGCTACAGTCTTCCAGCTTTTGGGAGTCTGTCAAATTCTAAAGAATTTCTACTTATTTCCTCTAGCTATAAAATCTAACAGGTGCAGAATGGGAGTTGGAGTTTCAGACCCATCTGCGCTGGGTTTTAAATGCCAGGTAAGGCCAAGTGAATTGCCAGCACTGCTCACACCAGCAGCTCTGTGATCACACTCACACTAACACAGCTGCCACTCACCTTCACAAAGGAGATGCGAGAATAACAAAATCTCATTTACCCCAGGCTGTTTTCCTCTGAGATATCCTCTACTCATGCTGTGCAGTGATGGACACTGGGAAGCCAGAGCACCAGCACGTTATCCAGAGTGGATTCACAGAGGTCTGCCAGGTTTTCCTAGACCCAGCTGCCTTGATTTAGTG
Organism: Emberiza elegans; assembly: GCA_024865655.1. Lineage (NCBI taxonomy): Eukaryota > Metazoa > Chordata > Aves > Passeriformes > Fringillidae > Emberiza > Emberiza elegans. The sequence goes on from JALJVW010000168.1 coordinate 1,346,096, forward strand.
ACACCCCTTGTCCACCTTTGGCTGTGTCTCCTGGATGCACCCTGCAGGCACATGAAGCTTGTCCTGTCTCTGCATCTCTTAAAGATCTCTGCTCTAAAGAGCAGGAGCACTTGGAGTAGAGAAGAGAAGAAATTGATAAATAAAGATTCCACTTGGGACTCATGCTACTAACTTGCCTAACTAACAAAAGTCACTGCTGCGTGGGCTAAGAACATGCCCCAACTCAGCTCTCTGGTTTGCAGAACCACAGAACAGTTTGGGTTGGAAGGGACCCTGAAGATCTTTATCCAGCCCCCTGCCATGGGCAGGGACCCCTTCCACCAGACCAAGGTGTTCCAAACCCCATCCAGCCTGGCCTTGAACACTGTCCAGAGATGCAGCAGCTACAACTTCCCTGGGCAGCCTGTGCCAGGGCCTCACCAGAGGCACTGGCTCAGGAGGATGACACTTGGGGATCAGTGTTTTATCCCCTGACAGCAGCCAGGATCTTCCAAAGCTTTCCCCCTTCCTCTGAGTGAGTGTACACCAGGCCTGCCTGCACACAGAGATTTGTCAGTAGTGAGGTACATAAAGAAGTCACTTCAGTACCTAGAGCAAGCCAGTAGGAGGAGATAACAAATATTCCCGTGTATTTTTTCCAAGGCAATCTTTCTGACAAGGTAATCTCTAATGTACTCTAACCCACGTACTGTTAACTTGTGCACTCTTGGCACTTTAAATATCCACTTTTGCTTCACATGGGAATTTTTGCTTCAGCAGTGGAGCCAGTGAAATAGGAACATGACTGTTCTCTAGGCAGCCAGCAGAATTGAAGTTTCTCATAAATGAGTCTATCAACGATTTTGTTTCAATTATATGTTCAGACTGCCAAATTGGATAAAATGAATCCTTTGTTTAACTTTCATCTCATCCCTGAAAAGATAAATTCACCTGCCTGGATAAGCAAAACAAGCACAGATGAGTTTTTTTCTAAGCACAGAGAAACAGTAAGTCATGGAAAACTGGAGGTACAATCAACTGGTTTAAAAAATCTCTTATCGGTACAGAAATAAACAGCCAATTTCATCTGCAATTTTAGAGTTCTTTGACTAAAACAGAATCACAGAGGTGTTGAGGCTGGGAGGGACCTCTGAAGATTGGCCAGTCCAAGCTCTGCTCGCAGCAGGGCTGCACAGGACCACAGCCAGTCAGGGTTTGAGTATCTCCCGGGATGGAGATTTGGCTGCTTGTTGCCTTCTTTCAAAATTCTCACAGTAACACGTTTTTTCTAAGCATTCAACTGAATATTCTGTATTTCAGTCCCTGACCACTGCCTTTTGTCCTGTCACTGGTTAACTGTGTTTGCCTCACCTCCTTACCAGCCCCTGTCATCAGGTTTTTGTACACATGGGTAAGACCTTCCCCATGCCCTTGATGTGCTTGGCACTAACATTTCAAACCTGAGCAGTCAGTAAGAGGTCACATTTTCTGAGCACATCAGCTCCCTCTGGACACTGCACCTTCCAAAACTGCAGCACGGCTGTGAGTGGGTAAAACACACCAAGCTCTCAAACCAATACCTTTGGAAACAGGGTATTTCTTTGATAATGTCTGTATTTAGAGGAGATTAACAAATTTTTTTCCTTTTTTGCATCAGACAGGAAGCTTCCATCACAGTGAGGTTTCGAGACAAGAAATCAGTGTTTTACTTGTAAAATACTAAGCCTGAAGCACTACAGAAGAGAAGCAGAATAAAAGGGTTTTATCATTATTCTTCACGCTTTAATTACCTTTATCAAATGCCAACTGAGACAAGCTATTTTTAAACCCTACCACTGATTCTGTAATTACATTAACTTAACACAGATTTTATTCTTCTCTACTTATACAGGTCTGCCCTAAATAAACCTTAATATATTTGTGCAGAAAGTACCATAGGATATTTACACACCAACCAATTTGAAAACAGCAGCTTCCAGACACTACTTGAGTTTAAACTTGTCAGTTGAACACCCACAAATTACAAAAGAAAACCAAAGGATACACTGAAATGATTTAGCATTTCAGTAGCAGAGATGAGTGGTCATTAAAAGATTTCCTATTATGTGGTGGAAATACAATTTGTAATAGTGTAAATACAAATTGACATGATGTCATTTTAGTATTACTTATGTGGTATCATTTTCATACATCCCTCAAGAAAACAAACAATGAAAACACTTTTTCTTCTTTTATCATCACTTTCAGAGTTAATATCTGCCACTAAAATAGTAATATTTGCCAAAAAGCCATGGAAGGTTATTAGATTGGGAGCCAAGGTTTAGTTGAGGTGTTGGGGCATGGGTTGGACTTGATGATCTTTAAGGTCTCTTCCAACCTAGTCATTCTGTGAATTCTGTGAAATTCTTTTATTAGATCATAATGATTGATATTAAAAACTTTCAGTTTTACTTATCATTAGTTTTGGAAGCAAGCTTCTTTACCTTAGATAAATCTATATTCTGATTTAGAAAGATGACTCTTTCTGGAGGCCCTGGATAGAAGATGCCCCAGAGAAAAGCAAGGCACAACTTCCCAAGGATATTTCTGGGATTCACATTCACTGAACCTCAGAGAGAGAAAAACCAATTCTTATCTCAATTGCCGCTCCTCTTGCTGTTCACAAGTGGAATGCACTGTGGAAGATTGTTTAACTGAAGGGAATTGGTAATTGGATTCTGATGTGAGTGTTTTGATTCTTTGACCAATTGAATCCACATGTGTGTGTCAGGACTGTTGGCTGACAGTCACAAGATTCTGGGCAGTTGAGTACTTGTGCAGATCCAGTTTAGATATAGTGTAATATAGTATAGAATAATATAGTATAATAAAGTAATTAATTAGCCTTCTGATATCCACGCAGTCAGATGTGTCATTTCTCCCTTTGTCAGGGATGCCCTGCTTTTACAATAGGTGTCTATCACTGAAGCCATCTTCAACACTGAACTGTTAAGAGAAATTGAGAAGAAAAAAGCCTACAAAAAAGTCCTACAAAGAACAGCTGAGTGAGCAGGGGTTGTTTAACCTGGAGAAAAAAGAGGCTCAAAAAAGGAAAAAGGGAACCTGTGCTCTCCACAATTCCCTGACAGGAGGTTGTGGCCAGGTGGGGATCAGGCTCTGTTCTCAGGTAACAAGTGACAGGATAAGAGGAAATGGCCTAAGCCCAGCCAGGGGAGGTTTGGATTGGAGATCAGGAAGAATTTCTTCACAGAAAGGATGCTCAGACATTGCAAGGGGCTGCCCAGGGAGGTGCTGGAGTCACCATCTCTGGAGCTGCTCAAAGAATGACTGGACATGGCACTCAGTGCTCTGTTCTGGTGACAAGGTGGGGATCACAGGCTGGGGATCACTTGCTCACCTTGGAGGGCTTTTTTCCAGTCTAAATGATCCTGGGATTCTATTCTGCAGAGAGAGAAACTGTACATCTGGATACTGAGAGAAGGCAGGAGAGCAGCCCCCTGGAAAGGAAGGAGAAGTTGCCCACTAACAATGTAAGGAGGCACAGCCCAGCCAGAACCAACACAGGGCTTACATCTAACACTTCAAAAGTAGGGACACAAGGAGCAAAATGAGTGAACTGCCATGGACTAACACACACAAGAGACACTACAATTTGGAACTAGAGCCAAAAGGTTTTCCAAAAATTTCCTTTTCTGGGCAGGGTCCTAACAAGGATTTGGATTCACGTTCAGATGGGCTTTTTCTGGCCAAACAACCCTTACAATTTTTAATGCCTGATGGTTGAGCACAGCAAGAAAGGCAGAGCACACCCATCTCACATCTGCTGTCTGCCTCAAAGCTGGGACCTTCAGACATGAGAAACATCTATTTAAATCCTTCTTAAGCCCAGGAGAAAATTTAATCCAATTCTTCCGTATCCAGCCCAGTGAGTGTTCAAAGACTTCTCTCTCCAACATTCAGCTCTCTCTCAAACATTCAAAGAAAGCAGACTATTATCACAAGGGGGGTCAAAGGATGGACAAAGGAGGGAATAAAAACTCAATCTATTACCATGAAAAACTATTTTTAATAAATCCAAACCTTGGTAGACAGTCTATTAACACAAGTTAAAAAGATGAAGAATAGAAAGAAGGAGCAAAGATCCCAAAACATAAAAAATTCATGCTGTTTGATTTGAAAGACTTCTCTCTTTTACACGTTTTGAGCTGGAGCAATAAATGCTTTTTAGGAATATTCTTTGCATTGTGGAACTTGCACATATGTGCAAACTCAAAATATAATGCAACACTTCATTGTTCTGGAAAACTAAAGGAATGCTAAGTATAGCTCAAATCCTGACAATATTTTTTTAAAAATACCTAATTTGTTCATTCTATGTTCTTCTGCTTTGATAATTATTTCTTTTCATCTCTCCCTGACTCACACACTGAGGCGACCAAAGGAGAATGAACAAATAGAGGTGGGAGGGGAGTTGAGAAGTGGCATGGACTTGAAAAGCTCTGAATGCCTTCAATCATCTGGAAAATCACAAGTACCAATCTTTTAACTTCTGTAATTAAAGACTCATGACATGAGCTGAGCAGCTCTTAGCAGTTCACCACTACATTACATTTTAAAGGCTTTGCCTCATTTTTTGGCGCTGCTTTTAGTACCTAACACAATATTTAGACCACTATACTTTTATTTCCATACTGAACAACAGAATGTGACTTGCAGTTGTGAAGGGCAAGAAAAAGCTGTTGGGGAGGCACTAGAGAGGAGCCAGAGCTGTGCCATTCCTCAGCCATGCTGGTTTGAGACATTCCTACTCATGTCTTGATGGAAAACTACACCTTGATTTTATGGGAGACAGCAATGACAGCAAACCATGCTGAAACTCCTAACCAAAAGTGAGGGGAAGTTACATTTTCCCCACAGTGAAGTGTGATGTGTCAACAGTGCTGCATCCATCTGTGCTGCCTTGGGGGGACCCTCAAATCTCTGAGGGCATGTGTCGCAGACATCTTTTATGAAAAATCCTTTCCTTAGGATTTTTCCTCCTGAGAAGCTGGGAGGCCTCAGGAACAAAATGCAAACATTGGTTATCTGCTGCTGTGGAATGCAACAGGTGCATCTGGGATTGGTCTCATGGGGTTGTTTCTAATTAATGGCCAATTACAGTGAGCTGGCTCAGACTCTCTGTCCCAGACACAAGCTTTTGTTATCATTCTTTCTTTTTCTATTCTTAGCCAGCCTTCTGATGAAACCTTTTCTTCTATTCTTTTAGTATAGTTTTAATGTAATATATATCATAAAATAATAAATCAAGCCTTCTGAAACATGGAGTCAGATCTCCGTCTCTTCTCTCATCCTCGGACCCCTGTGAACACCGTCACACGCATGTCTTCTTAATATTGCTAGAGTGCTCTTGTGATATGAAATAAAAACTGAGAGCAGAAAGAATCTTAAAAATGGGGAAAAAACCCAGGCATGATGGTGTCCTCCATGGTCAGATTTTAACTGATGCTCATGTACAGATCTGTGGCAAGATTTTGAGTTGTTGCTTCAAATATCTCCTTTCCTCTCAATTTTCTGCCTAATTTTGGCAGCTATTGTCAGCAGGTATTTTAGAAGTACAATGCACACTCCTCAAAAAGGATATTGCATGTCACCACTCGCTGTGCCACATCCACACCAACCCACACCCACAACGAATTGTATTGGATAATTGGTCACATTTGAAGAATAGAACTAAATTTTCTAAGGACTAAAAATTGCTCAGCACTCCCTACAATTAAAAGACAATAGTATGTACAATACACTGTATTTCAACTCTAAATTTAGAAAAATCACTATCTCCAAGTCGAACACAGAAAGTCTTAAAGAAATTATATGCATCAAACACACAAGTAGCATTTTATATTTAAAAGAAAGTGGTGAAATATAAAATTAAAAAAAATTTGCCATTTAAATCAAGTTGAAGTGCACGAAAATAACATTATGGGGCCAAAACACAAGGCTGTAAAAGAAAGGCCTTGCAGGTTCTTTTTTTTCAAGGAGAAAGAGCAGGAATTCTGTCAGGGCTCAGGCCCAGGAGACAGGAATCAGGAGAAAGGGGAATGCACTTGAAAGTAATCCATGTCAGACTGCTAATACCAACATACATCTCTTTGACATTAACAGAGACCAACAAACACAAATGATGTGCAGACAGCAGATAATCTGTTTACATTCCTACTTTGCTTTTTAGTTAAGAATAGATTTTGTGTAATGAAAGGGTTTACTGAAAGCTACAGACAAAGTTCGCAATTTTTCAGCAATTATTTAGCAATTGTTCCTAATAAAGAGACAAAACCAGTGGTTGATAATTTCTCCCACGGCACAGCAATCTCTGTTGATATAAGGAAGGCTCTCCATCACTCAGTTTTTAATCCTGATTCTCCTATACAGATGTGTTTAACAAATTCAAGTAACTATTAATTTTTAACTCTGCAAATACAAATTTTATCAAGGCCTTAATAAATCCTCAGACCATGTGGATTCCAAGTCCTCTGGTTTTTAATAATACCATATCCAGAATTGGTTTGGCATGTAAATGTAGCAAAGTAACTTGTTCAGACAGTCAGTTTGTGCCTAATGAAACGGCTACATAAATAAATTTATCTTTTTTCCCCTCCAGTATTTCCAAGCAGGAAGAAAGCTTCTAAGTTCTGCAAGAAAAAAAAAAATCCCAAACATTTCTTTCTAAATACCTAATAACAGAAACAGAAAATAGCACTGTTCAAAGGATTGTGGACATGGAATTAGCACTGGTAAATTCTACCAAGACAGATTTTTCCCACTTTCACACTAGAGACATGGCAGGTAAATGGACTGAATTAATTTTTCACAACAGTGAAAAGAAAGAGAAAGGTATTTTTAGAAAAAAAATAAAACCAAAGTTAGTTTTTAAGAGAAAATCTCACCGGAGACTTTCTCCTTCCAGGATTCCTACCAATAATTCCTCTTAGCAAATATACATACAAGAAAATCTAAACTCCAAATAAAGGAATAAGAGTAAGGCAAGAGCCTGGGCTGGTAAGGAAGTTGCACAAAGCAAATTAATTACTTTTATTAGCAGCTGTACACTCTTGGAACCACAACATATATACCTGACCAGCCGAGTCTAAGCATGCAGTGACTTGTACAGATATAACTTAATTTATCTTTCATATAAAGTAGAACGAATGATTGACTAAAAATACCTAAGTTTGAGCAGCTACACTACAGCCCATGTTGGGCACTGGAACTGAGCAGTTCAGTGACCTACAAAATATGGGCCTTGCTTAGAAAACTGAAAAAATACCTGAAATTTTTCTGAACAGAAAACTACTCAACTCAATTGCATTCAGGATAATTTGGAGACTTCTTTTTGCATATACTTCCACAATGATTCAAAATTTTCCTCACATCAAACAGTAACAAAACAAGCAAATTTTTTATATGTATGTACTGTGATGACACCATTTGCCTGTTTTGTGCAACTACTGGAAAACACTGAATCTGAGTGAGTACACTACCTCAAACCTCCTTGCTTGTGCTGTGCGGGATATTTCTTGTCTTATTGAGCAGCCTCACTGGAAACTCCTCCCTTTGTTTGCAAATCCTCCATCTCACTAATAAAAGAACTCCCCCATCAGTAAATACTACCTAGAACCCATATTATTTCCATTGCTATCAGTGATGGCAGTGAGGCTGCTGCTTCATTTTAGCTTCATGTGAGCTGCACAACTCTACCTCAGCTCTGACTCAGACATCCTCATTTTACCATCATTATTCTTCAAACTCTTTAGGCTGAGCAGTGCTCTAAATCATTATTATTCTTGATTTTACACAATTACACTTGCTTTGCTAAGAAAAAAATACTGGTTTTCCACATAATCATGCAATATTTCCCAAGCCTTTTGGCATAATGGGGAATCAGAACATGGAGAAATGCATGCTTTAAAGAACAAGATCAGCAGCCAACAGAACACAGTAATACCAAAGTTCTTAACATAAATGGGGAATATGATAATAACTACTAAAATTTTTGCAACAGTTGTAACATTTGATTTAAATTGTGAATGTATATATATTTCATATGTTAGATACAAAGGAATCTGAACAGTATACAAATTAAAAGGAAAACTGTATTAACATTTGACTTGAAAGGAGAAAATGACTGGCTATAATTAAGACACATGGGTACACCACATTTCCATTTAGCATACAGAACCTTATACATTGTCACTGGATTTGGAACATTTTATGCTAAAATCTTTCTTAAAACAGACAGGTGCCATTTCCACTTAACGGTGGTTAAATCTCTTGGCAGTCATACGTGCACTAAATATGACCAATGTTAACAGGAATAAAGGTTATTTTCTTTTAGACAGTAGCATTCAGAAGAAGCAATTATCTCTAATTGGCTTCTGCCTACCAGCACCTACTCTGTTGGAGATGGCAGAGGCAGAGAAGCAGTGCTGCCATGCAGTACACCAGCAGGGTAGATGGTTTGTAGCAAGAAATGAAGAGGAGACATTTGAAAGTCTACTGACACTCTTACAGTGCAAATTACAAAGCAGTTTCTGAGAAAAACTGAAGTTACCTTAAATAATTACTAACGTAAAGTCACAAAATTAAGTAAGGTAAACTGAAGTTGATAATTGAAGTTGATGCCCTTCCTTAAGAAAATTAACTCTCTGCTGTCACAGACATGTTTTATGAAAAATCCTTTCCTTAGAATTTTTTCTCCTGAGAAGCTGAGAGGCGTCAGGAACACAATGCAAACAATGGTTATCTGCTGGTTGGGACAGGTGGGTCTTTGATTGGTCCATGTTGGTTATTTCTAATTAATGGCCAATCACATGTCCAGCTGTGTCGGGACTCTGGTCAGACACAAAATTTTATTATCATTCCATTCTTTCTCCTTCCTTGCTAGCCTTCTGATGAAATCCTTTCTTCTATTCTTTTAGTGTAGTTTTAATATATCATTTACTTTTAATATAATATATGTATCATAAAATAATAAATCAAGCCTTCTGAAACATGGAATCAGATCCTCGTCTCTTCCCTTATCCTGGGACCCCCGTGAACACCACCACACTCTGCTGCAAGGAATCTCCTTGGTTTCAGCAACCAAACAGCCTCTCTTTCCCTTTGGCTCCTCAGCAGTAGCCTGAGAGCATCCCAACAGACACCTAATGGGAATATAGTCCTTCTGTTTCACTGGCCAAACTGGACAATCATCTGAACTGGATTAACCGAACCATCCTCATCCACACTACCCCCACACTCCCTGCCCAGCACAGCTCAGGGGCTCCATCATTTCCATCTGGGCAAACAGACAGCGCCACGTGTGCCATGGAAGGCAGCAGGAAAGCTCCTTCAGACCCATGGCCTATCAGTTACTCCCTCCCAGTGAAACAACAAGAGCAGCATGTGGCAACACAGGGAGCTACCAGATTATTCCAGTCGAGCCTCTCCTTTCTCTTCTGCTTTCAGTCCCATGTAATTTAAAGTCGGTTCTGTAGACTGGAAATGAAAAAAAGCTACATCAAAAGCTAAGAAAGCAATATCCAGAGGAATCGTCACACAGTGCTTCTGGTAAAAGCAGTCCATTATACATTCCACTTTCAGTATATATATTATCTGTTCTCCTTATTCTCCCAAGTGTTTTGCTGTTGAATCAGTTGAGCAGGCTTTTTACAAAACTTTGCCTTCCTCCTGAAACACGCTCAGTTTCAGTAACTTTAATAGTGGAGACTAAATGTAAGCAGAACACCACTCACACACCATCTTGTAATTAAAAGTGTTCATGGGTATTGTTTCTGTTCCAAATCTGTTTGTAAACGCTTCACCACCACTCTGCCACCTCTCCTTTATCTTTTGAGTTCCCCTATATTTGTAGCAAAAAGTCCCAAGGCTGCTTTCAGTACCCAATTACAGAACAATGTTATCCTCTAACTGCCTAAGACAGTTTTTCATGAAACTTGCTCTCACCAATCCATCACCATTAGCAATGCATTAAAATGTATTTTTAGCCTTATTTCTTATGGAAATGGATCTTTCCCAACCTACTCCAGCCTTCTCTCAGTTTGTATCTCCTTCCAATACCCATGGCCAGGGGCAGCAGGAGGGGATTTTCACTGACATATATAGGAAAGGCACTTGGCATTTTTAACTGGAGTCCATTTAAATATTGTTAGAAAAAATGTTTATGACCCTAGGTCAGAAAAAAACCCCAAATTACTTCAAAATTTGTGTTTTCACTAAATCCTTGCCTCTACAAATCTGTCCTGCCCAGCATTAATTGTAAAGCCAATACTTGCCATTACATTTAGAGTGGGATATTTTTTTATTTCTGCGTGTGTGATCCTGGGGACTTGAGTAGAGGTAGATTGGGAGGTTAAAATCCATGACAAAAATCAGTCTTCCTCAGCAGTAGCCTGAGAGCATCCCAACAGACACCTAATGGGAATATAGTCCTTCTGTTTCACTGGCCAAACTGGACAATCATCTGAACTGGATTAACTTGAACCATCCTCATCCACACTACCCCCACACTCCCTGCCCAGCACAGCTCAGGGGCTCCATCATTTCCATCTGGGCAAACAGACAGCGCCACGTGTGCCATGGAAGGCAGCAGGAAAGCTCCTTCAGACCCATGGCCTATCAGTTACTCCCTCCCAGTGAAACAACAAGAGCAGCATGTGGCAACACAGGGAGCTACCAGATTATTCCAGTCGAGCCTCTCCTTTCTCTTCTGCTTTCAGTCCCATGTAATTTAAAGTCGGTTCTGTAGACTGGAAATGAAAAAAAGCTACATCAAAAGCTAAGAAAGCAATATCCAGAGGAATCGTCACACAGTGCTTCTGGTAAAAGCAGTCCATTATACATTCCACTTTCAGTATATATATTATCTGTTCTCCTTATTCTCCCAAGTGTTTTGCTGTTGAATCAGTTGAGCAGGCTTTTTACAAAACTTTGCCTTCCTCCTGAAACACGCTCAGTTTCAGTAACTTTAATAGTGGAGACTAAATGTAAGCAGAACACCACTCACACACCATCTTGTAATTAAAAGTGTTCATGGGTATTGTTTCTGTTCCAAATCTGTTTGTAAACGCTTCACCACCACTCTGCCACCTCTCCTTTATCTTTTGAGTTCCCCTATATTTGTAGCAAAAAGTCCCAAGGCTGCTTTCAGTACCCAATTACAGAACAATGTTATCCTCTAACTGCCTAAGACAGTTTTTCATGAAACTTGCTCTCACCAATCCATCACCATTAGCAATGCATTAAAATGTATTTTTAGCCTTATTTCTTATGGAAATGGATCTTTCCCAACCTACTCCAGCCTTCTCTCAGTTTGTATCTCCTTCCAATACCCATGGCCAGGGGCAGCAGGAGGGGATTTTCACTGACATATATAGGAAAGGCACTTGGCATTTTTAACTGGAGTCCATTTAAATATTGTTAGAAAAAATGTTTATGACCCTAGGTCAGAAAAAAACCCCAAATTACTTCAAAATTTGTGTTTTCACTAAATCCTTGCCTCTACAAATCTGTCCTGCCCAGCATTAATTGTAAAGCCAATACTTGCCATTACATTTAGAGTGGGATATTTTTTTATTTCTGCGTGTGTGATCCTGGGGACTTGAGTAGAGGTAGATTGGGAGGTTAAAATCCATGACAAAAATCAGTCTTGATTTAAATTTTGGCCCAAACCTTCTTCTGCTTTGGGGTGTACACACTTCTGTTTGATATTTAGGTAACTGAGCAAGTTGCTCTTGCATCAATTTCTCATTTTTCCAAGCCTAAAATTAGTTCTCATGTAGAAACATACAGCACAATTTCTTCCACAAAGAGAACCACAATTATGCCCCTGTCCGTAGATTGGTACCTTCATTTTTGTTACTTTTGGGGTCAGCTGTGTTTTAATCATTATTAAAACAAATTAATTCTGCTCTTTCCTGGATAACTTCAAGTATTTAGTTGTTCTTTTGGGGAGAACTGAGACCTTTGCTTCTAAACTTGGACAGTAAAAAAACAGGAGACAGTAAAATACACATGATAATCAACAATAATTGGCATCATCTGCAGCAGAAGGCAGCTGGGGAACAGCACTACAGCAATCACAGATGTATCTATTCACAGTAATAATATTTTTTCTCAGCTCCCTATTTTGAATAAAGCATCATGAGTTACACTGCAAACACTGCTTCAAAGCCTTACATTTATTTACAGTCAGTAATTCATCCCCATCCACATTCTCCATAAACACACTACCAGTACAATTTATTGCTCATTTAATCTTCCCATAAGCAATGCTACAACAATCCCATAAACCACTGATTTAAGCCTCCACAGCACATCCATGTAAGTATTAGCATTATCCTGCTATTTTACTCAGGCTTTAGAAAGCTGTATGTAGTGTGAACCAGTGTTTCCTGCACTAACAACCTAGACACTTACTAGAATTTGACTGCCCCGACCATATGGCTTGGATATTATTCACATCCTCTTATCTACCTAGAAATGCCATAAATGTGAACTAACTGTACCTGGAAGCCTGAGAAGTGTGGTTAAGTTGGTATCAAAAAGTTCATTTTTCACTGTAGAATATTTCATTTTTAACGGTACCAGAATGACACTCAGTTCAGACAGAGCATCAGTGACCTGGGCCAGAGGCTGCAGCGTCCCTCAGATTTTAGAACACTGGCTGTAACAAAAGGAATTGCCAATCACTTTCCTGCTTTACACATAATTCACAGAGGCCCATTCTGAAGCACGCTGACTCCCCAGGGTAAGAGTTTTCACACCACTCTTCTGATTATTTTTATGGGGAAAACTTCCCAGTAATGTCAGTGTAAGATTTTTCATACTGGTTTTTGTTGCAAGGTATTTTTGGGGTTGATCTGTAGAAAATGCAGCCTCATCAGAAGCAGAAGTTTTCTTCACACTTTAAGGCAGAAAATTTCCAAACTCTGAGAATCAGCTTGTCTGGTTATCCTGAGAAACACACTGACAGCTTTCCTGAGAAATCCTCTGCTAAGCTTTCAGTTTCACAGAATTATAGAATCAATTAGGTTGGAAAAGACTTCCAAGATCACTGAGCACAACCTATGACCCAACCCCCTTTTGTCAACCAGACCAGAGCACTGAGTGCCACATTCAGCTGTTCCTTGAACAGCTCCAGGGATGCACCTCCCTGGGCAGCCCCTTCCAATGCCTCAGCACTCTTCCCATGAGGAAATTCCTTCTGATGTCCAACCTGAACCTCTCCTGGCTCAGCTTGAGGCTCTGTCCTCTTATCCTGCTCCCACAAGCCAGGAAAATTACCAATTCTATCAAAGCCCTTCTTCACACAGTCCCATAAAAGCTTGGAATTTTGTGACTGTTGGGGACAACATTAAAAAATGGAGTTCTAAATCTTAATTTTTAAAAAATGCATTATTCATCTAAATGAATTTACATACCTGGCCCACTAAAGACATTGGTTCATTCCTTAGACAAGGGATGCTGCTGATCACTCTGGTGCAGTCTTGCCTCACACCAAGAATTCCCAGAGACTGAGCAAACAAGGTGTTCCCAAACACTGGTTTTCAGCTGATATTTTTCTAACCCTGTCTTACAGCTATTTACAGCTATGATTGCTCCAATCAAGACAGCACATACAAATGTAACAGTACAGACTTCTAAGAAAACTCTTATTTCTAACAGAACTGTTTTGTTCCATAAACAGTGGAATTGGAAAAAAACAGAGTGAAAGAATGGATGTTTCCTGCTTCTTGACATTAACAAGAAGTTAAAAAAAAATCTTTACTGGATGATGGAAAGAGATAGGAGAAAAATTGCTGTCTGTTCCAACAGAACAGCATTGTGATTTATTCCCACCCACTTGTTACCTCCTATTTTATTTCTTATACCAATCTCATATCTAATAGATGAAGAGCTAAGTCACCCATCCTGGAGATTGGCCAAAGTGGGACTGCTGAGATTAGGAGCAAAACTTAAAAAATAAATTAAAAAATAATTAGAACCAACTTAAAAACTAAGTGTAATGGAAACTCAGCCCAGCAAGACCAAGCTCTCCGTGAGGGTGCAATGGGTGCCACCACTGTGCAAACAATGGCAAACACAGGCTCCAGCATTGGTTTCACTTGATTTCATTTACCACCATATTGTTCAACTTTTCACCCAGTTTAAATCTCTCTTTTGGAGCAGAACTGTGAGTCTTGGAAATAGTTTTGTTGATCAAAATCCTTCTTGGTTTGTAACTGCGTTATATTAATTGTTCATGGCATGGAGACTTGCAGTTTCCAATTTATACTAGAAAGTAGAAAATGTGCTATTTGACACCTTGCTGTTAGGAGGAACCACCTAAACACACCTTTGAAAAGAACTCAAACTTCCATTTGTTTCAGTCCTCTCTTCCAACAGCTCTTCCTCTCATTGTGCTTGTACCCACAATGCTCTCAGGACAACATGGAGCACTGCTTGCTCAAAAAGCCTGAAAAAAAAACCTGGCTGCAACTACATGGAAAAGGAGAATCAGAAAAAGAGAAGAATGACAAAATAAAAAGAATTTTAAAATATATATATATAAAAGTATTAAAAATAGGAGGAATGAAAACAACCCATTACATTCAGCTGATAACAGTGTTCCTGTCAGTAGTGTAACCATCAGTTCCAGGGAGACAACATAACAATCACAAAGTGAATTTAGGTTAAATAACTGTAATCCCTCTCTTGGCTAAACAAACAATCCTCATGTAATATATGAGTTAGAAGAAAATTATCAAATTTCAGATCTCAATAAGTTTACAGACTATCTGTGAAGATTATTTACTTATTTTAGTACAAAATCCACAGTTGCTGAGTCACCTGTATGAGATTTTGGGTTGCTCAGCAATCCTGAAAAATCGGGCCAGGTCTATTTAAGAGCTTCAAGTGAGTGCTTGAGAATTTTACTTTAAATCCCCAGATATCCAAGTGCTGTTCTATCTCTGCAGCACCTCAAAAAACTTCACAAAATCCAAAGCTCTGTGAGATACAATTTTTGTCTCCAAAAGCCCTAGCTATTCTTCATTATTTATTGCCACTCTCACAGCCATTTGAGAATGACCTTTAAATTTCAAGATCTTTCCCTGTGGGTATCTACGTTATAACGCTGAGGTTTGGAAGAGGAGCAGTGAGGATACTGATGTGCCAGGAATGGGGAACCTCTGAGAGGCAAACAAGGACCACCAAAAGGTGCAAAATTGGTTAGAACACATCTGGATCAGCTTTTGGTCATATCTTAATAAATGAGGGGGCAGGGGGGAAGGTGGATTTATCTTAGGTATATTATAGGATGGAGAATTTATTCCTGAAATATGAAAAAATATTAGCTGAAGTTTAAACATAAAGACAATATAAGCTTAGAGACTGAGAAGGTGCCAGAACAGATCGAATTTAGATCATCAGATATTTTCTTCAAGATAAAAGTAATGATGCACAACCAGGAGAAAAAGTGGTTGTTTGAAACCACAAATAAACCACCTCTTTTTTTTTCCCCCTAAGTAATTTTTAGCAACAAAATTTAGGAATTAAAAAAGCAACAAGCTTTTCTAAGTAACTTTGCCCTTCACAGGTCTAAATAAATTATTTTCATAGGAAAAAAAAAGAAAATTATAGAAATCAAACCTAGTAAAGGTGAATATAACTAAGTTGGCGTCTCTTTTCTTTCATGCTCTACCCTACTGAGAGACATAAATCAGCTAATCAGAAGTGTAAAAAACAACTGCTCCAGAAGCCAATATTTGATAACAATACAAAGAAACACCCTCACAAATAAGGCAAAGGTTTTAGGCAAAATATTCTGACTTCAAACTTAAACCTTTCCACAGCTTCCCACACTGAGTGAAAGGAATGAATGCCTTGCAGTACCACTGATTAAAATCCATTTTGTCATTGGAGGGGTCAGTGCTGGTGAAAGGATTGCTCTGGTTGTGCTTTGTTCTGTTTGCTCCAAGGTGTTGGTAACAGCTACTGGATGAGTTCCAATCCCAATCTGGAGTTCATTCCATGCTCCCAGATGGGATCTCTGCATGTGACAGCCTGAGGAGGAAGGACATTCTCCTTCACCCTAGCTCAGAATGGATTTGTGCCTTTTCCTACACACTTACATATACTTACCTATACCTATATAAATATATACATATATATGTATATATATATATATATGTATGTATAGGTAAGTACACTTATATATACCTTACCTATGTTCTATACTTACCTCCTGTGACTTAGCTAACAATGAAATGAGTGTGAATTGAACATTGCCCATGTTTACAGCCTTTCACTACATATTTGAACAATATTTCTTGTTCTAAAAAGAAGAGATCAAACCAAACCCAAAAAGAAGGAAAGTGCCTTTTCTATCAGTGTTGAAAGCGAGTTTTCATCATGCTGGTTTATCAAAACTACTCATCTGTTAGGAGAAGTAAACAAGTGGGTCTATCTTCAACATTAGTGACATTTTTCTATATGTTACGACAAAAATAAATATTATGAACATGTATTTTTATTAGGCTTCAGAGCAAAGATTATGCTACCAATCTTCTGAACCAGGCCTAAAAACACGAAGTTACCAAACCCATGGCACAAAATATTGAATTCCATTCTAAATCAAACTGTGAATTCATCAAACTCCAAGAAGAATGGAATCTAAATATAGCACAATGTATGCTAATATTGCCCTAATTTTGAAACGAAATGATTAATAAGAAAGCAGGTCAACTCAAACACTGCCAGAGAAGCTGCTGCAAAGAACCAGAAGAAGTGAAGAGACTGAATCAAGAGAAATCATTCTGTCCACTTCTAACAGCAAAAGCCACAACCTGACCTTGATTTAAATGCATGAGGTTGTTTTGTTGTGGACAATTAAGGCAGAAGAATAATAAACTGAAGTGTGGCTAACAACCTTCTGTTATGCACAAAGTTCTCACAGGATGAAAAAAGGCTTCTTGCAGCAACAGCCAAGGAAGCAAATATCTAACAGAAGTTCTACACCCCATAAAACAGCTACAGAACAGTTTTCTGTTTTTAAGATTACAGTTTCATAGAAAAGAAGGTTTTTCATAAGAAGTCCCCCACATACTCCCTACAGCAGTTGAGATTCCAACTCTAATTTTGAATTTTCAAATGGTCCATCAGACAAACTGGACAGTAATAGCTGACAGCAACAAAAGTGAGACTGAATCTTTCATCTAGTCATGGAATGGCTTCATACCTTTCATGTGGTCATATTTCACTTCAAGGAAAAATGGCAATATCCTGTTGAATTTTAAAAAATCAAAGCAATGTAATTACGGGGAGAGGAAAGACTCAACAAAGAAACTAAAATAAAATTTACCCAAACTCTTTGGAGATGCAAAGTAGAGCTGCAAAGTTTTTACAAGTATAACTCGAGGATATTATTTGAGCTGTTCTCTGTTTACCATGACAATCTATATTTAAAGGGTTTTTTTTTTACTGATGTGAAATACTACAGCATAATATTCCTAGAACTAGTGTTTTTACATGCACAAAAAAATAAAGCTGCTTTCAAATCCTGCCTGTCAATTCAATCATTGCAAAAATAGACAGAAAATGTGAAGTGCAATGTAGCAAACCAGAGCTAAGTGCTCTCTCCCTTTCCTCTTTCACAGTCTATGATTTTTTAGCAGCATTTTTTAAGAGAGATGAGAAATGGGATTTTTGGTACATATGTTAACATATTGTCTCCAGCTGAGCACACAAACACAGATGCACATTTGTTTCATTAGCAGTGCTCCTGCTCCACTCCAGGCTGCTGGGAAGGAGATCTAGTGAGTCACGGGTGTAGCTGCAGAAAAAAAATCAGTTTAGGGCTTGCCATATCACTTGTAGGCTGAATATGCAAAACTGAGTCAAACTTCCTTAAAATTCCAAGGTTCCCCTGAGGGAATAGGAATTTTCTTGCAGCAGGAATGAAGGGTGAATACAACTTAGTTATATTCACCTGTGATAAGTTTGATTTCCATAAAAATGTACATAACTAAAGACAATTACACTTAAAAGCTGCAGAAATGCTTTTGGATAAAAATATTGCCAAGCTTTGATGACTTCTAGACTGCAAACATTGTTAGGAGACATATTAGAAATGCCTGCCAGTGCCCACACCTTCCTTTTTCAGTACTTTAAACTGGCAGTGACAACAACATTTCCAGAACAGTAACAGAAAAAAATCCTACAGTAAAATCCAAATATCCACCTGAATCAAGATTTTCTGTACAAGCACTTTTCTTTTCAACTAGTAATTACTCTATAAGAAATAAACAAAAATACTCAGGGTCTTGCTGGCTTCTGCAAGCACAATGAGAAATTGTACTCTGTGAAAATGAAAAAGACAAACTCTGTCATCAAAATAACTTAAACACTGACATCCAAAACCGCAATTTTGCCTGACATTTTCCCATCTTTTCCACAACATGAAGAAGAGCAATTCAATTTAGCCTGAAGGTGCAGGAGTACATGGAGCTGCAAAACAGGAAAACAAACTGGAGCACAGAGAATCCACTTCATGATTTAGGCACTCAAGTCTACCAAAGGATGGACCAAGAATAAAATAATAAAATAAAACCACATTTTATTCACAGAATAGAACTATCAATACTGGCTTTAAAAGCAAATGAAAAAATGTCATTAGAGGCAAAACTATGTTAACTGGTCCATTTTAAAATGAAAAAGTAAGATGGAACAGCCTTCCTCTCTAAAAAACTAACAAGGATATATAGTTTTGGAGATTTGCTGACAGGCAGAGCTGTTTCCAATTCTATAAATACATCAGTGACAGTTCTTTCCAGATCTAGTTTGGTTTTATTTCTTGATAGATAACACATCATTTCAGAAAACAGATAACATTCTGCCGATTAGGAGTGGAAGAATGTTGCTGGATGGGATCCACATCATGGCTCATTAGGGTACTTGCCTCAGCTTAGCTGTTCTTTATTATTAACTTTGGGGACTGCAGGAATACTTGAGAAAATACCAGTTATTTGTTGGGAACTGTAGTCAGCCATAACAGGATGTCAGGACAAAGAGATTTTACCAAGGATTTTCTTATTGCTTTTTGAACGCAACACTTTTCTTCCACCCTGCAGGTTTGATACAAGTTTGCCAGTGGCATGATGAAGGGAAGGACTTGTGGGATTTCTGCTGAACCAACTGCAGACTGCTTGGGGCACTTAACTTAGCCCTGTGGAGAGTCAGCAACCCTGCTTGTGCACCATCCCTTTGGCTTCTAAAAAACTCTACTATTTACATGGGGTTAAAAAGCACTTTCTGCCATGAGTGCCTATAAAATAGCTTGGCTCTCACCCACTATATATGTATTTTTAAAGTATATCCCTAAATACTTGATCTTGGAACTAGCAATACAGTCCCCTTCATAACTGCTTTGTTGGTGATTTTCCAAAAGGTATTTTGCTTCTGCAGCAGGAAAAGTTGGAGACAGCTGATGATAGTGACACTTCCCCCACTGCCACCTTACACACACACAAAGACACACTCTTCCCTAAACCCTCTGAATTTTGAACCCATTTCAGCCTTTACCACCCAGAGAATGTTTGATCAATGCATCCCATGATTCTCTATACACACAGTTTGTTTTCATAGTGCTACCTTCTGTTTCTTTTTTTATTTTGGCTGTTTGGTTTTTTTGAAACAGTGAATAATTATACCCAGTTCTCCCCCAGGACAATCCCAACCCCACAGACTTCTCAAACTCCCCTGCGCCTTAATCCTCTTTTCTAAGTTGGAAAATCCTAGAGAATAACTCTCCCTTTGCCATTCCTAAGAATTCCTTCCAGCTTTGCTACCATGGACTAGTCACAGCTGGGGTTCAAGGTCTAGGCACATCATGGTGATGGTAGAGATGATTTCCAGTTATCTTATTATTATTTTTATAATTACTAATATCTCAACACTTTTTGGTAAGCCATGGCTCCTTAAACTACCAGCTCTATAAGGTGATGTACAGAAACCCAAAATTCCCTGACGGAAAGCAGGTTGAATTAATTTTATCATTGTATGAAAAGCAAGACCTGCTTTTATTCAGAATTAATATTTACATTTAATCTCTTGAATTTCATCTGCCCCGGGAATCCAAATCTTTTCCAAAAACAAATTATCAGCAGATATTCCTCACATATAACACATTTCAAATGTCTTCTTTACCATTCTAAAGAATTTTCATCTTAGTATAATTTATTTTTAAACAAAATCAATACCATTATTACAAGAGCACTTCGTTATGATTTTTATTTTCAAATTACAGCCATTACTAATGCAACAAATTTCATAAAAATAAGATGATCACTGAAATCCAATTGTACCAATGACCAACCATCAAAGACATACTTTTCCCAAAAAAGGGGGGAAGTGGATAGAATTTCCAGCAGCATTTAAGCAATAACCTTCCTGCTCCACCATCAGAACCAGAGGAAATACGACAGATAAATTATCTCCATAAACCCCATCCAAAATACTGATTCACCAGCAAAATAGCGTTTTTAGTTAGCAACATTCACAAATAAAATCAGAGGCAAATCTTTCAGCCCAACAGGAGATGGTAGAGAACTTATCAGTCACGGATGCTCTTCCCAAGACACCTGAAATGTGGTGAATGAGGTACAGCAATCCTTCTTTCAGACACAATGAAATGCAGCCTGAGTACGTCTCAGACTGGATGCAGTTCCCTTCAAGGACATGACCTTTCCAATACTCCATAAAGGTTTTTGCACTAGTCAAGTGAAGAACACAGCTACAAAACAGCAAAACTGGACTAAAAACTCAAATTTAAAAGTGAACTTCCAAAATTCAAAAGCCGGAGATCAAGTAAAGCACAGCCAGAAAATGGAAATAATGAATTGGTTAGAAGCTCTCAAAGTAAGAGATCACAGAAAATATGGGAGTCCTGAGTTCAAAAATCAAAAAGCTTGAACATAATTTCATTATGTCAGCATGTAGCTCTGTGTACATGTGTTAGATTTCTTTCTTTTCTGTAAGGCAGCATGAGATAATTGCCTGGACAACATCAAATATCCAGTATTACAGGGAAAGTAGCTTTGGATAAACACCTTGCATTTACAGCCTGTGTTTGCCAGCTTGGCTTTGGTAATTTCAGCACACACTTAGAATTATCCAGCTTGAGCCACAAATGGTTCCCAAAGCCCCTGAAATGCAGGAAAAGCTGCCACTGGAACCTTGCCTTATGTGACTATTTACAGTCCTTATGTACATACTGTGGCATTAAAACTCCCTATAAAAATTGCAGTGCCTGAAAATCTACCTGATTACAATAAAGTTCTCATATGAAGATCCTTTTAGCATGTTGAGGGCACAGATGAAAACCAGATTACTCTGTTCTTGACCTGATAACAACTCATTACTCACAGCATATAGATCTCTCTTTTTTAAAATTACAACAAATTTCCTTATCATTAAGAACCCTGATAACCAGAGCTCTGAAACAGTCTTGCTGAGGCAGTTTAAGGCATTATTGTCTCCAGCTGTCTCTCAGTCCCTCTGTAGAGAATGACAGGCACATGCCTAAGTTCAGCCCCACACACCAGTACCCAAAATTGGGTTTGTGCAGAGCTGCCAATGACCCCAAACAGCTGAGCTATGAGGAGGTTCAGCCAGTGACTTTCCTATAGCAGAACAAATCTATTCTATCACAGAAAACATAATTTGTCCATTTACAATTCTAAATTTAGTTGCTCCACAAGAAGGACTTCTCCATAACACCTGCACAAGCATAAACAACACTGGGGAGATGATACAAGGACTGGAAACCCTCACCTAGGACAGGTATTTGAAGATGGTCCTGCCTAAAGTGTATGAGTTTTGAAGTAGAAGATGATTTCACAAGTAACTTGGGACCTTCTGTTATACTTGCCCAAACCCCTGCCCCATCCCTCATTTAAATATCTCATTAAATTGACTTTTTCCATGATGAGAAGAATTTGTGCTTATTGAAATAACATACAGAAGAAGGGGAAAAGACATTTCATTCAAAGGAAACAAAGAATAATGCTGTCAAGTTGCAGAAGTGCCCTCAGATGAGGACACTGACATCTCTGAACTTCCCCTTCTCAAAAGCTTGGTGTTCGTCTCTTTTTCTAACACTGCCAGCTGTCAATTTAGATTGTAAGCTTTGAGGCAGGGATGACCGTCACACAGGAAAAAAGAAACTCTTTTCCCTTGCAATCACTGCACTTAGAGAAGTTTCATTTTGCTCCCAGTCGCCTCTTTTTTGTCCAGACAGAGTCACATGGTGTTTAAAATGAATCCCTGCAGCCCTGCTGTCAAAGTCTGCTCCAGTGGGTTAAGGCTGGCAGCAGGCAGCGCAAGACTGGGATAAAGTCCCAAAGATTTTACTGCCTGAAATTACTTTTCCTTGCCATCCATCAGTGCAGCTGAAAGCACTATGGTTTCCTGCCTTTCACAGCACTTGCACAAAGGAGGAGCCTAAAGAAATTAAGGATGTAAAAATTAGGGGTTTTCAGTATTTTCCCAGGGCTGTGCTGGGACATGGAGCCATTAACAGCTTCTTCTCCATTCACATCCCACTCCTTTAGCACTTACAGCTCATGGAGCTCAGGGGATTGTCCTAATATCAGATGGGGAAAGGAATAATTTCTTTACAGAATGACTAGAAAAAAACATGTGTAGGAAGCTCCTCTTAAATACCCTTCTACATTGCTTTCATGCCATCAACAATAATGGCATAAGCTTTGGTTAAAAATGCTGAGATCTATGTATAAATTCAGTAATACTTAGAAAAAAATTGTATATGTCTGTAAAAAATGGGGGGGAAATCAGCTTTACTTGAACTCTAGATTTGGTTTAGCAAAAAATATGTAATCTTTGGAAAGAACTTCCTTAAAGCAATGTTCCAGGCAACACTGAAAATGATGAAAACACCACCTCAGTGATGCTGCCATTTCTGGAAAGGTCTGCTAATTAATTGGCACCTAGTTAACAAAGCAGTGTTTGGTTTGGCCACTCCAATGACATACACGAAAATTTTCAGTGAAAAGACCCCAACAAAATCAATCAAATTCGGCTCTTCAGTAGAAAGATGCATCCATAAGAAAAAGAGCCAGAGGGAACAGGGGGCAGGGATGAAATCAAAGCCTTAAACTCCTCCTTTTGGTGACAGGGACAACAAAAATGGAAGATTGGCAAATCAGCTGGTCCTGGTGGATGGCTGGGGAGGCCAGTGCCACCTTCAGTGACATTCCTCCCCACAGCACCACCAGCCTGCTGAAACCTTGGCTCTGCTCCCTGGCACACTCAGCTCCAGGACCCTGGTGCTGCCCAGCGTGCTGTAACTGAGCTGGAAAGCTGCTGAAGGGATATTCCCACCCTGGGAACATGCAGACCCCCAGCATCCCAACACCAACTCTCAAAAAGAAAGAGTCCGGATATTTATGTGCTTAGCTACAGCTGTAAAATGGAAAGATAAAACAGCTCCATGTTGAAATGAAATAGCTATTGAAATAACTCATCGTTAAATCTTGATTTCTAATACTGACTGCTAAGTTCATTTACTCATAAAGGGACATTTTACTGCTTTTGCTGAGTGTAAAAACTAAGTGTACTCAAGGATATTTCATTGTCAAACACTAATGAATGAAAATTAATGAAAAAACCAATAAACCCACTATTTTAAAAAGGTTTTACTAAACTACCTGTGCAAGGCAGGTCAATAAAGCAACTTTTCCCAACTTTTCAACAGAGGAAGCACAAAGACTGCATACAAATAAAACCTGCATAGTACCTCATGCTTTACCAAGTACAATTACAAAATGGATTCTTAAGCAGCAGCAGGGAAAGAATATCTTATTGTAAAACAATAAGTAAACCTTAAAAGACATAAATGTGTTTTTCATCACTATAGTTCTCTTTCCTGTTAAAGAATAGTATTTTAAGAAGAAATTTACTTAGCCAGAAAATAAGGGAGCACATAGAATTTAGTCAAGAAAAAAATACTTCTCTGGTAGTTCTTTTGCTGCCATTACACAGGTTTTTTTATTTTCCTTAGGTTGCAGACATGAGGTTCCAAAAATGGTAAGGTAATTGACCTTGACATTGCCCCTGATATGCTGCAAACATAAGTATTCCAGAAAAATGTAACAGCACAACATAATCTACCTGCCTAAAGGAGTCTTTTGTATATATATTTATATTTCTTTTGTTTATCTATCAGGCACATAGCTTAACATCTCCTTCCTTTTCATTACCTGTATTATCAACAATGATTTTTTCACATCAACTTCTTTAGTCAGTGTCTGGTCTCCTATTTACCAGGTATTTCATAAATCATAAAGATCCTCAGGCACATAAAAGTGAGAGCCAGCTTTAAAAGCATCATGCCTTAATTAGGTTTTCCTACAACAACACGCAACTTTATATAATGGCAGAACGAAAATCAAAAGTGACAGATTGGGTGACTGGAATTTCTGTGACTTTTAAAATCCATTAAAATACCCAGCCTTCTAATTCTGGAAGAGAATTTGGCACCAGCTGGAATCCTCAGACAGCATTAGTAAACAGTAATAAAACATCCCTCAAATAAAAATTTTAGATCATGAGTTTAGAAAACACTTCCATGAAATGAAACACACATACTAAATTGAAAGATTCACGTGACTGACCAGGTCAGATCCTGTCACCTGGGAAACAGAAAGAAGAAAAGCAATACTTAAATCTGCTGGTGATGCTTCATTTGACAGATTCCAGGAGACTTATAAAGAGTAGGGTGAAATGTGACTTTACAGCAGCTGAAATTCAGAGTCCGGGGAAGCAAATTAGTGTCCCTGCACCAACAACATGAAGCCAGTGTTCAACCAACTAAAAAATTCTTAAAAGGGGGTGAAGAACCTTGGAACCTACAAGCTGGTTCCAGGGTATTGGATTTCTCTCATATTCTCTCCCTCCAAGAACAGCCTGAGGAAAAAGGCAATCTCTAGTTCCACCTGACAAATCCGCACACTAAACATGATGGCAAAGAGGAACATTTTGCTGACTGTGCCCCTCAGGGTGAGCAAACTTTGAGGTGCAGCCCCTGGGGCCAAGCCCTACCCCTGACCCACCATTTTCAGGCAATAAACCTTGAAGTAGCTGCACATCAACTGCACTTGCTGAGGTCACACCAACGGGGTTCAACTAAGGCACAACTGAGCCAAATGAGTTTGCTCAGGTGTTTGACACATCTGGAGTTACAGTACCACAGTCACAACACCTCTGCTGCCCACAGCCTGGGCTCACTAAATGTCAGTTTGACTTTAAGCACCTGCTAGAACTTTTCTTGGATTCCAGGAGGTCCCACAGAAACTTGTCACCAGAAACACCAATGAAAATCAGAAGCTCTGAGCGGCCAGCTCTGGAGCATAGATATAAAATGACTTCACTAGTAAGAAACCAGCCCGGGGAGTTGTGAGAAATAAGATACTTCATTGCTCCCTGTCTAAGCCTTGCTTGGAAAAAAATGACAAAAGAACAACAAAAGTAAATGAATCCAAGTCACGTTTGTAGGAAGAGTTGGGGTTACACAGCCATACAGAGCAGCAGTGAGCCAAAAGAGCCTCCTGAAAAAAACATGAACTTGGCAAAAGAAGGCAGCAAATACATTCTTGTAGACATGGAGCATTATGAGATCCATGCAAAGGACACTACACATTTTTCCCTAATATCTGTGAGAGCTGGGTGTCAGCAACAGCTCAGCTCAAGGAATGTTTCAATGAATCTACTTTGAAAATGTACCAGAAACCAGAATACAACCATTTTAGACATCAAGTAAGCAGCTTTGAAATTTGGATTTGAAATAGTTCACTCAAGTCCTAACCCAAAAGGACTTTCCCAGAGAACAGAGTGTAACATCAGGGAACTAACGCCAAGGCTGAGTTTGATTGACATAATACTACTTTATTCCATTGTTTCAACTTTCTTACAGGTTTAAAAAAAATGTATAGGGGTTCAGAACCACCTCAACAGAACAAAGAGTACAGTATCAAGGGAGCTCTAGAGTCAAACCACAAGTGTGCACACGTGGTCAGCTTTCATTACAAAAAGTAATAGGCACAATCTTTACATACGCATTTTGGTGAAAGAAGGAATAATAGTGCAGTGTTAAAAGGCACCAATAATCAATAATTGGGCCTTTTTTAAAAGCCAATAACCATCTAAGAAAATTACATTTGGTTCAAAGTTATAATTTAAATATTGTATTGATTGGCATGCATCTGAACCCCTGGCAATTTATTACACAAACCCTATGTGTGCCCTTGCAAAATCAAAAAAGATTTCATCAGTGGACCTGAAAGTCAGTTCAGTACAAAAAGACATACCAAAGCTCTCAGCCTGTTTTTAACACCAAACTGTCTTGTTTACCTCCTCTGAGAACACTGGTCTACCAAAGAGCTTCACAGAAGTATTTCTCTTAAAGCAAGTGTAAATTTTTTGATCCTGTAGCATTGACCTACTCCAAGTGCTATGAAAACATTAGGCACAGACCACAATTTATGTTTTCTCTTTAAAAAAATACAGTATGTGCAAGTGAGGTTCACACAACAGACTGACAGCTACAACAGTAAGCTCTTTAGATTTCCCAAAGAAAAGGGTCAGTTATTTTTAATTTTCTAAGCAGTGCTGCACACTGCTGTGTGCCATTATCATATCTGCACTAGGAGCACCTGTGGAACCAGTAAGGAAAAACTTCAGTACACCCTAAAGGACACTACACAGACTCCATGTACTGAGTGAAGTGGGTCAAGAGAGGGAACAACTGGAAAAATCATTGTACATGGGCAGCTGCAGCCAGCCAGGGAGGGCCACTGCTTCCTGCAGAAAAAGTGGTTTGGAACTCAGGTAAGTTCACAGGTGCCCTCAAACTCACCCACCTGCACACAATGGAATAGAGGGATGCACAGCATGGGCAAAAAGGGGAAATGAAAGGGAGAGCTTCTGTGTAAGTTGTACCACAAGGTGCCAGTTTATCCCAAAGCATCGTGCCCAGGGGTAGGGTTTACGCACTGCAGAATTTTTGTACAACAGAGCATTGTACAATGTGAGCAAAGATAGAGCTGATTATTACCTGCAGTATCTACTACAGTCCTCAAGTATATAATTTACGGATAGCTGCATACTGTGGTGTTGATTGCTTCCTCTTAAATGCATTAAAATTCTGAAGGCTACAGTATACTCTGACACAAAGACAACTTGTCTACGAGGGGGAAAATGTAAGAGTAACTAACTAATTTGTTTTACGAGGAACCTCCTCTGATGTGCTAGTTACTTCATGCCCTTTAGAAGATTTTTTTTTCTGACTTTCTTCATCATCTCTGTTGAATTGTTCTCCTGACAATTTCACGAGAGTTCAGTGACCCTTCTTACAGCTGCCTTTGCCTTTTCCAGGATCCCTTTTAAATTCATTCTTAACACCATGGCAAGCTGTTCAAGTAAACATTTCTCTCTGGCAAGTTCCCAGATACCACAAATACTATCAAAACTCAGCATTTGATTACATGCACCGGTTTTCTTTAAATGGAGCAGGAATTAGCCCGTTTCCTTGGCTTAGGGTCCCGTACATCCCTGTCTTTTAAACACACACAAGATGAACATATTGTCTCTGACAGTCTCCGCAGTCCCAGCCTGAAAACGCTGTTGGAGAGGCTATAGATCACACAGTTGCAGAAACTATTGCTTATAGCAAGCCACGTAGTTAGGAAGGAGAGTGCTGGGTTTTCCAACACCCTGGAGCTCTCCAGCAGAAAGTATATGATATAAGGGAGCCAGAGCACGTAGAAGACGCTGGTGATCCGGAACAGAACCATGGCATAGCGACGGTCGGGGCTGTGCCCAGCCTCCCCAGCAGCGTCCCCCTCGTGGTTAGGGAACCGAGCTCTGCGGTCACTGATCTCTTTGGTGTGCTGCCGGCAGATTTTAAAGATGTGGAAATAGGTGAAACATATGACAAAGGCAGCGGGAGCGTAGAGTAAGCACACGATAAAGCCAGTAAAGTAGGCATTAGTTAGCCAGGAGGTAGCACACCACTCAAAAATATCTCCGTGGTAACCAGGTTTTCCCCAACCGAAAAAAGAAGGCAAGAAGATCAGGCAAGAGTATATCCAGATGAGGCTGATGCAGATTCTCAAGCGACAAGGTGTGACCAGTTGGTTATAGGAGAGAGGCTTTGTTATAGCGAGATAGCGATCCACACTGATGCAAGCAAGACATGCCATAGAGACGCTTTTGAGCACAGAGATGATGTATCCAAAAACTTGACAAGTCAAGGACTCGTGGACACCTGTTGAATAGTGGAGCAGTGACAAAGTAGGAACCAAGCAGCTGACTCCAACAAAAAGATCAGCATAGGCCATGGTCTGAATAAAATAGCTGGTGGTGTAATGATGCAGGAGTGGAGCACAGTGGAAAACAAATATCACAGTTAAGTTACCCGCAATAATTAAAAACGTTAGCAAGACAATAACGACTGTCTCAAGGATACAGATGTCAACTGCATTGTAGTGACCAAATCCAAGAGGGCAGGAGAGGTGCTCAGATATGTTCATAACACTACTGCTCATATTCAGAGTCCTCCATTCAATCCATCGGGACTGGTTCATGTTTTGTGCTTAGGGAACAGTGCAATCTGAGCCTTAGTGAGCAGGTGACCTGCTGAACAGCAGCTAAACTCTGCTTCAGCGCCTCACGGTCTCTCCTTGCAGACACTGCCAGTGCTTACATGGGAGAGGATTAGAGTCCCATAGCTGTTGATGCCTCCTCAGCATCAGTGCATCACCTCTGGCACACCTTGGCTTGAAGGAAAGAACGAAAGAAAGAAAGAGAGAAAGAAAGAAAAGAAAAACAAAAGCCAGAAAGAGAAAGGCCACTGATCAGCTCCTCCAGTGCTCTTGACCCATCTTTAGCAAACACAAGGCACTTCTAAAACAAACAGAAATAAAAACTGACAAAAGAGACACATTCATTTCCCAGGGAAGGAGGGGAGGGAAATCTCTGACTTATTTTCCTGAGAAAATAGTTTACTTTGGAATATACTGGGGAGAGGGAGAGGAAGGGAAGGAGGAACCTCAGTACAGCTAAGGTTTCCTGGACCATCAGTTACTGGAGATAATCTTTATGTCTTAGTTTAAATCACAGACTGATTGGAGATTAAAGGAAAAAGTTCATCCTCTAATGCTGTCTTTTCTTGTTTGATTCAGAAGATGGTACTCCATCTTATCCATGCTATTCATTGGAAAGGTAAGGAAAACATCTTTGCCAAGGTTAATTCCAATAGACTCACCACTATTTGGGTATGAATAATGAATTTTATTTAGGGGGAGACAGGTGCGGGGGGATGAAGGAGATTTGTCCTCTGGCTCCCAAGAAAGAAAACATACATCTCACATACAATGAGGAAGATCGTGTCTATTCATTTAAAAATGAAAATAATTTAAAAATAGATTTTGGAGACTCATGTCAATATTTACAGTTCCTTTAAACAGTTATAGTCCATTACAATTACGAATGCCAGAATCATAATTCAGTGTCCCCACAGACAAAATAAATCCTCTTGAATTTAATTTCAGCAATGGCAATTTAAAAGAACCATCTTTAGAAACTCTGCCATATCTACTACAGTGGATCAGCACCCAGGAGTTCATAGGTATATCCATGATATTGCTCACCTCTGTAGCAACAACTGAATCATTTCACAAAACCCCACACAATGAGCTCAGAAACTTCCATCTGCATTCTGCTGGGAAGCTAATGAAATGCTGATTTGACTAGAAAAGCTGCCATTGTTTACTACTCCATTATTCTGTTGCTCAGCTTCATCTTCTCAAGGGTTTAAGGTTTCTATGTTTATTAGATGATCTGCATAATAAATAGTTGCTTTAAAAAATTGTTCTTCTATTTGCAGGACATTACCTTGTTCATTTTATTCACAGCTATGGAGAGAAAGCATTAAAAGCATCTTCTGTGTTCAGTTTTAAGTAAATGCTTGATCAGTTCAGGAATCATTAGGCAGGCAATTAAATGTATACAATCTTGTTTTTTAAAAGGCCCCTAAAACGTTAAAACCATCATTAATCCTAGAGTTCCTGAGACTAGAAGACCAGCAGTGAAAATTAATGAATCCACATAAAATCATCTCCAAGGTCATTCAGCTGGCATTTGCTTTAAGTCTCTTTAAAAGTACCAGGATCTCTCTGATGTTTAGGATAGTCCTTGCCGTGTCTTCAGGACGAATTTCGGACACTAGAAAAGCCAAATGTTCAATTCTGTCGCAGCACTTTGAGAGAAAGCATTCTTTTTGGAGTTAATTTCCTGTCGTGCACCGCCACGCTGTACAGAAAGTCCTTTCAGATTTTATAACATCCCCGAATATTTCCGCCTATTCGCTCCCTTTGTCTATAAGCAACAGAGCACGTACAAAAACCACTCGTTTCTCCGATTCCCTGCTAAAGCAATAGAGAAGCTTTCTCACCTACACGCATCCGCTATGTCCAATACTTGTCAGGGAATCAGTGCTGGTACCGCGGTGCGGCTGGAGCGGCTGCCGCTGCCTCCCTGCTCCCCCCGTGCGAGCGCTGCCTGCACCTGAGCCCGCTCCTCCTCCTCCTCCTCCTCCTCCTCCTCCCCGCCGCAGCCCGCCGGGCGCTGGAGCGCTGCCGGCCGCTCCCCTGCTCCCAGCACATCCAATGGCGCCGCCGCTGGCACCGGGAACGGCACCGGGCACCGGGAGAGCAATGGGAATGGGAATGGCACCGGCAGCGGGCATCGGGAGCGGGCATCGGGAGCGGCAGTGGGAACGGCAATGGGAACGGGAACGGCACCGGGGGCGGCACCGGACGCACCGAGCCCGGTACCCGCGGCCCCCGAACCGCTCCGAGTGCCCCCGGAGAAACTCAACACGTCCCTTCTAGAGAGATGTGCGTACATAATCCAGACGTAACCCAATAAACTACCATCATCACCCTGGTTAGCAAACTGAAACTGCTGCTAAAACAATCCCACGTTATTCATTGGGCACTCACCTTTCAAGATCACCTGCTGAGGTTTAGCTTGGTAAAGTATCTGCTACAGTGCCACACAAATTTTCTAGTCTCACTTTTAAGCCCTCTTTGTAATTACATCCCCAAATTAATTACTTCCAAACTTAATGCAGATATGCCACAAAACTCACCTGTACCCATATTTGACTAGCTTGGTAAAATATCTGCTACACTGCCACACAAATCTTCTAGTCTCCCTTATAAGCCCCCTTTGTAATTATATCCTCAAATTAATGACTTCCAAACTTAACACATATATGTTACAAAACTCACCTGTACCAATTTTTGATACTGTACCTGTATTATTATTACCCTAACAGCTTCAACATCAGTTTAAATACAAATTCTTGTAACACATTATTTTCCAATTAACTCAGCTCTCTACTCCTGCAAACAGATGCAGCTATTCCCTGATTAAGTACTCAGAACTTTTGGTTACTTCGTGCTTCCTAAAAATAAACCCAGTCACAGAAGTACAATCATCAAAGTTATCTGACAGACACTTCATGCATCCTCAGACACTGAAACAGCAAATTTAAATACCAAAACACCAACCACAGAACAGCATTTTGGGCTATTGACCAGCAGAAGATGTGTCTTGGATGCTTTAACCAACCAAGTCATTAGAAACTGCAGTGATTTAAGTCCTCCTAGCTCCATGGCAAACCAAAGGCAAAATTTTAATAAGCTGCTCCTGAGTTAACATCTTGTATTTCGAGTATTGCCTGCAGCCAGTGTCCAAGTCTGAATGACAAGTCTGTAGCAATGTGAAGCAGCACAAACTGCAGCAGTGTAAGAGTGGTTTGCAGCAAGGGCATGTGATCCAAAGTCTTCTAGCAGAGGATTTAAGAAAAAATTAAACTATCTCCGATACCTCAGAATGGTAAAAGGCTGTAACAACAGACTTAATAACTAAATTTAGACACTGAGCACAGCTTCAAGCCCCAGTTATCCATACCAGAGCAGAACAATAGGGAGCAATTTTTATTCCTCTCTTCCCACTCCTCCTGTGGGGGAGGAGGAGGAGAACAGTGTGCACAGGCATGGCAGTGACCAGCACTTCTCCCCCATAGGGCAGATCGTGCTTGGCACCAGGGATGTGAACAGCCAAAACACCTTAAAATGGACATTAGGGAGCCCCAAAGGTACACAGGGGCATGAGATAAGCAAAGGTACAGCCTGACAAAGCAGATCACAGGAACTCTGTGCTCAGTACATCCTGCTCCACACAGATTTAAGGACTGGTAACTATTTAAGCTTCCAGATGTCACAGTGACCATCGGGTCACCTTGGTGCCAGGTCAGCCCCAGCTGGTGCCTGCTGTGGGAGCCCAGAGTGCTCAGCTCTGAGAACAAGCACTCCTGGAAGCCATATGTTTCAGGTCTGCAAGGAGAAGTCCAGGCTCTGCTGAGCAGATAACAGGAAAATCAATGGCAACCTCTGCTGGCTGGTTCTAGACACAGGTAGAAACGTGTCCTCTAAAGAAATTTTAACTGAAGGGACAAAGGGGTTGAAAAGCAGGGAAGTTTGACTTCTTTGGGAATATGAGCAGTCTTCCTTCACTACCAAAAAAACCAGTCATGCTGCAAGCTGCCAGTGGCTTTATCACCTCAGCCACTTGCTGTAAACTGCACCATGCTCACAGCACTAAGTGGTACTGTTTTATGTATATTTAGAGGAATATAGATAGGTGAAATATATTTAAGTGAAAATTAATCAGAAATCAGCTAGTCCTGATGAAACTATGCACTTATAGAGGGAATTTTACAAAATGTAGACATACCAGAATGCTGCATCAGAGACAGCATGTTAAAAGCTCTATGGCAAGTTTTTTTATTTGGAGATTAGAGGCACATTTGGGCCTCTGGCAGAGTTTTAAACAAAACATGCTTCAGGATTTTTTCTAATTTGTGTTTTAAGAAAAGGAAGTGAGGAAGAGAAAAGTTCTAGAGGAAGAATTGCCTTACTGTCATCAAAGCAGCATCCCACACAGTGCACATGTTCCCACAGCTGGTTACATCCGGCTGGTGGACCTGAGCACTCTTGAAGCCCAACAGAAGGAGCAATTCCTCACCTCCTTTATAAATTACATCAGCTACAGACAATACAAATCACCACACAAACCAGAAGGCTCACACCATCTGATCCTGCTGAAAACAGAGGGGATGTGGCAGGAGCATGAGCTTTGTATATGCAAAGCAACACTGTGAAAGCAGTGGTGATGTGCGACCCTGAAAGGAAACCAGATAAAGCTTCCCAGACAGAAAAAGTCCATATGGAAGGCGATTTAGAAGCTCCAAGCAAGAAAACAATCTATTAGTCATTCTGTTTGAAAAGGAATAGCAGTATTTGTTTGCTAAATCCTTTGTTGTAAGGAAACAAGACAGATAGAAGCAATCCCTGCAGTGCACAAAGCAGGATCTCATTCACACCACTCATTTCTAGTTTGGAGTCTTCCCTTGTTAAATTATTGGATGGTCAGCTGGATCAAATGGACAACAATAATTTCTGTAAAATCTTTCTGAAAGGCATTGATGAGAGCAAGGAGGTCCAGCTGAGTGTGGGATGAGGAACACAGAAGTTATTTATTTAGATGCAGACCTGAATGACAGTGTTGATATACATACCAGCTCACCAACTTCTGTTTTTTTCTGCCCAACTCCTTTTTTTTGTTATTTTACAGTATTTTTTCTTTTATATACTTTCTCACAAGCCTAAAGAATAAAGGTGTTTCTTTCAGTTTGCTTTCTTTTTAATCTTAACTACCTCTGGCATTTACTTTTACACGTATCTTATGGATACCCTGGTTTTGTTTTTAATGCCTCCAGAATAATTCTATACTACAAAGCTTGCATTTGCAGTGCAGCTTAAAGCAGCAGAGAATGACGGAAAAACATTTGTTACATTAAAAATTGTCTGTATGTGTGCATAGATAGGGCTTTCTACATCATACTGGTGTTTGAAGTTGCTCTATGAAGTCATATTAGTACGGTATTTAAGGCAGAAATGTGTTCTATTTGTTATTTGGAATATAAAGCCTCTTCCCCAGATCCACCCACTCCAGCTGTCTATTTAAAACCTGCCGGAGAGCTCGCGCTCACACAGAACACACAGGGACTGTGCCCTCAGTGCAGGCATATGATGAGCCATAACAAGTGTCTAGATATTTATAAATAAACCCATTCTTTTTTCCTCAAAACAAGCTTAGGCTTCTCAAACCCCTCATTCCCTGTGGATACCATCTGATCCCATGTCTTGCTCCAAAGCAGGAGGACAAAGTTCTACATCAGAGCCAACATCAAATGTAAGCCAAGATCTGCTGGGCTCCACATTCAGCTGAGCCATGAACATCTCCAAGGATGGAGTTTTCACATTGGGCCCCTGTTCCAATGTCTCACTCTCCCTGTGAGTCTCACCATCAGCTCAGAATTTGTCTAGCTGTGGTTCGTCCTCATCCTCATCAAGACTAAACACACTGGGAACAGTGGCAAAAACCCACAAGTGTCAGCTCTGAAGGAAACAGTATAACGTAGAATATGTATGAATATATATATTCTATATATGAATATATATATTCTACATATAGAATATATATTGTGAAGGAATATATATTCTATCCGTAGAATATATATATTCATATATAGACTATAAGGCATATATTCATATATAGAATATATGAATATATTCTATATATGAATATATTCATATATGTATTCATATATAGAATGTAAGGTATTCTATATATTATATTCTATATATATTCTATACATCAATATATTCATATATATTAATATATAGAATATAAGGCATTCTATATAGATATAATATATATATCTATATAGAGTATATATATTCCTTCAGAATATACTGAAGGAAACAGTATGTTGTAGAAACTTTTAAACCATTTCTCCACCTGCTAGACTCATTTTTCAGTTTTGCTATCAGAGACAAGTTCCTTTCCTTCTGCCTCCCACCCTATGATCTGAAAGAATGCCATAAATCATTTTACAGTGCTATGGCTCATGTACCTGGTGCTGCAACAAACATCAAGAGACACCAGGTACAGCAGCAGCTCTGAAATGCAGATGCTCTTGTGGAGCTCTCACCTCTTGGGTACAGGAAAAAAGCCAGCACAGGCCTTTTCTGCATCAGGGAAAAACTGTGTTTGGTGGCAGCAGCAGAGCAGGCTCTGTAGGGTGGGGCAGAAGGAAGAGGCTGGTATAATTTGGAGTCGAGGGTGGGGGCAGTTCAGGAGAAAGCAAGGGGACAGCAGCCTTCTAAAAAGTCAAGGGATGTGAAGGGAGCTCTTGATCCCTTTGCCTTTACTACAGCTACTCCAGCAGGCTCAGCCTGATGCTCTGCTGCACTCACAGCTCAGTCCTTTTCCAGCACTGTTTCTAATGGTGCAAATATTAGCTAGTATCACACAAGTGTTAGGTAATTAGAACGCTGTGATGCACAACTAGAAGAAATGGGTAAATAATTTTTTTATGAGGATCAGTAGAGAGAGATGGGCATTCACATTTGCAAGTTTATTGTGCAGTCTTTTCATGCTGTTGAGCAACAATTACATCAAACACTGCTAAAGTTTGAAACTTTCAAATTACTCCTAATATTATTAATGTATTTAGTAAATATTACGCAAGCTTTTGGAGTAAATTGCTACAATCTCCTCTTAAACATTACTGTCTGTGATCTCATGGATTATATTTCATAGCATCACAGAAGAGTTTGGGTTGGAAGGAATTTTAAAGATCATTTTGTTCCAACCCTCTCCACAATAGGCAGGGATGCCATTCAAAGATGCATACAACGCAAATATTTTCCTGAATTTCTGAATTCTAGCTTCCCTCAAGATGATATTGATGGTCCTACAACAAATTGAATCCACTTTACAAGCTCAATCCTGATGACAAATACCACCAAACTCCTGTGCCCTGAATCGATGGAAATAGAACTCTGTGCAATAAACTATCAATCAAGAAGGGAATTTACTTCAGGGAAATGCTGTGCAGCCAACTGAACGGTGATAATTAACATTTTTCAGAAGCCAAAGAGCATTTGCTTTCAACAGCACATAAGCTACAGAGGGATGCTATTTACTGACTGACCATATGTGATAAGAAGCACCAGATAAACTTAGGATGGTACAAAAAGCAAAAATTTAAACACATGCCCTCTGTCAGTTTTATGCATGTGCCACTTACATTAACTACCAGCTCTTACACCAGCAGCAGTTTAAAAAAGAAAAAGAAAAGTATACTGGCAAAACAACACCAACTTACTATCCTCCACTGCTCCCATCTTTTAAGAGACGATTAAAATATGAAATCACAGGACAAAAGCAATTAAGAGAACTGTAAATGAAGAAATGCTAAAATGTAGAGAATAGTCTGAACAGTGCTGTAAGGAAATTACCCTTTCCTGTGGGAATAATTTTTCATATTTCAAAATAACACGTAAGAGATTTTAGAAAGAAAATTTTCATATTTCAGAATAATACATAAGAGACTTTAGTACTGCATTCATTCAAACCTTTCAGAGACATATTTTGATATAGTTGTACTTTTATTAATACTTTTGTCTGTGTCAAGCCAGGAATTACATTCCACAGATATTGGTATTCTAAAAGCATATTTCAAGTGGGCACCAAGAAAGTATATGTTGAAAAGGATTCCAGCTTGCCTGGCAGGAGCATAAGCTCAGTCAGTATTAGCAGTAATTCCATTTCAGCAGAGCTAGAATAAGAAATTTTAAAGCTATTTAAAAAACAAAATCCCAAACATTGTGACCGCCTGCCTCAATTTCTCACACACTGCAAGCCAAACAATTTTCTTAAACTACAGCATGACCTTTTAAAAGGCAAGCAATTTTGATTTAATGAGTTCAACTGATGAATAATTTATTGCAGCCTTAATTAGGCAGCCAACTTGTAGGGCCCATGCAAAAGCAACTACCAAGAACACGAGGATTGAACCCACATACACCTGTCCTTCAAACCGAAAGTCTGGATGTTCCACTTCAGTCTAATTCTCTCTTCTTAGTACTCTAAGTATTTTCTTCTAGTAGTTCTTAGTGAACTGCCAGCTCTTATGTGACAAACTCACTCAGAAAGGACAGATTCAAATCCCCTCTCCATGGATGTGGCTGGGGTTAAACCATCACAGAACATCCTCCCAGAACATCCAGTCTAACCCAGACAGTCTGGCTGGAAACACGTGCCTGCTCACACCAACAATTTATGCTTTAGTTGATTATAGAATTGACACATTACACCCTAAACTGTTCTTTTAACAGATTTCTTTAAAAATACTTCTTCCTCAAGGACAGGAGAGGTGGCTCAGAAAAGCACTGAACAATCAGGATCATTTAGGGGATGAAGGCACAGCTCCAGCTGTTGGTAGGGGCAGAATCAGTTCAGAACTAAAGAGCTGCTATTTGTTTTAGTGCAGGGGCTACTGGGGAGCAGGTGGTACCAACCCCAAATCCCAGTAAATCCAATCCCACTACTTTGTGAGAACAAAAAAGCTAAAAATAAAGTAAATAGTGGATTTTTAAGACTATTTTAAACTAAGTGTTACTCAGGATTACTATTCTACCACATTGTGAAGAAATAGGAAAGAGGAACATGAGAAGGATATGGCACAATAACTATTTATAACCTGAAGGGTGGCACAATTTCTTTTTATGGATTTTAAGCTCAGCTTCATTTAGACCAAATCTTCCTCCCAGCTGGAAGTGCTGAAGAGGTATCACTTCTGTTCTCCTCCAGCATGGATCTAAACACACTTGCATCAATATCCATATATGAGAAAGGACAAGGAATAGTTTCCTGCTGAGAATGATCTACAAGGAAAATGTTGCCATTAACAGTGGAAGTACATTCCTGGGTAACTCACAGAAATCCAGAGATGAGAGGTGTTAGGAAAATGCCACTGAAAGCAAGAATTACTGACTTACTGACTTTCCCCCCTACAGTCCTGAGTTTAAAATTAGCTAATTAAAATTTATAAAGTCATCATACATCTGGTAACTATTTTTCAAGATTAATGACATCTAAATACATTCAACTTCCAATAACTAGCAAATTTTGTCTTATTAGATAATGAGGACATTTATATTTATAGCCAGAAATTGGCACATGTAAAATGTTATGTGAGCTAAGAAATCATTTATTCTAGAAGAAAAACCAAACCTGATATTATCTCCCATCTCTTAAAAAAACTGAAATCAAATATATACTTGAACAGAACTAAGAAGAGGTTAAATATAAAGACAACACTGATATCTACAAATCCTTTTGGAAAGGACACTATCAGGAAATGGAGAAGTCAAATCTATAGATTACATTCAAGGCCAACTTCTTTCACCAATATTAAATTCACACATAAACCTCTCTCCTCTGCTCAAGATTATGGCTTGAAGCTGGAAATCAATCTCTTTGTTCATATATTTTAAAGATATATCACATCAAACTGCCCCAAACACAGAATATTCACATGCAGAACAAAATGTGACTTTATAGACATTCTGTATATTGAAAAAAAGATATTAGAAATGACCCTCTTAACAGTTAAGGTTTTCTAATAACACGAACTAAAAAGAAATAAGAATGAGGAAAAGCAATTTTTTTACAAAGAAAGGTTTTGAACAAGTAAAAATTATTTGAAGAAAATGATTTGCATTCATTTTTCTGCCTAAGTTATGAAAATACTCAGTAGTCAGAAAAAATGCCATAGAAATGGAGTAAAGCTAGATTAAAAAAAGCCTTATTTTTCAGCTAATGTTCTAACCCAAGTGCTCACAGGGGATGAGCTTTAGCACATTTCCTTTCCCCCCAAGAAGGTTCTTTATAAAACAAAGCAAAAAAAAAAAAAAAAGTAAGGGAAAATGATTACATTCAAAAAGCTATATTTTATTGTTATGGCAACTGATGTGCTAAAAATAAAGAAATAAAGTTGTTATGGCAACTAGAATTTTAAAGGCAGTCAAAAGTAGAGTAATCAAATATTCTGCTGGCTTAAAATGTATCATCTATGACTCAATTTACAGGAAGAGCTTCAGAGACAAATAGAGGTTGGGTTTTTTGGGGGGGATTCTGCTTTAGAGATCCCAATTAGTACAATTCCAGAGAACTCTAAGGAATGCAAGGGAGCATCTCGAGGTGAGTAGAAAATTGCACATTGCAAGTTCTCACAGTCAGGAGGAAGAAACAAACACATTTTGCCACTTTTCTGATGTGCAGTGACCTTACCTAGATCCATAAAATGTACCAGGGTGCCCAGAGAAGCTGGGGCTGCTCCTGGATCCCTGCAAGTGTCCAAGGCCAGGTTGGATGGGGCTTGGAGCAACCTGGGCTGGTGGAAGCTCTCCTTGCCCACCACAGCAGGGAGCGGACTGAAGATGAGATTTAAAGCCCTTTTCAACCCAAACCATTCTAGGATTCCGTGATAAAGGTTACTTAATGATTTTAAATTAAGTACTGGAAAGTTAGCAAGTACCAAAATTGATTTGTCTGAAGCAGCAGAGTTCTGTCTCTGTATGTAGGAATTATAAAGGTGTCTATAAGATGATCATATCTTAAATTTCAGATATGTCCTTGATGACCATTTCAGGGCTCCTAATTATACAAGCACTTTCAATCTCTGAGAACTCTTCTCCTATCCATTATTTCTCAGACTGTCAAAATTGCTACTTCTATTTAAAATTAACAGTACTGTGTGCACCGTGAAATATTTCAAAAGCCATACTGAGACAAGCCTTAATTAATAATAAGCAAAGTATTTAACAGATACTTCAGGAAATTATGACTAGAAACAGTAACTTGTACTGGAAATATTTGCACTTAAACCATGTACATAGCATGTGCTAGGATCCCAGTGTAAGCTGGTATTTTAACACAGCACGTGCCTTTTATTTTGGCATCACTGCACTGAAAATTAAGGCTGCTACTAGCAGTACAAATATCTCTTTCTGACCCACAAGCCACAAGAGCTTCCAATGAGCAGAGCTAGCATTGCCAAAAATACAGCTCAAAGTCAGGTTCTTTGCTTGCACTAAATGATGAAGAATCACATTAATTCCTTATGGCAGCAAAAAGATCAGATGTACACTGGAAATTCAAATAATACACAGGGCTGTGTAACAAGGCTAACACTGAAAATTGAGTGGATTTCTGTAGTTTTGCCTCCCCAGCTCCTCATCCCTGAGGCTGGACACACAGTTAGCTCATCCCCTCTCAAGCATCATGTGAAGCTAGCATTTCTAGAAATCTACATTATAATATCTTACCTAATCTATGACCAAGTCAACAGCTTCTGCAAAGCAAACTCCATGTACAATATTCACTCAATATTCACATACATTTTCAGGAGTCAGGATAAATCTTAGACATAGGAATATCAAGACTTTAAATCCAAGTTTCAGAAGTGTGTCTCTGCTAGGGCTAAAGGAGCCTGGCTGCCTGTTTCCAAGGCTTGTTTGCTGACTCAACCAGACACTGCAGACAGTCCTGAAAAGACAACCAGCTACTGCTGCTCTGAGCTTTCTATGAAATTAACTTCCTCCCTGTGTAATAGCCTAAACTTAATCAAGTGCATGGCTGCCTGAAATACATGGTTTTGAGTTCAAAATAAATGAGCAGACATGCAAATATTACTCCTTGACTGCCAGATGTGTAAATCCATTGCTGGCATTCAGCATCAGCATTCTTGTTGTATCAGGGCAGCCATTCTGCTTTGAACACACATACATTCATGTATAAAAGCATCACCAAAGAATACTCATTCTAGCATTTTGGGTGTATTTTATCCCTAATGTGTATTTACATATTTTCAAATGTCCATTAAAAAAGAATTGGAGAGTCTTTACAGAAAGGAAAGGGAAATCCTAGACAAGTGAAAACAAAGCCTAAAAGAACTTTCTGGAATTACATTTACAAACTCATGAAAGAAAGGGGGCATGGATCCAAAAGGTACCTCCAATTTTTCTGCCATACAGGCACCAAAAAGTGTAATTAGACTGCAATGTTACTGTAATTAACCTGCCTAAGGCTGCCTCACCCATCCATCCTGCCCAGCCCCAGGGCCTGCTCCCATCTCACCCTGACACCACACCTGGACTGTGATCCTCTCTGAGAGCAATGGGGGGAAGGAAATTTTCCAAATAAAACTCCACAATTACTCTGACTAGCCCTGCAAATGCTAGGTAAGGGTATAAAAAGGAGATAGAACATGCAGTATATAAGAAACCTCTTTTGGCAAGCATGCTGTCTGAAACTGCAATCCCCATTAATGACTATTTAGTTTTAATGCAGGCTGTATCTTGTACTACTGAGTCAAAAAAGAGGTTGTATTTTGAAAGTGGATTACTTTGAAGACAAACCACCCATCTGAAGACAGCTTTGTCATGTGCAGGATATGATTAAAATATGTGACGCTCCACATCATCAGCAGTTGGTTGTCAGTTTAAAAAGCAACTGATGAAAACCCTCAGCAAGAAAAAAAAATTCCTAGCTGCCAAAATATTTGTCTGTGTCCACAAAAACCTACATAAAAGATTGTTTGCAGTCTGCTATTGCATATACTCTTTCTAACAATCTCCTTCTGGTTAGTTTACCTCAGCAGCTGCAAATTTGCTTGCTGACAGGAGATATGACTCTTCATCTGTATGACCACACTCATCACTGCAAAGGGAAAAAAATCCTTAATGGATACAGACTGTAAAGAAGATCTACAGGTTTCTAATCTCTTTTGAAGTGATTACTGTAAAATCTACCTTAATACCAGCTCAGGCCCTTAGAAGAATATCCTACAGAACATATAAATAACCCTGGCATTGGAGGTTTTACCATGAAGAAGTCATACAGAAAGGTTCAGAATTCACTCCTGTATCAAATTCCAGTTTGGATTTAAGAGATGTGTGCATCACTTCTGCACACTTCAATACTCTACACATGCAGCTCAAACCTTGCTGGGTTTGTTACTATTCCAGTTGTTCTGAACTGCTGCCCACAGCTATGGTAAAACAAGTTTTATTGAAGTGTTGACCACCAGTATTGGTGTTAAAGGCATTTTAAGAGACTTTAAACACCAAATGTTTGGATCCTTAGTGTTCCTCTCTAAGCATTTAGAGCACTCTTTAATTTTTATAGCATCAAACACTAACATACTGAAATCAGCAACTAATAGTCAGGAAAAGGTGGTTTGCTCTCTCCAATAGAGGTGTTTGAGATTTCTAAAGCTCCAGCTCTGGAGTGCTGCAGCCTCCTGAATGCCAGTTATGCAATCTTTATTTGAAAACAGAGGCTTGTTAGGAAGAAGTGGTTTGGAGAGGAAAGAGGAATACCAAGAGCAAGCTGACTG
This sequence comes from Emberiza elegans, assembly GCA_024865655.1. Taxonomy (NCBI): domain Eukaryota; kingdom Metazoa; phylum Chordata; class Aves; order Passeriformes; family Fringillidae; genus Emberiza; species Emberiza elegans. The sequence continues at coordinate 1,388,571 of JALJVW010000168.1, forward strand.
CCTCAAACACAATTATCCCTCAGCAATCCCAGCTCTGGCAGTGGACACAGACATTACCTTTTCCTTCAGGTAAGCAGTGCCCTGTGCTAACAGGGAAGATCATACCCACAGAATTCTATAAAGACAACACACCCTGCAGAAAACTTCTAAAACATTCCAGTTTTACTCAGGAATACTGAAAACCATGGTTTAAAATGTCTCTACTCCAGCTGCTCTTTCAGCATTAGCATCATTACTGCTACAGGGAAACAACACTGACTAACAAACCAACGTTCAAATTCAACTGGGATATCTATTTATGTTTTATCCAGGAAGGAATAGCAGGGATTTTCAAACCAGCACTGAGGTGCCAAGTCCTAGCAGCTCTTACCACACTGTGAGGGAACAGCGAGGCAATGACACATCCCAATTGCATCCTACTTAAAAACCACTTGTTATCTGCATCAATATTCATATATCCTGAGCTTATGACACTAGCTGGTGCAATATCAATTCTCCAGTAACCATAATTTAAACCTATTCAGGCCACAATACCGATACTCCCTTGGTTTTATCACTGTTTGAAATGATGGGCAACTCTGCTCCCCTGGTTTGTAGATAATGGACCAAAATTCACACAAAAAAAACCAGAACAGGCTCCAAGAGGGCACAGGCACATCTCATTTCTACTCCACCCTTCAGAACAAATGTGTCAATTGATGATACTTTAAGGGCAGAGAGGTCATACATCACCTCAAGAGCCAGGAATTGTATTGTGAGTGTTATTCTAATGTTCTTATATGTGGTTATGTATGGAAAAGAAACTGCAGAAAAACTCTTAATGCAGCAGAATATTTTATCACTTTATGCAGGCCCTGAAAATAAAATACTACTGTGATATTTTCCAACTCAAGTACCATACAGAAACATTAAAATTTAGATTACATAAAAATAAAAATTACTAATTGATGCTCCTCCTTTATTTCCTGAAGGGACTTGTCACTAAACTGATTAATTCCTTTGAAGATGAAGACTTAGCATAAGATTTTCCCTTTTGTGTGCACACAAAATTGAAAGACTTTCTCCAGATGAGTGCTAAATGAATCAAAACTCAGCAAATTAAATTCACCTTAGGGACATTTTATTCCTGAGTTTGTGAGAGAAACATTAACATTTGCAGTGGAACTAGGTACCCTGGTACATTTCTCATAAACTAAACCTTTTATCTGAAGTCTGAATTTAAATGAAGCTATTTAAAGAATTAAAATTGTAACAACTTCTATTCCTCAGAGACAATAATTTTTCACTGATTTCTAGTAAGTATTTTCAGTTCCTATGTACTTTATTGTCCCACAGCGTTGCAGCACCACTAAAATAATTCAAAGTAGGTGACTGTAACTGTCAGCACCAACAGATCAGCTTACACCAAAAATGAAGCTTCCTATCACTCCAACCAGCAGGAGCTGATTTGTCTCTACAAATCACATTACATTATAAAAATATCAAGACTGTACTTGCCATGAAATGAATTACCTCAGTTTAAGAGAAGAGTTGAGTAACAGTCATCCTATCCTTATCCTTTGAGAAGAGGTGGGGAGAAGTAAAACCTAAGAAACTGCCTACATATACAGAATTTCAAACAAACAGGAAACTCAGAAAAAGTCATCAGTTCCTCCAGAATTATTCTGCCTAATGCCCAAGTGCCTCATTCAAAAAGCAAAGTAACAGGTATTAGCTTTTTCTCTTTTCAATCAACTGAAAAAAAATTCACATTTTGATTATAATGATCATTGATCCTTATGTAATAGGATCTTTTACAATTGTTCAGCATACTGCTATGCCATCCCAGATATCTATTTCCTTTAAAAGTCAAGGGAGACAACTCCTAATTACTAAGGAGACAAAATAAATATGCAAAAAAAAAAATCTATTCCTTGCTACAGAGGCCTAAACTCCCCCATTTTCAATCAGGACAAACAGATGCAGCATTCTGAACACAAATATTTCCTACAAAAATACTCTAATGTTTCAGTCCATTAACCAGTCTGCTGTGGCAGCTGGTGAACAGTCATCTTTTTAATTACACACCCTTACTGATTAATTAGTCTCAGAACACTGAACAGTGCAACCCTGCACGATGCCACTGGGACAAAAAAATATTCCTCTTCCCCTCCTTAGTGCTAACTTCACATCCTTTGGTATGGCTGCAAATAACAAGCTTGATTCATTTTCTACTCCCACTAAAATAGCCTTCCCGTGTAAGGAATTCTCTCAATTCCCAGCTAAACTGTTTCACACAAATTGTATTTGCTTCACACAAAATAAATTAAAAAACTAAATGAACAAAACCACACAAACCTGCCATCAAGGCACCAGTTTCAAAGTCAACTGCATTTCATCTTCTTTGGATAGCAACAGTGACTCACTCGTGATTTCCTCGGTTTTCCTTTTCCTAACTGTGCAAGCAAACTTGCAATGAAAATTGAAAAGCCAAGTAAATATTAAGTGTGAAACAAAGAAGCAAATACCTTTTGTTGTTTGAACAATTTGGATAAATTCAAAATTGAAAAAGATAAATACATTTCTGCATTAGGTTTACATGGAAGTTGATCTTCAGCCCTTGGAGCTCAGTCTGAAGACAGATGCACCACGAAACAGATAATTAGAGTCAATCCAATACACGGAAGATTGTGTTTAAACTTCAACAACAGGTTTTTCTATTTTCTTCTGTGCTATTTCTAACTTTTGATTTAGGACAAGACAAAATTCCAGAAACCTGCAACCTTAACGTTTGGGGTTTTTTTCTTTCGCTTTAAAAAAAGAGGATTTGTCTTGTAGGAATAAGAAATAACTATTCTGGTCCAAACTGAACAGATAAACTACATATATTTACTCTAAATTGATTCATTTCATCCAGCCCCAAATCCAATCCATTTGCTCCACCTTCTGCAGCAATGCAAAATATTTTCCTATAACTGCTCACCATTGCATGAGAATTATACTGCTGGAGTAGTGACACCCTTGATTTGTGCAATTTCAAATTATTAAATTACTGAGATCTGTTATTTTCATGCCTCTCAGAGCTTGGAAGAATTCTTAGGATTTTCACTCATGTGTGGAGTGATTTGAAATGTTATTGGTCCAGAGACAAACACCAAAAAGGAGAGTCAGCAGAAAAAGCTGGGGTTTGGCCAAGTCTTCTGAAGCCTGACCCTTTAATTAGTTATTATATCTAACTGTCATGGGCACATGCTCATATTGCCAAAGGAAATTATGACAATAAACAAATAATCCTATTTTTGGTTCTCTTACAAGTCATTTGGAAGGGCAGCCATTCAATCTTTAAGAACTTCAACTCAATGTCATCATCTGTTCAAAATCAGGCATTCTCATTCCTACACAAACTTTCATTGTTTTGAGTAATACAACACTACCAACATCTGCTTTATCTGAGGGTCATTTTTCTGATCTTACTTCAAAAATAATGACAATAAATTTTAAACAACTTTTGTTTCCTTAAACCACAGCAGCTGCTGCATTTAAAATAAGTCTATATATGCTGTTAGATGAACATAGAGTTCATTTCTTAGGGGAATTCCTATGGCAAACTGGAAGTCTTTTATGAATAAATTATACAGTTTAGAACCAGAAATGCTACCTTAAAACAGTCCACCCCAAAGTTTTCAAACTACAGAACATGAGTGACAGCCTCCTGTCCCTGTTCTCATTTTACTTACACTACTACACTCAGCTCTGACAGGAAACAAGTCTCACCCTAGAAATTCAGCAGTGAGAATTCATCCAAGAATGAAACCATCTCAAACAGAGAAGCAAAACTCTGATAATAAGCAGTGTAAGGTACAATAAATAAAACATCTGTCCCCATGCAGACGCAACAAGTATTTTAGGCTAAGATGCTGCATCACTGCTGTGAAATACAAAGCTGTGCTTTACGTCAGGTACATACAGGCAATGTGTGTATTTGTAATTGTGATATGTGTGGAGACCGACCATGGGACAGTTATAAAGACCAATTCTAATAATAACTGAGGAAAGTAAAGCATGGAAGAAGGCCTTTGAACCAATCTTTTGTTCGCAATTAACCTTAGTTGATTTAGGAGCATTTGAATTAAAGCGTTAAGGATGCTGCTCTTTGCTTGTAGTTAAGCCTGAAAGAGTTCTGCAATAATAACCTTTTGAAGTATAATTTTAGAATATTACTTGTATCCTTGAAACTATAGCTTTGGAATATATATAAAGGAAACACGCTTATCTCACGCCTTAACAAAACAGAGAAAAGCAGCTTGAGAAAGGAAGATGTACATCAACTCAAGGATTTACAGTTTTGACCAAGGGAAGCTGGACATCACTGTTATGAGATTTATAGTCTCTGCAATTAAAAGGTGGACCCACATCTGAAGAGCTTCACCAGATGGGATACTTATTCCTTCTTTCGGAAACCGGATCACCACCATCTGGGGATGCTCCTTTTGGGATACATCCTGAGAAAAACTAAATCACAATAGTGTATAGAATTGTGATGTAAAAATTGGAATAGAAACTGCTGAGCAAGCTGATGAGTACCCCTATAAATACCTGTAAGCCTCAACTATCGGTGTGCAGTTGGAGGGAAAACCTCCCCCACTGTACCCAGAGCTGTATTGCTCATGCTTTATCGTATTAACTAATAAATTGATTGCTGCTTGAATATTGGCCTAGTCAAGCTTCTTATTTGTAACACTGCCATGATGTGACAGCAAATTTCTCCTCATGTACACAGTGACAGTGCCTGACACCTGCTCTGACACACTGGGGCAAGGGGAGCACCATCCTTGATTCCTGCAGCAGACAATCACTCCAGTCATAAACAGGCTACACTGGGGCTTGGCAGCCACCAGTTTATCAGAGCTCTGAATACACCTCATCATGGAAAAATTCATTCCAGTCTCTGGAGAGGAACCAGTGAGGATGAAAAAATGCCAAGCAGGCAGGAGAAAACACTCTGTCAATGAATTGACCTCAGCTCATGCACATTTTTCGATATTCTTTTAACAAAGAGATCAGACATACTTTTACAAAAGCTCTTTAAGTACCAATATTACCTCTTCATTATCATAAGTAGATTTTTCTCACTCTGATTTTATTTTCCTTACAATGATTACATAAATAAAAATACACATTTATCCCTACTAATGTATATTTGACTTCCCCCTTCCTGTCAGGTGCCACGTGCAGCACTGTGAAGAGCCCATGGCAAGGGAAGTAAGGCAGATTTTGATTGTCACACAGAACACATTTACATATATGTCAGAAATGAAACAGCTGCCAAATCACAACTCCCACTCTCTAAAATTGTATGCAAGGCCTATTATTGTGCTCCAGTCAAAATTCCTGAGCAGCTCATGGTAATCATCAAGCTGGAACTCAGCAGGAGACCTAAGAGAGTGCTTGTCAGTACTTGTGAGAGCACAAGGATTTCTTTCTCCCTTCCCTCCTAGAACTCCAGACTCACCTAGAGATGGAAAATGAATGCTCTGATCTAGGGAAGAGGGAACACATCTCACCAGATCATCCCTGACAGACTTCTGGATTAGAGCACATGGAGGCCTTTTGGAGAAAATAAGTGCAGCATTGACTTTTCTAAATGAGATATTTTATTTTGCTTTCAGTGTTGAATTAAGACTCTAAAACAAGCCCCAAATTACCCCCTCACCTACAGAACACACTGCACCAAGCACTCCTGTAGCTGAGAAACACTGCAGCAGGTTCCAGAGCTCTGCAAACAGATGGATAAATACAGGATCAATGCACAGCAGATTTTTTAGGTGATGGGAATGATAGCTGGCCAATCTAACACAGCACTGCTGCACAAGACTGGAATAGATCAACTGCGCCTGTCCCATGGTCTCTAAACTAAATGTAAATGCTGAGAGTCTGCTGTCACTCAGAGTATCACGAGGCACACATTTCTGGCCTGCCAACAACACAACTCTCACTAGTGAGCACAGTATCACCAGAAGTTAACCAGTAACACCGTACAAAAATCAGAGTTTTTACCAATTTCACTCTGTCCCCAGTAGAGGCAACCATAAATCAGGTTTTCAGTACTAATAATTCCAAGTATTGAATTCATCTTTCAAGCTGTGACAGATTCATGGCAGAGATTTTTCTACTGGTCTCCCGTGCCCTGTTTCTCACAATTATCAATTTAACCCAGGGGTGCAGTCAGGCTGGACGAGCAGGGAAGGGCTGGAGTGCTGGGAGAGCAGGCTCAGAGGAAGGGTCTGATACCATGGGACAGAACCTCAGGGACTGGGCAGCAATGGGGAGCTGTTTAAGGATAGAGGGGTTCTGGGGGCTGGTGGGGTGTCAGTAGGCAATGGTGCAAGTTCACAGATGTTTGTACCACCTCCTGCTTCTGGTATTGAGCCCACTTCACTGCCAGGACTGCAAGTGCAGAGCAGCACCAGCTCTCCTCACTCCCCTAGGATTGGCTCAGGAACACATATGTTCAAGGAATACACTGCTGAAGTAATCAAGGCACCCACAAACAAATCCAGCTTCCAGAAGAGAAACATCAAGCAGAATAACCAAAATACAAGGAGACAATGAATTGGTATAAACATATACATAAACTGAAAGAATCAAGATGAAAATGATGGGTTTGATCGGAAGATTAAATAATTGTGGAACAAATAAAGTTTATATTCGTGGTATATTAGGATGGTAGTAGACAAATAATGCAGGGAAAAGAAATCAGTTCTGCTTTCTCATACAGGAGAAGCAAATGAACAGTCATTAATACCCAAATAACTCTGAAGCTTAACATTATTAAATTATTATTAGGTTATTACTGAAACACATACAACCAAGATTATAGTAGTATATACTACTAAAATATAAATTCTACTACTCTACTATTAAAATATATATTCTGTTACTCTCTCTGCTTAATTCACATTACTGACACACCAACATGAAACTGAAAAGTTCTGTTCCCAGACATAAATATCAGACAATAATTCATTTAAAAAAATCAGCTGACATTTTTTTCTGGAAAATCCCATATTAACTCTTCCCAAAGATGGGCCCTAGCTTTGGTATGGCACAGGCTCTCTCCTGTTCATTTCTTTCATGAGTCTTTTAGTGACAAATGATGTGATTGCCAGCAGTTTAGACAGACAGACTACAGAAGAAGTTTTGTCACTTCAGAAGGAAAATTATTCACTTTAGAAAAAAATTCTGTTTGCATAAATGCTTCCGTTCAGCAGAGGATTTAAATTTTTCATCAGTTAAACTGCAATATTTAGTATTAAATACTGTATGAAATATCATCTTCCAAAATACACATCACTGCAGTATCTCTGTAGTGAAAAGGCCAAGTGTTACAAGGTATTTTTAAGGCACAAGGCCCCAGCATCAAGATAAACCTTGCAGTTTAGAAGTTTTCCACTCCCTCCTCCGCCCTGAAACAAAACATCTCTCCCACTTTTGGAAAGCAGGAACAAATAACGGAGGTGGCTTTGATGCACCATACAGCTGACAGATGTCCTGTGAATGGTTTCTAAGGAAAATATAACACAGCTACAACATCAAAATGAAAAATTTACACTAGCAAAACATTCTTCCTTCTTGGTAAAGAAAAAAGTAGCCACCAGGACAGCTCTCACGCTGGGGATGCTTCTAAAATTCACAAGCATAATTAATCTTGTCAAATTAAGAGGACAAGTAGCAAAACAATATGACAACATTAGGAAAGGAAACTGTGACTAGCAGCATCTAGCCCAGAATTTCTGTGTGGACAGGTAATTCATAAGCCAGGTGACAAAGCCAGCACTTGCTCTGAGCAGCACAGGAAATGATCTCCATCCATTTCTGCCATTAAAGTCTATCTGAGACTGCTGCATTTCCCACAGCTGTAACAGCCCTGCAGGGGCAGAGCCTCAGAAACCCAAACACTGAGATCACCTCTGACACTGCACAGAGCTCCTCCCTCCCTGTGTGTGCCATCACAGACCAAACAGCTCCACTGACGGGATTGATTCCCAAAAGGATTCTCCTCTCTGCTCATCAATACAGCAAGGAGACTGGTTTCCTGCTAGGTTTTTATGTTTTTAATCCAAATGTTTTTAACATTCTTTTTTAAAATAAACAACAGAAAGAAGAAATGCACAATTTTGTTCTGTTTTGTTAAGGTTTAAGTTTTTTTTAAGAACTGAAACCCCTAGAATGAAGACATACATAAAATAAACTTTTGAAGAAACAAAGTGATGGATGTGAGTTTATAAAAAAACCCACAAGCAAACACCTGAACGAGGTGATGTTCTTATCATCATCACAGCAAGAGAACAGAAAGCTAAATGTCAAGCATTACTACAGATACAGGCCAGCAAATTCTATTGCTAATGCCATACAGCAAGCACCCATGGCAGGAGGTAAAGTCACATAATCATAATTTCAGCTGCTTAAAACAAGTCAAACTGCTTCATTCTTCTGCTGCCCTGCCACTGACTAAAACTGCTGCCCAGCAGAACTCACCTCAATCAAATGAGAGTGAATAAAAGAAGGAAAGAAGAAATAATAAATCCCTTACCATTGTGATGAGCAATCTGTATTTGTCCAGCATTGCCTGGTTGTCATGGCATCCTGCCAGCAGCTGCCAGATCTCTGCCCTCAGTGCTTCTGGAACACCACTCTTCACCAGAGTGGACAGCCCATTTGGTCTCACAACAAGGTTATTGTGCCTGAAACAAAGATGATCATTTACCTGATATACTTCAACTACAGGTCTCAAAATAAAGATGAAAAACATGAAAAATCTTTGAAGTTATTCACTAAAGCAGAATCAGCAATTGGCAACACAAAATTTTCTTCCACTGGTAACAGTAGTTAGTGTTTGTCTAACTATGGATGCAAAAACTCTACAAGAATTTACAGTAAGAACCAGTGGCAAAATGTAGTGATATCTAAATTCCCTACGTGTGGACACATTAGGGAAAATTAAGAATAAGCAGTTGCAGAAATTGAAATAAGCTGGCTAATAAAGAACAATTTGAATTGAAAGAGAAAAATATACCATCTGTGCAGACAAGTCAACTTAAATATTTGTTCAACATATATATTTAGCTCAGGTTCAGAAAAATAAATTAAAAATAACTTAAGCTGTACAGAAAAAGAAATTTTGGAAAACAAAAGACAATTTAATAGTAGCATTGTGAAGACTGAGGTTCTAGTTCCATACTTTGTGCCAAGAGTCTGCTCCAAGTGCCACAAACCCTTGCACACACATTTGTACAATCCTAACATTTCTAATAAATCTTCCTGTTGGTCTGAGCTGGTGCTTTACTGTCCGGTTGTATACACACACACACACCAAGAAATGCAGGAATACAAAATCACTGCATGTGCACAGTATTACAGAGCTTTCAGTCACGGATGTTGCAAAGTTCTTTTGGAGATAGCAGTATTTGCTGATCTAGATATAAACCCTCTTAGATCCATGACAATTTTCAGAGCAATGCAGCAGAAGGCTGCCCAAACTGATTTTGGGCTCTCTCTGCTGTAGGAAGTGCTGTGCTCTCCAAGTGCTTTGACCACTGTGGTGTTTCCCAGCTCTCCTGGAAGCAGAGTAGTGAGAGTGCCTGTTTAGCCAAATGCCAGCAAACTGTGATTAATCAAATCACCTGCAAATTGAGCCTGGATTTGCAGTGAATGTTTAGAGTACTCAATCTATGAAACAGGTCATTAGGACATGGAACAGGTTATCACTGCTGTTTAAATATAAAAGACACTCTAACTTATTTCATTTTCCTATGCTTTGGGGATGATATCCCTATTTTTCCAAATGGCCTGAGAACTGAAAAGTGTGTGATTCACCCTTATTCTTTAAAAAGCAATAATTATTTTTATTTTTAAATGTGCAGTGCAATACAAGTAATTTCATCCTTATCTTTATCCCTCAGATACCCAAATAAAAACTAGTTCCTTTTATCTTTTTCAGTCCATTTTGCAGTCAGTCACATTACCTTAACAGTCTGTGATGGGAAAGAGCTAAAAGAAAACCAATATTCACAGAAACATTAAAAGCACTAAACATTTAAAGGACTTGCACTGGTACAGAGGTGGCCAAGGGCTGGAACCTCTGCTATGGCCACAGGTTGGGACAGCTGGGGGTGTTCAGTCTGGAGAAGAAAAGGGCTGCAGGGAGACCTTATTATGGCCTTTCAGTACCTTAAAGGAGCTTATGAAAAGGAGAGAGAACCTTTGTAGGGACAGATAGTGACAGGAGAAGGGGGAATGGTTTTAAACAGACAGAGAGGCTGTGTCACACAGGTATTGGGGAGAAATTCTTTGTGAGAGTGGGCAGGCCCTGGCACAGGGTGCCCAGGGTAGCTGTGGCTGCCCCTGGATCCCTGGATGTGTCCATGGCCAGGTTGGAAGGGGCTTGGAAATAACCAGTGGAAGGGTCCCTGCCCATGGCACAGGGATGGAATGAGGTGAGTTTTGAGGTCCTTTCCAACCCAAACTATTCAGGGATTCTATGACCAGGTACTCTAAGCAGTTAGAGAATTATGACATGCACGCTGAGGAACAGATATACAGTAAATACATCAGAAAGTTGAAGGTCCAGTTGTGGATTAGTTTGGTTATTACATGGCTCTGGTCATATGTGTCATCCCCTGAGAACTGGGCAAGCTGATCAAATGAACAGCTAAAAAGGGACATTCCCATAGAAACATAACAGGAAAATTTTCAGCAACAGCAAGGAAACAATACAAGGCAACAATTAACACATGTGCTGTAACATCATCCTGAACATAATCCCAACTGAGAATTAAACAACCAGACTTTACTGGCCCTGTCCTAGATTTGTCTTTTATGGCAGAGGTTATACTTTAGCAATGTGAGTCCATGCTGACAGCATTACCAAATTCTACAGCCAACTTTCCAAGTACTGGATGGCTGTCTGGGAAACAGCCTGTGCATCCATAATCCTTGCTCAGAACAACAGAAGTGGGCATAAAATAAAAGCTTTTCTTACTCTAACCTTACCCTTCATCATGTGGGGGAGTCACTATTCATGGATGCCGACATCTTTAATTTGTGACAAAATGTTGCAATTCTCCTGCACAAACTCATAAATACCATTTTAAAATAACAGAGAGCAAGGACACAGAGCAGCAATGCACAGAATATGCTCCAACTTGATAAACATATTTCTGATCAAAGACTTATTGATCATTGCTACTACTTTGTTTTAAGAAATAGTTGAGCAGTCAGCTAAAGCAGCTTAGCTGGCAAGAACAACTTTAATGCTGAGGATGCAGGAAATAGTAAAATAAACAGATATAGCATCACTTTTCCATTGTTTGTTCTATCTTTTTGGTAAATTATCTTATTCTTACTTCTGTTTATATTCTTGAAGGAAAGTCCTGGAGCAGTGTTTCTGCTGAGTCCAATAGGTTACAGTGACATTTTAATGAAATGACAAAAAGCAATTAGAATGCAAGAATTTTTTCATCTAAGAGACAAATCAGCACACCAGTTCCTCAAGTGGAAATGTTAATTTTTGTTTATTTACATTTTTTATAAGCGCACAGATTTTCTACTAACATATGGTGCAGTTTTCAACAACACTACAAGATTTTATTTTGATTTATTTTTAGTTTTCAAATCCTTATCAATTCTCACCTGTTACTCTAAGTTTTGCTCTTAGAATGTAACATAACACTATTCAAGAACGCAAGCACTTTACAAATTTGAATTTCTCTCTACAGGTAATACTGCTTGAGACATTCCTGAAGAAATGTTTGCTAGTCTTCAAACAGGCTGGGATCACCCATTTTCAACCCATTTTAAACTAATTTTAAGCTGCTTCAACTATTAAGCAATTCTCTTGATTTTTGTGTAAGTTATGTTAGGATTCCAAAATAGTTTATTCCAAAAGGCTTGAATGTTTTGTCTTGTTGATTAGAAGAATCAACTGACAAAAAAAATTAAATTGAAAATTGGCATCTTCCATATGTTAGGATTCCAAAATAGTTTATCCCAAAAGTTTTGAATGTTTTGTCTTGTCGATTAGTATACTTGAGTAACCAGAAGAAATAGTTGGATAAATGAAACTTAAGACCATGAGCTGTGGGTATCTTTTTACTTGGGCATGCTCATCCACAGAGTCCAGGTATTTATCAAGGACACAGGTTAAAAGCAGAAGAATGAACTGACAAATGAATTTAAACAAAATAAAAAATTGAAAATTGGCATCTTTGAATCTTGGATTAAGGTCTGAAACGTGCATGACAGAATAGGTAAAAACAACAGAAGGACAGGGTTTAGTTAAGCTCAGTAAAACCTCCTGATGCCTCGTGCAGAAACCTTTGTGTGAGATCTCCATACAAATGAGGTCAGCAGTGAGAGGCTGTTTCTCCAAAGATACAGAATAGCCAAGTCAAGGGAAGAATTACCCAAATAAATCCTTAAAATGCTGTTCATCTCTCTTTTTGGAGTTAGGAAAAGGAAACAGGCAATTCCAGATTAAGGGCTTCTGATTATTTTTGTCTCCAGCAGCAGGAGCTATTGCTTACACAGGGAAAAGCAAGTAAGTGGTTCTGGCACTTGCTCAGGTCTCTCTGAGGCAGCAAACAGTCTTTTCTCTCTCTTGGCACTCTATGTACTGCTACTGAAGCACTTAATTAAACAACAGAAATAACACTGTTGAGAACATAGTCTGGGCTTACAAATACTCTTCATTTTATTCACCAACAGAAAGTGTTTCAGTGAGGATTCACAGTTTCCAGATTCTTTTTCAAGTGCTTACATATAGCACATTTACAAACATAGAAAAAAAAAGTGTTTCTAAACAAATTAAATGTACACCAGCTGGCATGCATGGCTTAGATGGGACACATGGGAGTTGCTGTGTCTGTCCCATCCTGGCACTGAATTTCCTGAGGATTTAACAGCCAGCCCCAAATGACCACAAAGTTCTGCCTGTGAAGACTCATACCTGCTGCGTGAGCACATACAAATACACACTCAAACACCAAACAAAACCAGACTTTTGCACATGGCACAGGAAGGATTTGTCAAAAAACTCCAAGTTATCTATACCAGTCCCCCTCAAATAAAGATTAAAAACTACACTTCAATGTGTCTTGCATTTTAGTTTTTAAACTGTAAGCTGAAGAACGTCAAACCTCCTGCTCAGGAGCATATGGTGTCATAAACCAAATAAAAGGTTAATATCTAAAAATCTAATGTAAGAAATTAAGCATTACCATCTCCCCAGTAACTCTCCCCAGGAATACAAAATCTTCTCAGGACAATCCTTTGACACATCACCAGTGCCACTGGAGAGTTCATTATCACTCTCTGTAAAAAAATAAAGAAAAAAAAAGAAAACAAAAGCATGCACAGGTTTACCCAAGAGCACAGACACTAGACATGCATACATACAAGTCTCAGACAATTTTTTCTCATATATCAGTTTTAAAAGCATAAAAAGATACAAAATCTTAATGGAATCATAAAGAATGTTTAGCAGACTTCACCAAACAAGTGTATTAATGAAGTTACCATAAAGTTTAAAAGAACAGGACTAGGGAAAAATTTACAGCAGCATTACTAGAGAAAGGAACTGGGACCTAGGAAAGCATTATGCGAGAAAAGCTTCAAGGCTGTCAACTCTCCATTCAATGAAATTTGACAGTGTTATCTGAAAGTCACATCCACTCCAGACTTCACAAAAAGAGAAGTCTCTGTTAAAGCATAGCAGATAATGCTACTTTGTTACATCACATCCCTTTGGCTGTCCTGGGGTACCCTGAGCTCAGGAAGCCTCCTCAGAACGACAAAATCATCTTTTTTTACTTAAGTTTCATGAACAGAAAAAAACCAAGACTGTGACATGAAAGGCCATAGTGCATGGAACAGAGAGGACTGCCTTAAATGAAAGCTCATAACTATTAAGAATCAAACACTAAGGGAGGGATATATGTTACTATATCCCTCCCTAACACCTAAACCCAGAAGGGATCATGTGGGCCTGGAATAACATGCTCAAGAAACCATCCAAACCAAGTTTTCATTAGGATTGCAAGTGTCCCACAGTAAGCTGGACAGTCTAACTCCATATGGCAAGTCCTCATGCAAATATGGTCCTGCAGGTATTTGGATTTTTCCAGTTTTATCTGAATAAAATACAGATAAGAATTGACCAAGTGCAACTCCAACAACACCAGATGGTGAGAGGCTCCAACTTTCAGTGTCTTTAGAAGGAAACACAAAACAGACACAGCCACAGCCCTTCTTAACATCATGACAGAATTCCAGAACAGTTTGCTTTGGAAGGGTCCTTACAGCCCATCCAGTCCCAACCCCCTGCCATGGGCAGGGACACCTTCCACCAGCCCAGGTTGCTCCAAACCCTGCCCAGTCCAGCCTAGAACATTTACAGGATGGGATAACCACAGCTCCTCTGGGAACCAGTCACCTTCAGAGGCTGCTGAAGCCATGGGCAGTTTGATGTTGGAGGGCTCCAAGGCTGCTCTTTCCTATGATCTGAACTCTCTCCAGAAGTTAAAATGCAATAAAAAAAGAAGAACCAAAGCTACATCTGCCCCCCAAATCCCTTCAATATTCTGTTCCACTCTGCTCTGTCACATCTTGTTGCTGATCTAATACCCTGAATTCCCTCAGGTGCGTTGAACACTTCAACTCCAGCTTTATGTCGACAACATAGTTCAGGTACAAGAAGATCTTCGGTACTTGTGCAATTACCCTGTTAACTCTTCATCTTTATCACTCTCACTTCAATTACAGATTTCTAATTTATATCCTTAGAAGCTGTCAAATATAAGTCATTAATAAAATATCAGTGCTTGAATTTGACAGTGAGCTGTGAGGACAAAGACAGCATATACTGGATTTCAAGGACAATTAACAGCAAAAACGCTGCCCTGAGAGAAGCATATCAGAAATCACTGTTTTTCAAAATGAACACTACATTGGTGAAAGGCTTCAGCTTGGAACCTGTTTGCACAGCTTTACAGTTCCCAAATACCAGCTCAACCTCCATTCAAATACTTTCCCATTACATTAAATGTAATTAATTAAAAATATTAAAAATAATTTTAAAAATCCAAACAAAACCACTACCCACCTGCACCACAATCTACAAAAAACTTGGTTGTAAGGCTTCCCAATCTTTTGCACACACTCACTAGGTCTAAAGACGGAAATAAGATTTAAAACCCCCAAGTTTATAATTTTAACTAAAGTTTTCTGTCAGTGACCGGTTTCCCAGTAACCAAAGGAATCAATTGTGTCCTGTGGGAAAAATGTATTTGAAGACTTCGCTTCCCCCTTAAAATGACCAAAAATAGTATAAAAGCAAATTTCCTCACTTACCACACAGACATGGCAATAACTAACCAAAAAAAAAAAAAAAGGAACTAAATGCATTATATTTGTTTAATTCTCTCCTCTCTTGAATTGCACAACTGTGTCAGAGGGACCAACAATAAATGCAGTCCCTTCTACTTCCCATGGAAAGAAGAAGAAAAAAATAAATGGAGGAAACCTCTGAGATGAGTCCATTTAGCATTCAGAAACACAATGATACTGGGTATGTATTAAGAAAGTCAAGAACCCCAGCTCACATCAGGAATTTACCACAAACCACAATTTCAAAAAGGTTTTATACATTCGAAGTAATGGAAGAAAATTTGGCACCAAATACTGAAAGGAAGAGATTAGACTTTCTTTGGAGAGACTGAAGAACCCCAGCACATCTCTACAAGAGTTAACGTTGAAAATACACACAAACAATCCCTGCAGCCTGGAATGAAATCTGATAAAGATGACTAAAATCCCCCAACAGACCAAAACGTTTCAAAATGCAGCTCCACTGAATCCTGTGAGCAACAAAGCACAGTAGCTCTTACTGGATGCAAACCTGAGCTTGCCAAGGAATACTGACATCAGCCTACAGAAACAAACCCCTGGATTTCTCACTGAGCTGGTATTCCCAGCAAAATCCTTCCAAGTTCTAAAGGAGACCAGTGTTACACAGCACATACACTCCAGTGCTTCAGCTAGAAAAGTCTTTCATCTGGAAGGCTTGGCAGTGTTTGAAATGTATTATTCAGTTATAAGTCAGAAAATCTCAGGCCTTAATTAGAAATGCCATATGCTCGCTTTCAAAAGACGCTAATGTCAAACTTCAAAATAGAACAGGGCAAAGGGAAGAGAATAAACAGCCTTAAAAACCTCTACTTTGTTTCCATTCTAAAGAGTATTACATATTCTAACCTCTTAAAGCATTAAGGTATAAGCTAAGAAATAGAAGATATAATGGGAAGGATATTTAGATTTTTTTCTCAGAATATTTCTACATGTTTTTTTCCACGTTCCATAGCATCTATAAGGATGCAGAATTTGCCAAAGCATAATTTAATCCACCCTTATTCTGCTGGGAAAGCCACAGATCCCTTTTTCTAAATGTTCTGTGTATTTCTCCTTCCTCCTGTATTTACCCTGAGCTCTCAGAGCCATCAGCTGGGCAATAAAACTTTGTCAGAGCAGGTGGACAATGGAAGACATCTCAAGGGAGCAAACCTTGGGGTTGTGAATGTGTGTACACACAAACAGGCTTTAAGACCAACCCCAAGGAACAGTAAATCTCAAAGGTTTTCTGTTTTGCTTTGAATTGCATCATGATTCACAAAACTCACAAAAAGGTTGTGCCTCATGAATCAATTCCCTGAATTTAGAGCCTTTTTAAAGCAAGCCTGAAGGATCACTCCCACAGCAAGCACTGCTCCGTATAGAATCAGCATGGAATAATACTCTGGGCTGGAAGAGATCTCTGGAGATCAGCCAGTCTGATCCACCCCAAGCCCTGCCCTGCTTCCAGGGCCTGAGTGAGAGGCGTGCTGGGTTTGGCTGGGAGCACCAGAAGGGTGGGGGTGCACAGGAATTTGGGAGGGGACACAGCTGGAGCAGATGACCCCAGCTGACCCAAGGGATGCTCCAGACCATAGGGCATCATGCTCAGCATGTAGAGCAGGAAGCAAACTGTGGTATGATGCCATTCACCTTCCCAAGCCACTGTTAGACATGGTGGAACCCTCACAGAAAAGAAGATTGGCAGTCTATGGATATACATAATTTTGTCAGTTCATTCAAGGATTTTACTGCTCTTTTGACTCAGCTCAAGCCTAATTTTTTCTAACCTGCAATTTATGCAATTTACTTTTTTTTTCCTCCTAAACAATCTTAGCACATCTCATGAAAACAAACAAAACCTTAACCTTGATTGTTTCTTCTCTAGGACACTCTACTTATTTCCTCAAAGGACAAATTCTCCAAATTTCTACTCATTTCCCATTTTCTTCTCTAGTCTCTATTTTTTCTTGATAAGAGATGTTGAAACAAAATACTGAAGCATCCAGTGCTCAAACCAGAAGAATTACACACACAGTAACTCGCATAAGCAAATACCCCACAGGAAAAAAACCCAAAACCATAGAGGAACACAAAATCTTGGCCTCGTTCCCATCTCTTATTTTGACAGTCCAGGGTTTCAAACAGAGCTCATGCTCAGAGGGTAACCCCAGCACCTAGAGTAGCACTAACAGGTTCAGCAAAGACTGTAAAAAACACCATGGGAAACCAACTCAGAGCAAAGTCAAAGAGGTTCCTCTTTCTCATCAGAGATTAACAGACTCAACTTTGTTTATTGGCTTTCCCATTTTTGGCTTGAGGAAACAAATTCTGGTGAAGGACTCACACCAACAAAAATTGAGATATTTAATGTGCTTGAATTTCATTTTTCATCTTCCCAGTTTTACAATAAAAGGATTTTGTTTGGTTGTTTTATGATGCTTGTTTCTTTCAGTGGGCCATTTTTTTGCATCACACTTCAAAATGTGCCTTTAAACAATACTCCCCTCAACCATATTTTACACCAATTATATAGCTATAGAGCAGCTTTTCTGAGTGGTTCAAATTCTTCTTCAGGAAATTCTACTAGTTCATCTGAAATATGACAATACTTCAGAAGTCAAACTCCTTTTTCAGTTAACAAAAACAGAAACAAGGTGGAAAACTACAGAGTTGTTTTGGAGACTCTGAACACAGAAGTAAATAAGTGAAGTACCTCATAAAATATGTGGAAAACCATGAATAAAGCAGATTAAAAAATGAACAGGTGAGATTTGAGCACTGATGTGCAGAAGAAAAAAGGATATTTAATGTGTTTTAATTTAGAAGCTGTTACATGTGAAATAAAAAGAGTAGGTGGAACTGAAAAATAATATAGCTGGAGCAGTCTGAAGGAGAAGGAAATCAGGTCTCTAAGATAGGTGGGAACAGAATTGGAATAATCCAAATATGAACAGTTTGATTTTTATGTAAGAGAAGAACAAACCTGAAGGAGGAGCTGAAGTTGGCAGCATATTATCAGAGCACAAGACATAGTGTTACTGACATGGAACCTTTCCATACATGCAAGATAAAAGAGCATCGTGAGGAAGGCCACAAAAAAGAGCAAATTTTCATTTATAAGGTAACAGGGAATTATAGAGCATGAACTATAGTTCTGCCAGGGGAGATGAGAGTGAAACAAAGTTTAAGTCACAAAAGTCATTGTTGTATTAAATAAGGCAGATTTTCAGAAATATCCAACTTTTGGTGCATTACAAAATATTCTGATGAACACAGAAGGATTTCCAAATGCCTTCCAAATAACTGATTTATGAAATGACAATCCTCAGTAGAGTCTCTTATTTAGAGGGAAGAGAAATAATCAAGAGAAAAAAAAATTAATGAATCTGAACTTGCATTGAGTTCTGCTCACAAAAACTTTCTGCTTACATTAGTTACATAACTAACTTGAAAAATTAATTTGGCAACTACTGAAGTATATGTAAAGAGAGCAAAAACAAAAAATAAAGGTAATAATTTTCACTAAAAGCAAACCAGTAATAGGAAAAAAACCCAGTATTTTGATTTTCATTCCTTTTTATGAGTTATATGATACACATTTTTCACTTACAATCATTCAAACGAAACCTAAAGCTGACACATCACAAAATTTTGATTACCTTGCAAAAGGCTGCAGATTTAATTACTTCTTTATGTAAAGAACAAAAAAAACCAAAATCTGAATCCCAAAGCCTGTATTGGATAAACACAGAGAGGGTGGCACAGCATGCAGTTGGATGACCTCTGCCTTTCCCTCACTGCACACAATAATGCACCTTTCACATGTTAAGGACTGTGCAAAATCTCCCAAAATACAACCAACTGTCCTCTTGGTTGTGGGCAATGGACAGCCAAAATGACCTTCTTCTTCTTAATACAACAAATTATGCGTTTTAAACCCTATCTTATATCCTCATATGTATCTGATATGCCCTACCTTTAAAACACTTTGTTCTGTGTCATATACTTCCAACACAGACCCTGCATCACTGTCATATGAAATGAGAATTATTTTTAAATGTCCCAAAAATAAACCTTAACTGGGCATCCAAGAGATGATCCTCCCCTCATGTATTGCACATAAAATTGAGCCACTGTGACATCTCTAAATTTGATGTACAAATGCTTAAAGCTGAATAAAAGAAAGTGCAGAAGAATTATGGCTTCAGTTCAGTAGTTTTGCTCCCACACAGATGACAAAGCCAACTAAATGCTGCACAGTGGAGGTAGTCTGGTAAACACAAACACATTCCACATGTACTGTGCTGTCTGATCCCTGACATCTCAGGGAACAGGCAAGGAAGTAAAACTGGAGGTGTTGGCACAACTCTAGGGCAATGCATTAGTAATTTATCAATGTGTAGATTAGAATCTATTCTCATCTTTGATATAATCAATGAGAAAAAAGATATATCAGTGTTAGAAACACTCAGAAGTTATGTGTTGCCTGGCATTTAAGGCAGTATGCCAGGCACTTAGATTAGACAGCACTTACACTCAAAAAACATCAGAAAGCTAATGATCAACACTAAAAAAAAGAATCTCACACTGAGGTTAGGGGAACTGTTGGTTGAAACCAGTCTTTTTAATCATCTTTATACAAATGTGGTTAATTTTTTAATTATATGATATTGGGCAATTATCTAAGCAGTGGCAGCTTGAGGCCACCCAAATCTGAGGGCTGAAAAACCAGAGAAGATCCTTTAGCAATAGGAAGTTTGAATTCCTAATAAGCCAGCAGGATTGCAAATCCTTTTTCAAACTGATTACAGATAGACAAGGAAGAACAACCGCTAATGAATAAAGCATCCAAATTATTCAAAATAATCTGCAATTGCTTCCAGACAAGATGAAAACACCAATTTATGCTCATTTTGTGTCTATTTTGTAGTGCAATCTGAAGAGATGTTATGAAAGTTATAAAAAACCAAAAAGCCTGAGATCCAAGAAACAGAATTCACTATGATCCCACAGAGCTGAAACCTACCTTTATTTGAAAATATCTGTTTGTATCATTCTGCAAAAAAAAAAAACCCCAAAGGCATCAGCAGAATTCCCTGGAGCATTCATGAACCACAGGCCAGAAGTAAGGAATTATCTTTTGCCTTGAACCTCACAAAGGAAGTGTGAGAAACAGATTTTATCAAATCAAAATCCCTACCCCCAGAGTGTTCCCACACACACACTGCACGAGTGTCAAGTGGACACTGGGGAAGAACAGAGGGATAAAAGAGCTCAGGGTAAGTCACAATCCTTGGGTATGTTCCACTTCTTGGAGCAGAAAAAACCCTTAAAAATCCCCAATTCTCCTTTTAATTTATAACCTTGCAATTTCATTAAATACTTCTGCAACCCACAGAAGTGCTTCAAGTTCGAAACATTTCAAATACTCACCTTGTAACACAAAGGCCATACCTGCATGAACAAATCTAAATACAGCTGTAACTATCAACTGCCACCTATTAAAAATAACAAGTCCTCTGCACTCAGTATTTTTATATTTATTAAGGAAAGCATCACATGATCACATTCCTCCTAGCAGCACAATAACAGCTGCAGAAAGTCAACTGAGTGCATTTATTTTATGATTTTTAATAACACAAGTGAAACTTGTAAGGTGTGAAAATAATCCATTTTGGATTATTTTACAGACAGAGTCCATAAAATGGCATCAGGCTTGTCAGGAATATTTTCTTTTCATTTGGATGCTATTCTTAGTAGTGTCTGTATTTTAAAACTCTTCCCTTGTTGAACTGCAGAAAGGGTTTTTGTCTGGAGATAGCTACTGGCCAAATGGCCTCACGAATTTAGGATTTGTAATGTATTAGTTCATTTTTATGGAGACAGCAAAAAGACTCCAAACAGATTCAACTGATCTTCTTTAGGACTTACCAACTTTGCTCTGTGTTGGATTAATATAACAAACAGTTCCTGAGAAGTACACAAAGCTATTTTTAATTTGGATTAAAATGCAGAGTTGACTATTTCAACACTAGTAATGTAATTTTTCTCACACAATCACCCTCGTTTGTTCACATCATAACCCCTATTTTATCACTAAATACTCAGTAGTTCTATTCACTCCCGAAACATCACCTCCTCTACTCCTTTACCTTCCTGAGTACTGAAAAAGCCTCTATCCTCCCACAACACCTGACACACACTTTGACTTTCTCTGGCTGATAATCTCAGATCACTTAGCATTGCCCACCTCTCCCCTCCTGTACACACCTTTTTGTGTGACCAGCCAACACCCCCAGAGCTTTTCTGAAACTTCCAGGGTCCCTTGATCTTTCATGTCTATTTTCAATGTCAAATCCTACCATCTCCACACTGAACTTCCACGCCCCTGAAGTTCATTTTTCTATTGCCTAGCTCTTTCTTTTTGTTCTTATTGTTCAGACAGCTAATGGGAGTAGGAAGATTTAAAATTTACTTCCTTCAGTTTATTTTTTTCCTTGGCAAACAAAACACAAATGGAAACAGTTCTGTGTTCCTGGAAGTCATTTGAGAGTGTTCCAGAAGCACCCCATAGCTCACGTTCAGAAGCTTTTTGGTAGGCAAGTCATCTTTTACCTGTTCCAGGATATCTGCTAAACATGCTGTGCTTACTCCGCAGCCAACTCACCGATGGGAACAAGAGCTCCTAACCAGCCACCAGGGACCACAGAAAGCTTCAGCAGAAGTAGCTTCAACTCAGTAACAATCAGCTTAAAGAGTATTTTCTGGTTTTGAACAGAATTTCTCCTGCTTACAGTCATCTTTAACCTTCCAACTTTATCCTGACTCCAGAAGAGACTCAAATGGAGTTATGTAGTGTTCTGAAATTTTACATATGATTACAAAATCTAGTAATTCAAATATTAGAGCCAAAGGAAGCTCATCATTTCACACACAGTCTGAGCAAGCACTGCTGCTAAAAGCAGCCAACCTATTCATCCCTTTCTCCCTTTGCTGTTTATTCCTGGGACTACATCCTCCTTTAAATGCTTCTGCTGGAAAGCTATCTCCCCCAACCCTTAAGCTCACAAGTGCAGCCAGCCACTTCATCCTCTGCAGAACAATACTACAATAAAATGCTTTCTGAGCTTTGCATTTTCCAATACTGCAGTATCCACACCATCAATTCTGGGCATGCTCTCACCATCCTTAATGCTCCAGAAAGGAGAAAAAGAGTTCAACCAACTGTGCTCTGCGCCTGCTTACAAGGTTCTACTTAAGGTTAACAGTGAATTTTTCTGCATATTAATAAAAGCCGATACTTAAATCCACTTAATTTGAAACCTTTCCTGAAAGGGTAAGAATTTCCTCGTTATACATTTGAATCTTTTATAAATTATATTTAGAATTTAATAGAAAGCTCCTTTATTAAGGAGTGCACCTTACATTTTAGGTTTTGACAAGAGATTATTAAAATTATTTTTTAAATTATCACCTTCAAAGCATGGGACCATAAGTGATTTGATGGCCAGAAATATCTATTACAATATTAGTAATTAAAAAACAAAAGTGAGGTTGACCTGAAATATTGCTAAGTAACAATTGCACAATCTTAGCAAAGGTCTCAATTTTTTATATAGCTATTCAAATGAAAAATCAAGCTAAAGTGAGAAAAAATATCAAAAGCTAAGAATGTTATTTACAGAATGTATGAGCTCCATCTTCTACAAGCACTTGTTAAAAGACATCAGGCCTAACTTTAGTATAGAGATTATTTAAAATCATTATTGGCAGGTTCTATGTTTGGCCTTTCATTAAAACAAAAAGCAAAGAATATTGGAAAATGCCTTCTTTTTTATGACCACCTTTATTCATATACTCATGGCACAAGACATCCCAGTGAGCTGTGTGCATGCAGAGTACACAGGAATCAAATAGTGCATTATTATACAAGAAAAATTCAATGTATAGTGCTTTTGAAATCAATTAAAGAATATTCTGTGGGCATATAAGGAAAAAGCAAAAAAAAACAATTAAAAAAGGAGAAAAATAAAAAGAACTTATATAGCCAGGTAGTTATCACACTTAAGATTAAAAAAGAAAAAGCCTTCTTCCAAGGCCAAGACAAGACATTGTAAACTCAAGGGTTTTTTTCCATCATCATAATTAGTACCCTGGAAAAAAAAAAAAAAAGGAATGAGAGATTTATTTAGAAAAACTGCAAATGACTCATTGAACCTGCATATCCTCCAGGATAAAGAACTTCTCAGCACAGAACTCTAAATGTGGTTTCCATGAGAACAGAGGCACATCATATTTTTAATGTCTTCTCTTAGGAAGTAATCTACATTTAAAATATGGAAACTAGCATTAGAGAACTAAACCAAAGTTAACTTAGGTTCATACTCCAGTGGAATATTTGTTCTCTGTAATAAGATAAAGCCACTCTGTAATAGTACCAAGAGGACAGTATCCATGTTATTCTACTTGTGCTGCATTCACCACATTCTGGAACAGCTGCATTCTTCCCAATAAGTGCCATATTGGAAAAAAAAAATATTTAAACTCTACCCTATCAAACAAGCCTCAGATCAATTTGGCTCTACAACCCGTACATCCAGCAAGGAAAAACAACTACAGCTGAATTACACTACACTGATCCACAAGTTCCAAAGGCCAAATCTGAACTAATTCTTGCTGTGAACAGCAAAGCAATCCCAAACACCAATGAAACAGAAGAAATCCTTTGGAGAAAATAGCATTTGTACTATTCAGAAATAGCACCTGAGGGGGGACTGACATTGCTGATCTGTGCCTATTCCCCTCCCTTTCAGGAATCAAATCAAAGTTCAAAGAGCACCTGACTGTGGGGTTTTTGCAAGCTTGGTGTCACCTGGGATATGTGGGGGGGTTTGGCGTGTGAGAATAACCACACCTGCCTGCTCCAGCCTCTGTTAATCCTCTGTTCTGACTCATATTGCACAAGCTACAATCCAACACTTAGCAATAACGAAGAATCAAGGAAGAATTTTTCCACAGTAGTGAGTGAGACTTTTTACAGTATTGACAGAACAGTGGCAGAGATATGAAGAATAACTTGGTAAAACAATCACAATTCCTGGTAGATCAGACATCCAGATCAAAATTGGCACAGGGAAAGCCTATTCTGAATGCTATGGGCTAATCCTCAGAGCATAAAGGGACAACAGTAGGCCAAGGGCCTTCAAACAAACAACAAAACAAAAAATTCCACCCACCAAGAGGGAAAAAAACCCCCAAAATTTCCACCAGTGGGAAATACACTGAGGTGTGTTAGCTTTGGAAGGGGCAGGCAAATACACTGGGTCCATGAACTGCAGCAATCCCCAAGTGAACCAGGAGATATTTTAATAAACCCTAAATATATAAGTGAGGGAAACCAAGTCACATGTTAAGCAGACAGTTAGGGGATGAGGAAATTCCCCATGTGAGTCTGTCTGGGGTTTTTTTTTTTTTTGTTTTTTTGCATTTAAAACCTGCCATTTCAAAGCCTAATTTCATGCTGTCCTCTTCAGTAGCACAGCACATTCAAGGCAAATGACTTGTGACCAGAAGAAAACACCTTTGAAAAGCATTTTGCAACCTGCTGGCAGAGCACAGGTGCCTCAGCAATGCATACAAAGATGGACACACATCATCTGCTGCTGCTATTAGAAGACATCCAAACAATGGCTTGGTAAAAATACTATTACTCCTAATAGAAAGATAGTGGTGATCTTTTGGTCCCAAGCAGTTGTATTAAGAATTAATTGAGTAAATTAACGGCAGAAATATAATAGTATACTATCCATGGAAACTAAGTGCTGATTTATCCTTACCTTCTTCTGCCTCATCCTCCTGGGATGACATAGGCCCTCCTCCACTTGTTGGGGTGACTAATTCTTCCTCTCTGGCAGATTCTCTTTGCAGGCTGACAACTTCATAAATTGCATCTCCAGCACTTGTATGGCTTTTTCCTTCAGACTAAATGAAAATATGGGTATCTATTAGGTTGAAAAATAAGGCTATACAATAGTTTGGTCAGGATTGCTTCAGATTTTTTTGCCTTGGCAAAAATAGATGGCGGTATCTGACAGTTCTGTTTCTCTCAGTTTTACAGGTAAAAGTATAAATAAAACTGCATTATTTCCAAAGCTGCCTCTTAACAACCATTTTCAGTATTGTTCAGAACAATGATTAAAAAAACTTGCCAATTTAAACAGCTATAATGAGATCAAGTCAAAGAGAAATCTCAGCTACAGAAAAGAGGAGAGAACAAAGAGGAAAGATATTGGTAAGTGAAACAGAAACTGAATGCCTGAGGGGGGAAAAGTAATGCTAAGATTTTTTTGTAGGTAGAGAGAAGACTACAGAAAAAACAAAACCTCACCCTTCTGGAAAGCCTTAAATTGTGAAAAGCTCTTTTTAATCCTTTACTCACTACAAACCAGGAAAAGGTATCTTTCTTCAACAGAACACAATTTAAAATACACTCCTTCCAATGAGAAATGTAATGGAACCCCATGGCAGGGGGTCTGGAACTAGATGATCTTGAAAGTCCCTGTGAACCCACACCACCCCACAGGTCTATGACTTTCTTACAAAAAAGAAGTCCATTAACTATAGTTTAAGCAGTTGCAAGTTTTAAAATAAAAAGAGGATATGTTTTTCCTTTGAATTACAGTTATGAACACAGTTATTTTTCAGCAGCATGCAGTGATTACTATATTTTTGGAGAATTGTATGTAACTGCAAACTAATGATGGTATTAAATGAAGCAACCCAAAATGTTGTGCTATTTTTTTCTTTGTGCATCTTGTCTAATCCATTAAAATAAGGTAATTATTGGAACATACTAAAATCATCAAATTAACCATGAAAAATAACACAGTTTCAGTTAGAGTACCCTCAATCAACTTGTTTGGAAAACAAATACGATAAAGTTGAAGGGCTCCACAATACCTGCACTGGAGATATACACAAACTACTGACCAACACTTGCAATTTCAACCAGCTGGTGAAATGATGCAGATGAGCAGCTTAAACAGGGACTGTTTGGACTGACACAATACAAGTTATTTTATAGTAAGAAACCTTTCCTTATTTATTTTAGATTAATAATTGAGACTCGCTTCCCTTAAAGCAGGGGCTCCAATTATCAGCCGGTTTTGCTGACTGAATTTCTCATCAAGTCAGTTTAATGAGTTTTGGGGTGTAGGCATAAATAGCCTGAATTCTGTAAAAATTAAGCAGGATAACATCAGAGCCATTATCTCTGTTTTGTTCTCACATAACACCATTATTGAATAATTACAAAGTACTTGGTTAAATAAATCAATCAATGATTGATAGCACTAATGTTATTAAGCATGGGTATCTATAGCTTTTATTTTTGAGAGAGTAAGGCACGAGACACTGTGGGTTTTGCTGTATGTTAAAATTATTACAAATCTTCAGCTCCTTGCACATGTTCTGGTTAACTGCAAGGCCCACCTGTACAAAATGCAGAAAATCTGATTATTGGTTTTCTCTGAAGCACAAACCCACCATTACAAGAACCATGTTCCAACAATGAAAACGTGCACGAGCAATACAGTAAGACAGCTAGAAAGAACAATCCTAAATTACACATTAACCTGCATTTCTGTCAGCTTTCAGCATTCTTTATACCTGAGCACACCTTACCCATCTCAGTTCAGACTATTAAATGTGCCTGAATCTTTCCTCAGAAGGGTTATGATTTTTTTACAATCTACTTAATGCTCAACTGCCTTGCCAAGAAGTTCCCAAATGGCTGATCCCACTGCCATCTGCAGAGTTATTTCCCAAGGAGCAGTAGTGCCCTGAGGTACAGGATCTCTCAAAGGTGTTGGCAGGAACAGCTACTGCAATGCAACTGAGAATTGGTGAAATAAAGACTTGTATCAAGTCACCCAAGGAGATCCTGGCAACCACAATCAGGACCTCATCTTGCAGAGGGATCACTAGGACTAAAAATATTCCTTTTTCAAAGATCTGCACAACAGACTCTGAATTCTGCAGCAGGAAGAAATACATGTGTTTCTTCAGGGAAGAGAGGCATGTGTATGTTTGTCACATTATAAGGGGTGAGAAAAAGAAAGCACCCATATTACTTGAAAATGGTACAGTTGCAAGTGATTTAAAAGGCAAGCTGAACTGATAAGTATCAAACAGCTGAGAACAGAATACTGTTAAATGTATTTTCTTTAATGTCAAACATGCAAATAAGAATATCTGCATTAACAGTCAGCTTTCTCAGATTTCCTTCAATTCCAAGTTGCTATGCTAATCTCTAGAAGAAATACAGAAACAATGTTGATTGAGATTTATTTACTCCCTAAGTGTTAAACACAGCAGCAATTTTCCCATGTAACATCAACACAGCTTGGTTTTTTCAGACCTATTGCTGTGCTCCACAAAAAGATGGCAACTCAAATAGTCCCATTAGGCTCAGTAAAATTAAATCACTGCTCTTTGGTTCCATTAGTCAAAGATCATGTACTGTGGGCATTGGAACAGTGGTGCAACCTGGCCTCTGCTCTTCACTTTTGGAGCCAATACCAAGACATAAGTGTGTGGAGAAAGCAGGTGAGCAGTGGCTGCAGGAGGATGCAGCTGCACATCATTCTACAGTCAATGAGGAGATGTACTCCTCTATGTACCTCAGCCAATGCCAAAACCTGAAGGGACTTGAGCTACAATCAAAACAGCCTCACTCTCTTACACCCCAGCATCATCACCTTTGTCTTTAATGGGCCATATTCTCACAGCCATCTGCCCTCACATCATAAATGTCAGCAGCCCCTGGATTTTACAATGAACAATTATAGAGCCATTGCCCAATTCTACAAGTCAAGTGGACTTGCTTTTGAGATTATAGAGAATTAAAGTGAATTCAATAGCCAGGTTCAAAATAGTTCAAGCCCACAAAACCAATGACTTACAACTCATTACAATTCACTTTACAAAGTGTGCTGGGTTTGGCTGGATTAGAGTTATTTCCTTCACAGTGGTTGCTCTGGGCTTCTGCTGGAAATGGTGTTGATAACACAGGGGAGTTTCAGCTCCTACCCAGTAGCTGCTGACGGAGTCAGGGCCTTTGCTGCTCTTCATGCCACCCCACCAGCAAAAGGGCTTGAGGTGCACAGAAAGCTGAGAGCTAACCCAAACTGACCCCAGGAATGCTCCAGACCATATGGCATCATGACTGGCATGTAAAGTGAGGGAAAACAGGAAGAAGGGGGGATGTTTGGAATGATGGCATCTGTCTTCCCATTGCCAGTGTTACACTTTTCTCCAGGGGATGGCTGAGCACCTGCCTGCCCATGGGAAGTGGTGAATGAATTCCCTGTTTTGCTTTGCTTGAGCACATGGCTTTTGCTTTCCCTACTGAACTGTCTCCATCTCAACCCACGAGTTTTCTCACTTCTACTCTGCTGATTCTCTCCTCCATCCCACCACGGGGGAGTGAGCGAGTGGCTGTGTGGGCCTTGCTAGTTGGGGTTAAACCATGACACAAAAGCACTGAAACCATACACATGCTACTTAATCCTTATGCATTAGGAGCATCCCTGAAATAAACAGTTCAAAGAAACAAGCTGCTGAGGAGCAGGTGCCATACTAACTTTTATAAAGGCCAAATTAGGACATATGAGACTGTGATGGTGTTTGAAGGTCCCCAGGACGAGGGAAAAGATGAGAATCTTGACTCCATGTTTCAGAAGGCTGATTTATTATTTTATTATATATATTATATTAAAAGAAAATGATATACTAAAACTACACTAAAGAAAGACAAAGGAGACATCAGAAGGCTAGAAGAGAATGACAAAATCTTGTGACTGACCAGTGAGTCTGACACAGCTGGACCCTGATTGGTCATCAAGTAGAAACAATTCACATGAGACCAATCAAAGATGCACCTGCCACATTCCAGAGCAGTGGAATAATTATCGTTTACATTTCATTTCTGAGGTCTCTCAGCTTCTGAGGAGAAAAATCCTGGCAAAATTATTTTCCAGAAAATATGTCAGTGACATGAGACAAATGTTCTAAATTAAAAAAAAACCAAAGGCATTACCTGTTTTAGCTTCATGTAGAAAGTTTCTGTGAAGGTTTTCCTGCTGAAGTACCAGAAGCGTTCATTGGCAGGGTACACACGCACCACAGTCTCCAGCAGGAACCTGACTGGCTCCACCACCTCAGTGACAACCATGTCCACAGCCACAGTCATGAACACACGCTTATCTGAAACACCAACATGAGAAAAACTAGGCACAGCTCAAATCTGTAAACTCCTGTTCAAACCAAAAATCCTTTCATTAATGATTCTATTGCACCTGTTTTATTTGTCTGAGTTCTACACCCTCCATGCCTGTTGCACAGAATGAAAGTGTGCATTAACCATTTGATAACTTCAAAAACAAAGATATTATGTCCTTGTTTTAAAGACAGGGGCAAGACATCATGCAAAGAAGACACCATTAAAGTACACAATCCCCATCAAACAAAAGGAGCAGGCAGAGGATAAGGTCACAGTGTGAAGTGTAATGAGTTCTGCTACATGCTACTAGAAATAACGTGGTGTGAAAATGCACCAGCAGGAACAGTGACACTGGCTGTAGGTACTTGGATATGCCTTTAAGGAAATGACCTGAGCTCTGCCTCAGGACAGGAAATAAATTCCAGACTTACATTCCAAGTTTTTTAGTCCCATCAGAGAGTGTAAGTTCCAGCAATAAGAAACTCTTCTATATAATCAAGCACTTGAATGCATCATTGCCAGCTGCCCCAAGATGCAGGGGATGAAATTTGTAGTCAACTCACAACTAGAAGGAGGAGAACCCCAATGCCTGCTATTCATACTGCTTTGCTGAGTACAATCTGCAAATGCTTAGAACCAAAAATCCCAATAACCAGGGACAGGCAGATCAGCCTCAAACAATAATGTAACATCTCCAAATCAGCACCACACACTGTTCTATGAACAGTTATTCACAACTCTGTGTTGGGCATGTTTATACAGAAAACCTCCTAGCAATGGACTCTGGGAATATAATGTT
The DNA here is from genome assembly GCA_024865655.1 of Emberiza elegans. Lineage (NCBI taxonomy): Eukaryota > Metazoa > Chordata > Aves > Passeriformes > Fringillidae > Emberiza > Emberiza elegans. The sequence continues at coordinate 1,419,077 of JALJVW010000168.1, forward strand.
TCATGGACTCTTGGAACATAATATTTCATGGATTTAGACATGCACTGTGATTGCCAAGAGAAAGTGCATACACCAAACCCCTCCTGGGTAAAGCAAACACACAGATTAGGTTCCACTACCTTTTGGAGTTTCCTCATTAAGTACTAGAAACATGGGTGCATTAGGATTCCACATTCCAGTAATGACATAAGCCTTCCCATCAGAACTCTTTCCCATGGATTCCTAAAAATAAAATCATACAGGATTGTATTACAGTTGTGGTTTGAGATTAAGGAGAGGGGTGTGGGGATGAGACAGTTCTAGGAACCTTAAAGAACATGAATTAATGGAATGAACTATTACTAGTATGAGGCAAGTAGATGCTTCCTGAAGTTTTCTGGAACAGTCCCCTATGGATCACACAAGCCTGTTTGGTAGCCTCTGTAGATAAAAGGAGACTGATGCTCCCTCTCTGCAATTCAGTTAGGGTTATGAGTGACTGAATTCTCCAGATTTAAATATGGAGAAAGGAGGTTGAAAGGAAACCACAAATGCCTATTTCTGTCCTACAGTCAAGAAACAAATCAACAACTCAAATCCAACAGTTAAATGTACTTGAATTCTATTTACGTTCACATTCCAAGGTGGAGTAAAGACAGGAATTCAAATACAGTAAAAAGGCATTGTATAGATTTATAGGAGCAACAACACTCCAAAACTCATTTAATTTATTCAGTTTTATAATTAAATAAAAAGGGGAAAATCAGAACTGATTTCAGCAAATAAAACCAGGAAGAAAACAAAGAGCTGGTAAATAAAATCAGGGCCAATAAATGAGTCTGACAAGAGAACTAAATACTGATAAATAGAGCCAGCAGCAGGAGCACAGAAATGAAGTAGGCAAAACTGGGACAACTATAAAACCACAAAAGGTCTGATGGGTTTAACTCTCCCAAAATTGCCCTAAACAAGGACAGTCTAGCACTTCATAACTTGACAATGGCTGTATTATCCACAGAGAGAAAGTAAATTGGTACTATCACAGAAGGGATCACACTGTTTTGCAGTTCTCTCAGAAGCAACTCTAAGAAACAGAATATTGTAGAAGACAAGTGAATACTTCAAACTCTAGGCAAGAATTTAAAATCAAATGAAGGAAACGAAGTTTTCAGCCCCTTGAAAAAATAAGAGCACTTCCCTGGCACCCAAATATGAAAGCAATTATTTACTCTAAATTTTTAGGGAACACGCTTAACACAATACAGAAAGCTCAGTTATTTGTAGCAACTTAATCTTTGCTTCCCTAATTGAACAAAAAACAGGTGCCACAGGTTTTGATCTGAAATTAAATTATTTGTCCATCTTATGATTGTACATATCATATCCCAGGATTTAAGAAACAAATAAAGCAAAAGATATTAAAAGCTCATTTTGCTGGGTTTTCTTTTTCTTTTTTTCCCATCACCTTATCTGATTTAACAGGTTATTAGAACTAAGTATTACCATGTCTAGTAAATGCATGTCACTGTTCTTCACATTTCGTCCAGGGCTTAGCAACATCCCAAAGCACCTGTGAAGGTTATTTAAAAAAAAAAAAAAGGAAAAGGACATATATTAGCTTTTCACAATACAAGAATCTTTGCTTGAACATAATGGACAGCCACCTACTGCTCCTAATTTTAAGAGTACCTTTCAGAGAATTGTTTGTTATTGTTATGGCAACGCTCAGGAAAAAACACAACACATGTTACAGAAAAGACAATGAAATTATTTTCCAGAATGAAGATGGCAGAAACTAGCATCTGGCCTGTGAAAACTCAGCTGTTCCTAAAGACCATTTATAATAATGAGTTCAAAGACATCAATAATTCCTACACTTTAATGATGGAGACTGGCAGGAAAAAAATTCAGCCTCTCCCCAGTATATTTTAAAAATTGTTCTCATGTAATCATAGGAAAAAAAACCATTCATTCTATTATTCACAATAGCACTGCTGCAAAAAATCACATAGCATCATACACCTATAAAAAAAAACCTAAGAATCAACAATTTGCTCAATTTTAAGACTTAATTCTTCATTTTTTAAAATCTGAATTTGTGTGATATACAGGGCCTTGAATTCCAGTCAAATCATTTACAAAAAAAAATGCTCTTGATATTTTTAAGAGGGGAAAAAAAACCCAATCTCAAAAAATTTCCTCAGACATTCAGATTTTCAAACTTCCTGCCTACTGAAGGTAAAAATCCAGGCTTGAGGTCTCTGCAAATCATCTATATATTTCTTTCCTTTGAACACACTCCATTATGAATAAAAACACCAAACAGAATTATGTATGTGCAACAAACAGCAAGTTGTCTTGCATAGATTTTGAAAAACCTTAGATCTCAAATGAAAAAAAAAATTGAAAGTAATTGCTATTTGAAACACTATGGAAAATTTGGCTTGTAATTCAGAGGGTTTTGTTGGAAGAATTTTTCTTCTGTTTGGTTCTCTGAAAACCAAACTGCTTTTTCTCACTGACTTTTAGAACTAAGTAATATGCTGAACAATATTGCTTGGACATAAGGACACCAGCAACTAAAATTTTAGTAGCACTATGAACTGTAAAAGTCTCAATATATGCAATCACTACCCCACCTAGCTTTCTCCTATTACATTAGGGGTATATGGTTTTTATTTTTTACCTCATTACACTTAACATCCCCAACAGTATTTTCCATTCTCCATTCTCTTTCACTACTAGAATCACAAACATCTAAGTGGCAAATAAAGCAGTAGACAAGGATTTGGATTTATCTATATCCACAATGCGGTGCCATGTAAAGCACCCCAACCAGCTCAGATCCAGGATTTGGATTTAGCCACCCAAACCAGATTCTCTGAGACTAATTCAGCTGGGCAGAACCTAACAGCATACCTACTACTCGTTGTTCCTGGGGCAGAAATAGCTCTGAGAGAGCTACAATTGATAGTAGTAGGGGATCACCAGCTCCTGCTACAGCTGCTTGTGACTGTGCTCACAGGGGTCTGAGGATGAGGGAAGAGACAAGGATCTGACTCCATGTTTCAGAAGGCTGATTTATTATTTTATGATATATATTATATTAAAACTATACTAAAAGAATAGAAGAAAAGACTTCATCAGAAGGCTGGCTAGGAATAGAATAGAAAAGAATGATAACAAAGGTTTGTGGCTTGGACTCTGTCTGAGCCAGCTGACTGTGATTGGCCATTAATTAGAAACACCCAACATGGGCCAATCCCAGATGCACCTGTTGCATTCCACAGCAGCAGATAACCATTGTTTGCATTTTGTTCCTGAGGCCTCTCAGCTTCTCAGGAGGAAAAATCCTAAGGAAAGGATTTTTCATAAAACATATCTGTGACAGTTGCTACAGAGAAATGTAAGGCCAAGATGCAGAGGCAGGTCAAATTTTTGTGCCTTTCAAAGACAAAAGCTCTCAGATGCTGCTCCTGCTGTGCATCACTCAGATGTACGCAAGTTCTGATGCGTGACAGCCAAGATTTTTGGGAAATATGTTTCCAAAAGAATGGGAGGCAGGAACAAGTAACCCCTGCCTCTCACAGAAGCAGACTTACGATGCCTAGCAGCATCCTGCTGCAGAAGAGTCAGGGCTACTCTTCCCTCTTATTTCAAATAGGAAAATCAGTTCAAACCAGGTCAGGACTCTCAACTTGTAGCAGATGGATTTTACAGAAACAGTTTTCAGCACATTCAGCCTCTGACATGAGTGGGCTCAACCACACACCCAGGATTTAAAATGACCTGCACAGGTTGTGGGCCTCAGTCTCACTTCAGACTTGCTGGATTTCTGCACTTAAAGGTAGCTACCAAGCAGCTCTGTGCAACTGCATATACTCCATTACTTTCTAGACCAGCAGGAAAATTTAAAAAAAGAACTGCAATTATGCTACCCATGGATAAAACTGATAGTATTAAGTTAACTCCATGACAGGACAAGGGGGAATGGCTTCACACTGTCAGAGGGCAGGATTACATCAGATACCAGGAATGAATTCTTCCCTGTGAGGGTGGTGAGGTCCTGCCACGGGCTGCCCAGAGAAGCTGTGGTTACTCCATCCCTATAAGTGTTCAGGGCCAGGCTGGACAGGGCTTGAAGCAAACTGGTCTAGTGGAAGGTGGCCCTGCCCATGACAGAGCAGGGTGGTCTTTAAGGTCCCTTCCCTACCCAAACCATTCTGGTATTCTGTGATTTTGAAAGGGTTTCCCCTACTAATGAGAAATCAACCAATATTTTGTCATATTCTGCAGTTCTAAGGATACCAGCCTAGACTTTTACCTAAGGTACACCTACATAACTGAGGATTCACTCTCTTGTATGACTGGTAGCAAACTATATGTAAACACCTCTGTGTTGAGAAGAATGTCAATCCTTCCATCTCTGAGAATGAAAGGCTATTTCACTTTTAACAACAGCTTCCTTAAAGCCCCTGACCATTACCCAGAATTTTCTTCCTCATCCTATAAACAACTGAGACTTGACATCCCCCATGGTGGGACTGAAGCTATGTAGTGCCACACATGGCTCAGAAATGAACACCATCTCTTCAGCTGCTTTGAGCCAAATAAAAAATGGCAAAACCCAGGTCAAACAGGACACAAGAGCAGGAAGGGCCAAAGTAATGTATCAAAGTAACTTTCTGCATCACCCTGATCCTCCGTCTGAGCACCAGGAGGAAGCACTTTCTCTGAACAGCAACCAAGTTTGATCTCCTGAAACCATGACAAAAGATTTCTGAAATCTGTAGACCAGGGACCAAATTTCATCACAAATATTTTTTTGCATTGTAATTTCCACTTAGAAAAACTTTTAAAGACACATTAAATTGCTCAGAAGCTCAGTCTGATGTACCCTGCATTCATCTTTCATCAGATGTCAATTTTAATCTTATCAGGAGTAAGAACATAAAATTACTTACAAGCCTGTGTATGTCATTTCAATTAAATAAATTTTACACAGCAAAGCTTGTGGTGATAAAAATAACATCCCCAATTGAATATTCTCAACAACACCAAAATAAAAGCTAATTTCTAAGTAAGATTTACATTGGGGAGAAAAGCAATAATCAAATGCTATTCATAAATGCCTCATTAACTGAATCCTGAAGGCAAAACTGTTTAAATTAAAATTACACTGAAAATAGATAATTTTTTTAAGTCAATGAGTAGCAAAAGCCTAATTTTACAACACAAAATCAGTGACAAAAATTTTTACTGGATACTTCTTGTCTAAAACTCTAGCTTCCATTCTGAAGTAAAAGCTTGAAACCAGGTCAAGAGATCAGTCAGGTTTTGGGAGGGTTGGGGGGCAGGTTTTCTTAATTCTCCTGTTATCCTGAATTTCCTTTCCACTACAAACACATTCTCCCATTGTTACTCTTTTGCTAAGATTGCCATCTGGTGGCATTAATTCTGTTGTGCAATCATACTTTGTGTTATTGGTACATTTTTTTCTATCACATTACTTGCCAAGTCAGAGAAAACTACATTAAATACCATTCTTTCAAAAAAATAACCTTGATAATTTTTGTAAGATTTTTACCTTTCAATGGCCAGTTCTTTGTTGGAAAGTTGCTGAACTGTGATCACCACTTTCTTCTCAATTCCCTGTTTAAGCTTGAAGTACAATTTATCTCTGTCCTTTGGCACAGGGCTAAAAGAATAGAAACATTCTTCAGCAGGTACAGAACATGCATTGTTAAATACAGAAAAGAGTTTAAGCTTTCTAAATTTTAAATTAATTCAAAATTCATTAGATTTTAAAAAATGAAAAGAAACCACTAAACTGTATTTACTCAAGAAACTTAGTTTGATTGAAGTTTTTAAAATACTTCTTACTATCTTTTCCATTTGCATAGGCATCCATTGAGCAACCCTAAAAGAAACGATGCAGTGAAAAGAAATTCACTTGAAGAAGGTATCCTGAATTTTTATCTCTTTACAGAAAAAATACAGAGAAGAAAATTGTACCATCAGAAGAGCAGCTTCCTATTTACAGCATTTCTGCTCATAAAAAGAGGTCAAATGAATTTTGTTGCAACAGAGTAGCTGTGTGTGTGGAAAGGAGCTGTGTGCTTTCTCCAAAAAGATTTCTGCTTTTCCCTTGCCATTCTGATTACCTAAAATTTCCTTTTCCATCATCTTCTTTGACTTCTAAGGAGACACTGAAAGTGTACACATCACTGTCTGGTGTGGGAAGAACAAAGTCCTTCACGTGATCAGATGCTTGTTTGGAAGAACGCTTGAATGCTGTGGAGAAACTATACAAAATTCGGCTGACCTGCAGAAAAGCAAAAACATTCATACTTTGACCAAAAATAGAGGTGTTTTTAATGAGGCATTATGAGGTTTTTGAAGGTCAAAAATCATTTTCCTCCTATACTGAACACAAATCATGCTTTGTGTAGCACAAAGCACTCAACATCACGTGTTCAATAAGCAAGCCATTTCAGTAACAACCTCTCCTATTTCCATTCCTGATACACTCCCTGCTCATGTCATGCTCAGTGAGTTAATATAAATTAGAGATTAGGAATGCACCTCATTAGAGGACCTGAATAATGTACTTTTCAAGTTGTGTTTTTAACAACGTAACATACAGCTTGCTCTGGCAGATGTCAAAACCCAAGGAGATTTCTTCTTTTTCAGCCTCTTTTTCCTCCTTAAGAAGTCCTTTTTTCCCAGACCATTACATAGTTCGTCCTAAAATATCTAGGTGAGAGTACTGTAAAATGGTTCTTTTTAATTCCAAAGGTACACATTGCAACTCCAGTACCAAACATTCACAAATGAGGCCTGCAGAAGTCCCAAATGAGGCTTTGCAGATTTTCCCATTATAGTGTACTTTGGAATTTTGTTGAAATGCTAAAAGCAAAAACTTAAAATCATAATAATATTCATGTATGACTAGCTGCACATTCTGCAAAACTCATTCATATGTGCTAACACATTTTTCAAGGCACTATATACAACTTCCATGTTGGGAATGACCTCTTCAAACACTGCTTGTATTCTTTTTCCCAGTCACTGCACACCACAGAATACTTACAGCTTCTTTAATCTCACAGGAGAAAACATGGATCTGGAACTCTTCTGTCCCACAGCTGCTCTCAGTAAATGCAAAGCAGTCACTCTCTGAAGTCCCATTTTGCCCCCTCACACAAAACAACACCTTGTAGATGGGAAATGAGGCTATCTCCAAATTGCTCAATTGATTAATTATTCTGGCAAGAAAAAGAACAGGGAAGATCAAAGGAACAGGTCAGTAAAACAGACAGGCCTACCTAAAAGGCTTTTCTGTAATTAGATAATTAAGAATCCAAACTCTAATTACTGCTAGATTCAAGTAGATGAGATGGGCAGCAGGAACCGAAATATTATGCTTTACAAATTAAAGGTGTAACTGTTCCTGGTTGTAACACTGCCTTTAATTTCTTTTATATGCCATAATACAGACAAATATAGTACCTCTAGATCAGACAGTAAACAATGGCCATTGCTTGTGAAAAACACCAAAGAATTTAGAAACCACAGAAAACCCTAAAAATGTGATTTGTATACAAAGAAAATGCAACATTAAAAAGGAATTTAAATATCTGTTTAAAATCATTATGACAATGATTTCAGAATCAACAGGACTTAGCAAACAACATCATCACAGCTTAGCAAATGCTGCCACATTCAGGTGAATATTTAGCACAGATCTAAGACTTCACCCAAAATTTTAAAATACTCTCAAACACAGAACCCAAAGAATATTTCAGAAACTTAAAAGCAGGAGTGCTGTTTCAGAACAGACTGGTGGATAATGACTTTTAGAGAATAACAAATGTTCTCCTCTATCTTTTCACTACTTGTTCATATGCACATTCACATCAAGGACTTATAAAAATTAGTCACCTAAAATCCCAAGTCTGTAACAATAAAAATAGAGGACTAATCTAAAAGCAAGAAGAGCCCTGGGAGGATGCAGCACACTGTAATTTTGGTGGGACATGATAACTGGAACCTCACAGGACAAGTATTCAGACAGCAGTTATGAACACACTAGTAACACCTAAGCTTTGATGGAATGTGTTATGTCACACGTGGATTCAACTTTTCAGTTCTGTGCAGGTTCTTAGGCAGTCCCACAATCACTGATCTCCTCTGAAATTAAAGATCAAAGGAACCTGCTGTTTCACTTGCAAAACAACCCTCCTGAATGGCCACATCGAGTACAAAAACAGGCACAGAACACCTTACATCTTGTGTAAGGGTGACTGTTGCCATTGTAGAAGCATACAAATGAAGTATTTTCTGATGTCAAATGAAACTCAAATTGGGTTCAAAGAACAAAATGGAAGAAAATAATACATATTCTTGAAAATTCTTCTCTTCTTCCACAAGATGAGAGTCAATACATAAACAGCTCAGGCAAGGAAGGAAATCTAATCGTATCCTTCAGATACCTTGATATCAGAGCTTAAAAATAAACACCTTGGATGTTGAGATGTTCCCTTCTTCTGGATACAAAAATGCTACAGGTGCATGTTCAGCACACCCTAATCAAGAACCTTTGACTCCCTCATCACTAATTAAAAGACCCTTCTCACACAAGGAAAGTAAATCTTTTCTAGTATCTGGAGACTGTCAGCACTGGCATCATGAGGCAGACATGGGTCAGAGCTGGCTTCTGCACAGCAATGGCTGGAGGCAGAGACTGGCACCTCAACTCTGAACCAGAGATGGGAGAGTCTAAAGTGACGCTCCTGCAGCACACCCAAGGCCAGAAGGACTGCTGCAACTCATGGACCTTGGAGGCACTGACAGACTAGGGAGGTCAGGAGAGCACAGGTATTACCAGCTCTCCATTTCCAGTATCTCTCTTATTATCATATTTGAACAGATATTAAGGTAGAAAGAGATTTTTTTGCTGACACTGTGGTAGCTGGTACACCAGCCATGCACTGCATGGTAAATCTGAGCACACATTTTGTTGCTTGAGAGGAATTTCTCAAAGTTAAGTGTCTTCAGCAAGAACCTCAGGCACAAATCCAGCAATTTTACTTCCCTGTGCAAGTAACAAAGTGAGAAACCACTTCTTATGTGTCTGCTTAAGCAACAAATGAAACTCTTGTGTTACCTTACAGAGCCTTCTGGAATGTTTGGAACATAAAGAGTTACAGGTAAAGGGGCTTGACTTGACGACTTCATGTTTGCCATGGCATGTAGAGCTTCTGGTTCATTCCGTGGGGCTGACACCTTTGTACAACCCAAATAAGTCAGTTTGTTAAACAACACACTGTCCTCTTCCAGGGGTTCACTGGGAGAAGATGGCCTTGGTGCAGAGATTTCTGAAAATGAAGAAAACACTTCTTCAGCCATTTGCTTTTATTTCCACACATTTTTTCTTTCCAATGAGTTCCACAGCCAAATCTCCTACATTTTCAAGGAAAGGACATGAGAGCAGACAGTTCAGCTCCAATAGCAAGAAATCCATTTGACAGCTTAATATTACAGTGAAGTCTGTTCTAATCTAATTCATGTTTCCAAGGGTGGCATGGGGACAAACTGCATTTTGATTCTCTTCAGCACCACAGGAACATAGCACAGACATTCTGAATCTTTCTAAGCAGTCACAATCACAGAAACACAGAACACTAAGGGGCTGGAATGGACCTTGAAGATCACCTAGGCTCAACCCCCCTGTGTGTCCTGTTACTTCTATTTCTTATTACTAGAGCTGAGAGTGCCATAATACTTAGAATCATGAAGGCTGCAAAACTGAATTACTCCTGTTGGGGCTGGAGTGGGGCAAGAGAAACATATCTACAAGTATTTATTTGTTCATTCATGCTAAGGGCTGGGTTTTGTTTGAAGAATGTCAAACAGGAAGACAGTAAGGTAAGTGTCTCAGAAATACAGCAGACATGTAATTAAGGGAAAGGTGTTTCCATGTCATATAAACTACTTCTTTTATTTCCAACAAATGCTATGGGAATTAGCTGACAGAACACCACAGAAGGTAGCATGCTATTGAAGTAAAAGAGATTATAGTTTAAAGTACAAAAAGATGACCCCAGACTAACACATGTAACAGAACACCTGTATTTTTATATTGCAGTAAATATTTATATTTACATTTTTATATGTATCTAAAGAAGTTACAATAAATTTTACTTAAAATATATACAGTATAGTTTACATTAAAAGTTTTCAGTCCTCCCCTCTCCATGAAAACTTCATACACCAAGCAAGTACCACAATCATTCCTAGCAAATATCAAATCCTAAGCTAGCCTTACTGCTACCTGGTGACACCATCAGAGACGGCCAGTTCAGTCAGTTTGCTCAGGGTGTATTTCATCTGCAGGTAGCACTATCTATGAACACTACCCTGAAACTTCTTGAGCTCCAGCAGCAGCAGATCCACCTCAAATATCATCCACTCAGCAACTCATACAATCCTCAGTCCCAACTAATCCTTGGCTGAAGGAAAAATTAACATTATCTCGACCAAAGCAGAGCAACTCAAGGCATCAATCTGATGATTATCTATTCTTATCTACAATCTTCAACTAAAAATAAGAGGAGGCCCTCAGGTATTTTCCAACACAATTTTGGAGAGAAGCTCTGGAAAGCTTCATATTTATTTTAGGGTTAACTTGAAACTGTATAAAGAAAAACCCTGCCATGTGTGATGAAGGGGGAAAGCACTCAGGCAATACCTGTAGCAGAAGGGTCTAAAACAAGCTGCAAAGCTGGCTGGCTTGTTTGTCCTGCTGACCCATCTGCAGCTGCCTGGCCACCGCCATCACCAAATCCTTCTGGGAGTGCAGTGACATACTGGTCCTTCTCAGAATCCCGCAGGATCTCTTCCATTGCCTTCTCCAGCTCCTCATTTCCATCTGAAAATACCTGTAAGCAGAAGGAGATGACATTTTTTGAAGGTATTTGTAATTTTACTTTCATTATTAGTTCTCAAATATATAGTCTTACTAATTGCAAAAGTTGAGAAACTTTGCTGAATGAGACAACAAACCAAGAATCAATAAAATTGAATCAAATATAATCCAGTGTCACATCCCCTTGCATAAAATGCAGATGTCCTCATTGCTAATCCAAAACCCATCCATCAAAAAAACTGCAGACTTCTCTTAGAATAACAGATTTGTGTATTTACAGCCTTCATTCAGACTAGAGATCAATAGACTTTGCTATAATTAGTCTCAAAAAAAAGTTACTTTCTTAGTCATATCCAGCCAATTTCAGTTGCTTCACCAACTTTCCCACACAAGAGGGTTGCAAGCGTAAGGAAATGAAAGAAAAGACTGGAGCTACACACTCCCTAAAAGAAAAATAGAATCTTTCACAAGTACCAGCTTTTCAGACAAAAGAAAACCACAGCCAGTGCTGCATCATGGATTCTGCCTCCAGTCCAACAGCCTTTTTCCAGACTAAAGAAGCAGATAATGTGCAATATAGACAGAAATTTTCAGCTGTAACTAACTGTCAAACAGTACAGCAAAGACACACTAGGTACTTACTGTCATTTTAGGGGGAACAAAGTCCTATTGTTCCAAGCAGAGCAAAACCAGTACATTGATAAAATACAAATTTAGCCATTTGAGCTGCAGTAGCCAATCAGCTGTCACCCAAGTGCTAAAATATTCTGCTATTTAGAGGTAGAAATATTTTAGAAAAGGTCCTACTCATGCCTAAAGTAGCACTAAGCAGGAAAACTAAATTAGAAACTAAAGTGCAAGACATGGTGTAATCTATTCCTATATAGACTAATTACTTGCTTTTAAGATAAGTCTCTGATCCCTCAATAAAGAATATTAAGCTTTAAACTGAATCACATTCTTTGTAAAGTCCTTTACTCATGTATAGATCCACAGAATACAACAAAGCTAACTCCCAAAGAAGTTATTAAAAGAAAACCTGAACTGCCACTTTTGGAGAGATTTGTTTAATCCAAGCTGTTCATTTCACTGGCAGTCAGCAAGGACAAAAATTACAGTCTAAAACTCTCCTGAAGCACAAACCAATTACGCACTCTTTCCATCAATACAAACCTTGCCACACATTTAAAAAGAAAGTCAGAGCAAACCTTTAGCTGTGGCTTCTCATCATTTCCAGAGGCGTCCTCAGATTTCTGATGAACCAAGACAAATTCTTCATTAATTAATGTGGATACGGTCTCAGGAATCCTGCTGGCTTTGCTAAATGCTGTTTTGACTTCCATCTCAGGTCAGTATTCTCCTCCTGCCACCAGAACCTAATAATGAAAAATAAATAAATAAATAAATAGTTTTGAAGTTGTACACAGCATGTTAATAGGTATAATATAAAGATATTGTGGAATAATAAAATACTTAAGATTATACTACTGTATTTCTCAAACTCTGATTTCATTGGTATAAGGAATCTTATGATTTTTAGGCTGGTGTTTAAAAGTCCTATGATTTGCCAGCAGTGGCTGTTATCTATGCATATAGATAACAAATGAAGAGGTTCACCCCAGAGTTCTGACTTACCCTGTTTTTAATCTTCCAGAATCTGCTTCCTCTACCTCCCTGATTTGTGCCCCTGGTTCTTCCTCATACAGGTATTTGCCTTACCCAGAGTGTCACAAAGGTCATGTGAAGATACAGATCACCTGAAGGGTAATTTCCCAAAAACTGCACACCAAATGTATGTTCTCCACATAAAAACATTATTTAGCAATCAGTTATGTTAGGGGCTTTTGTTATCCTTGATATCTATAGGTGGTGAAGTCAAAAGTGATACTAAAACCAGGATCAGATTCTTCTCATCTGATTTCACTGAAACCCTCTGCAACAGTTAAAATTAACCATACCATTTAAAATATAAAGATAAGGAATATAAACATAAATATAAAATATAATCAACAAAATTATAAATATTACGGCAACCAAGAACAAGTTTTCCCATCTCTGCACAAAAACAAAAAACAAATCTAGAAACAAAGAGAAAGGGCAAAATACTATTCAGCCTATACATTACAAGTTCATATAAAAATACAGAGCTGAAACATTCCAAGCATGCCAGCATGAGGACACCTATTGTAGGTATCCACCTAATAAAGGCAGCATGACCTACATTAACTCAGAATGCCTTCCCTCATTCCTTGGAGAAAAAAGAGCTGAATCTTGGACTTTTTTTCTTATCTATTTTTATATTTTCTGTGTCAAAAAAGGGAAAATATATTTTCAGACTTTATAAAGAGCATGCACTTCAACATATGGTCTACTTCCATTCCAGTTTCCTGAACAACACTGCTCTGGCTGAGTGCTGGGTCAGAGTTCAGGTGAGCCACAGTACAGGGGGAAAAATCTGTGACTGTCATTTTTGGGAGAGAAGTGCCCAAGGAGGAACAGCTCAAGCCACATCTGCTGGGAGCAAAACAAGAGGAGGTTAAGCTTCACTCTGCCCTTCCCAGCAGCACCAAGGAGCAGAACTGCACCACTTTTGCTTCTCTTCCAATTCCAACCCCCAGTGATCACGAAAAGAATGCTGATCTAGGTCTAGCTATAGGGAACCAGAAGAACAGCCCATTAAAGAACAAAGACATGCATGTTCTCCACCATTTTGAACAGGTGTTACTTATGATGTTAGCAGGAACAGAAAGTTTAGCAATTTCAAACAAAAAAAAGCAACTGTAGGAACTAGACAACTTTCAGTTCTGTAGTATTTTCCATGATTTTTGAAACTACAGTTAACGTGCTTTTGCCCTTTCAAAGACTTGGCTTAGCACAACTTACATTCAAATCCTCAAAAAGCTTTTCCCTCCCTAACCAAGCCACAGTTTTATCCATCAACCCAGTGAGGGTATTACATGTAGGAACACCAGAAAAAAAGACTAAGTTCTTCATAGAACTGACCTGTACAGCACAAAAACTTATTAGAAGTCGCCTTATAAAAAACCCTCTAAACAACAGCTGGAATACTCAGAGTGGCTACAAATTTGGATGAGCAGTTTCACACTCTCTGACATCTTTCAGATCTCCAGACCAACCACAAACAGGAATATTTTCCTGACAAATGATGTAAGCTGAGTTCCACCCAGCTCACATAATGGACTCACTGCTGCAATAGGTTTTGCTTCAACTTTTTTTAAGCATCTTTCTTTAAAGATTTCCTTTGCAAAAGAAAGACAAGGCCTTTACCACACAAAATTTTTAATGCATTACACAAAGTTTATTAACTCCATGTATTTTTTAACAAGTGTTGTAAAAACATTGCTGAAGAGCCTGTTTGCAATAAACAGCAAATCTAGCTCAAAATACTAATTCCAAGCAAATCCTCTGTATGAAAGCGAAGGTCAGCTACTGCAGAACTCCTTGAAGGCAATGAAAGGCCAATAGTTAAGGTCCCCAAACCAGTATATCCTGAAGAATCATTGTCTCTGCAGTGACATCAGCACTGGAGAGAACAGCAGAGATGACTGTCAGCCACATTAGGAGCAGAGGTCTGGGCTATCAGAGACCCCTCCTCCTCCCACTGCACACCTCTTATTGCTGCACCTGGTGATGACAAAAATGAAGTCTCAACCACTGCTTCCAGCCCATCTGCACAAAGGAGGGATCACAAGATATCCTATTTTGACAGTTTCTTGTGTTTTAGTCTATTTAATTTTTGAGCTTACTTATGGAACAGTAATACAGACACTCCAATGTAAAATGGTTCTACTTTATTTATCATCAGTCAAATGCAGATTGCTAACATCAGATTATCAACAATTCTTCTTTCTGCAAAGAAAGAAGAACCAACAGGCACCATGTGAACTATGAAGTGTTTTCTGTAGCAGAATTTCAATAATAAAAGGAGGGAAAATGTACCATTTGTAAAGGCAAAGAAAAGTAGGATCATGCAAATACAGAAGCATAGTGAAACACTAAATACTTATTCTTGCCTCAAATGAGTATGTGGAGATTAAGAGAATGTCTGCTTCCTAAATATTAATCTGAAAGTAAACATTATAAACATTAGATAACAGGGAGGAGCTCCTTATTCAGGTCAGATAAAAGCAACTGCAAGAAAGTGCATGGCATGCTGTGAAATTGAGTTATAAGGCCTTTAATGTGTTTAAGAGTGTACTCCAAGCCTGCCTTTAGAAACAGTTTAAACCACCACAGCCAGTGCAGACACTCACCTTTTTCTATACACAGCCACATTAACTGGATCAATTAGCACCCCAGAACCCCTCATTCCAGTCCTTCATCACAGACTATTCCAACCTACTGCCAGTGCTCCCCACCCCACTGCAGCACAAACAAAGCCACTTTAGCTTCAGTTTGGCAGTAAAACACAAAAACAAGCAGATCAGGCATTTGGGAAAAACTTTATACACTCTATTTTATGATCAGTCTTTGACCAAAAATAGGTTTTAATGCCAGAGACAAACTATCATGATCAAGTCATTTCTTCAAACTAAACAATTTCAACTCTAACATGAACCTTACTCAAGAGTATAGCTGTGATTCTCATGAATACTATTGAGATTTACATCACTTAAGTAGTAAGCTACATAAAAAGAAAAATTTTAAATTTTTTCATTATAAAGACATATGATGTAATATTTCAGCCAAGTGTTTTTGAGGAAAAGCAGTAAAAAGAATAAAAACCTTTTTAAAAGAATAATGCATACCTACATATGGATTATTAATATTAATATTTTTTGAGGCAGAGAAAAATATCTGAAGGTTTTTTTTCTTTCAGTAACAAGAAGAGAGACACATGCACTCTGGACTTTCCAGTCATCAGCAGTGAGTGGATGGTCACTCTCATTTCCCTTGTATCATTGGCTCTAGCCCTCTTTTTTACTCACCACCAAATGATTCACTTCAAACCTCCCTTTTCCTACACATGTAAAGAAAAAAAGGACAGCTGACATACTAGACATGAACAAAATCTAGGAACAGACTACTACCACTAAACTCAAGCATCTCATCTTTTTAATTATCCTTTTTAATGAAAAGTTTAAAGTTGAGAATATAAGAATTTATTCCTGACTGCATTAGTTAGAACATACAGAAGTTGTTCAGTCCACAATCACATCAGGTTTACTCCCTGATGACCTCAACAGCTGAATGCTGGCTCAGAGTCCTGAGGAATGAGGTTTAGCATTTGCTTTACCAGTTTAAAGTTTCCAGGAGGGTGGCACGCAGCAGTGAGGAGCTGACAGTCAGGGGCAGGAAAGAGTAAATCCAAAGCACTTCAGCTGCCTCAGCTCCAAGGCCAGTTCTTTAGTTTGAGCTGCTGGTGGAGTTCAGCTTGAGCTGCTGGTGGAGTTTAGTTTGAGTTGCTGGTGGAGTTCAGTTTCAAATAAAATTACACTCTCTGTTCTGCCAATGGTGATCCAAGGATTGCAACCTCAGGTCAGATGGTGCGTTCCCAAATCCTCAGAGCAGCTCCTCCAACAGCATCTTCCAAAAGATGACAACAAATTCTGCTGTCAAAGTTCTCATCACAGCAGGGAACACCGGGAAGTGTGTACTGCTACTGTCAGGAAGTCATTGCTACAAAAGAGGTACCTTGAACATTCATGCTCCTTCCTATAGAGAAGGTATCTTCCCCCCATTCTTTGCTGAATAATATCACACACACATAAAAAATCAGAAACAAATACACAGGAGGATTTTTTTCTAAACTGAGTGAAAGAAAGCCTACTATGATAAAAAGAACTAAATTTTTTAAAAATAAGAGTTTCAGATAAGGTTTTCTGACAAAAAGATGTTAAGACCAAAGAACTTTTGAGATACAAAGAAATTATTCAGACATAGTTTTGAGAGAGTATGTGTGGAGGTGTGGCCTGGTATGTGGATCTTGCTCCAGAACATATTTTAAACCATAGGGACAACACAAGGACTGCAGAAAAGCTGCTGCTTTTCTCTGTGAGCTTTATGATGTAGTTTTGGTGAAGCCAACCTCTGTGATGTACATTATACACAGTTCTGGACAAAAGGTAACCAAGCCATACTACTTGGACTGTTTTGGGTGCAGTGATCAGAACTTACTTTCACATATGTTCAGTACTAAGCTGTGGAAGGCTCAAACTCAGCAGCTTCCCCACTTCATTGCAGAGAGGCACCCCAAGTTCACTACAGCTGCCTTTGTAAAGCAGCCTAAGTGATTAAAGAGCAAGAAAGGTGAAGAACAGTGATTCTAGAACAGCCAGGGGGGATTCAGCACTGAATCAGAGCAAGGGACACAGGACAGAAACACTCCTGACTCCTTCCCTCCATAACTCTTCCATGAATTCACACTGAACCCAAACCTGCAAAAACACATCATGTGCAGAACAAAAGCACCTAGGCAGTGATGGACCATGAATCCATGGGGTTGCAGAGCACCACAGGCCAAGGCACTGCTGCAACACACACTCATCATCACAAGAGAAAGAATCAGAGCTTCTGGAAAGCCATTGGCTTTTGCTTTGCAGACCTGACAGATTCAAAAACTTCCCCTGCAAACTGGTCTCCAAAAGTAAAAATAATTTTTACATGAATCAGTCTTCTGAAGTAGGCATCAGACTTTTTTGTATTTACTTCCAGTTTGTGTTCAACATATATTTCAAAGTTATTGCCCTAGGCCCCTGTTGGTTTGCGGAAAGTAAAAAAAAATCTTTTGCTTCAGTATTATAAGCACCTAAAAAATCAGAAAATGTGGAGCTATGAAAAGACAGCAATTAAGGGAGGTAAAGGTTGACCAGCAATTCTAGGAGATAAAGGTTGACCTATTTTCAGCAAGCAACAAGAAACATGTTTTGAAAGGAAGTTTCTTACCTGCTTGAAAGAAGACAATCAAGAGCAGTCTAATTTATACTTTTTTAGCAGAGAAACAAAATCATCCTGTATTACAGACAGGCTTGTATTAAAGGCAGGTTTCAAGGCCAGAGTTTGCCTGACAATCTCAAACTGCAAAAAATCCCCCAAAACTGGGAAATAAGTTATACCTATTTTCAGAACTATGGTTCCCCAAGAGAAACTCTGGGACCTTTGTGAAGAGGAAGGTCCAACAGAGCCATGCAGAAATTTGTCTTCTGCTAAGTGAAGTCTGAAGTGGAAATATACACCAAAAGACATGGTTTATTCCCTTTTTTGTGCTACAGGATACAGTGCAGGACAGCAAAATGAGCATTAACTGACAAGGCTTGCAATCACTCCATGACTCAGATTTCCAGATGACTGAAGTGGTGTGGTGACTCTCGAACTCAGCCCTCAGGAACAGGACATGGACATTGCCTCACACACAAAACACATAACAGAAATGTATCTAAACTCTGCATCAGCCTGGTTCCCACCCCATGAGCTCCCTACCTTTAATGGGGACACCTTCCCCAGAAAGCCACAAGTGCTGCAAACACACAAAGCTTCACCTTTTCAATGCTTCTTCCCTGAAAGACTAAACAACCTGATAAAAGTCCATGATTCTCAACACTGAGGCAATACTGCTCCAAAAACCTTTTCTCTACTGTCTGAGTGACATTTACAGAAGAAAATTCTAGATGTCATAAAATCAGTTTGTTTAAATCTCACTGACCACAACAGCACTACAATTTCATCTCAACTTCTCTCTGTGTAATCTTTTTATGAGAAACTGTCTCTGTGCTCATACTACAAACTGTTGTATTATCCACAAATTGTTTCCCAGTCTTATCTCTGGCAGTGAAACACTATGTAAAGAACATAATGGAAAAAACAAACAACCTTTTATTTGGCTTACTGGTACGATTTCCTGGAATAAAATTAACTTAATGAGCAACAGAGCTCTATCACTGTATTTTAAACACATACATATATGTAGATAAAAAAATCCTTATTTCCAGAAAAGCACTGTTAAGAACAAAAATCTTGTCAAATTAAAAAAAAAAAACACACACAAAAAACCAAAACAAAGCCATAAAAAATAAAGCAAAAAAACCCCACAAGTAGAAAGTAACCACTGGCTTATTTTGGCAACACTGTCTCCTCAGAGAAAGCAAACCCCCACTATGCAGCCAACAGCAAATAATTAGTCTGTTCATGATGGCAAACTGTTTGGAATTGTTGTACTGGGTGCCTAGATACAGAGGTTTTTCCAGATCCTCTTACACTTCAATAGCCAAAATCAATCTCATAGCCAAAGAAGAGCAATTTAAGGAAAACAGACTCAAAAGAGAGCCACACAAACAAGAAAATGTCTGTTCTCCTTCAAAAACATACTATATCTGCATCTCCTCAAATAAATGATAAGCAGCACTTGTCAAACACACCTCAGTGTGAATACTGAGACATTTAGTGAAAAGGAGAGAACCAGCTTTCCTGACTTGAACCTCTGTGCTACACACAACCCACTGAACCACTTCAATATTACACAGTCAGAGCTGCTTGAGGGAAAAATACTGCTTTTATTTAGCTTGAAGTTAATACCACAGAGGTAAAGATCCATTCCCATAGGAATGGTGGGCATATGGTTGGTACTGAGCTGGAGCATGACTCAAGCAAGGCAAACTGAAAAAACTGATCTGAAGCCCTAAAATGTACATGTTGGGTGACAGAAGCACCACGAACAGTAAATGAAATGCCAGGTAAGTGGAAGCACGTCAGGAAAGCTGTTGGCTACAAAGGCAGCCACCCAGCAAATTGGGGGCTTCCTTCTGTTTGTTTATTTGTACAATTTGAGCAAGCAGGAACCATGGATGCCAAGCTGCACCTCAGACAAAAGAAAGTTAGTGGGATTCTTTTGAACAATTATTTAAATAAATTTTCAGGCCTAAGATTTGTCCACACACAGAAGAACGACATCAGTAGGAGAACAGAGCACACAAGCACACTTGCCTCTTCCTGCCACAGACTGATTCATGCTGTTTCAGAGCATAGTTGATGTTAGCTTATCCAATTAGTGTTTAACAAACCTAAGGAAATATATTTTATTCTCAACCACTTAGGAGAAACCTCTCTCTTCTCTATTTATTCCCTTCCAAAGAGTACAACAGGTAAGTGTTCTTCTGCTACCCTATAGGGATGTTACCAGTGTTTATGTGTAATTTATTAGAAACAAAAATAAACCAACAAACCATAGCTTATACATCAAGTTCTGGCAACCAGGCTTACTCGTTGAAGCAGTAGCTCATTCTGCCTCAAGGATAAAGCAACTCTAGTACACTTTCACACTGTTTCCCTGACACCAACTGAAAACTAACACTTGAATTTCTGCAGCCAGTAATTGTTTTTTTAACTTTGGAAAATACAAAGCAGCAAGTAAGAGTACGCAATTTTTCAAAGCTGGAGATGGCAAACCCAAGTTGCATTTTTGGTCATTGCTACATGATTCTTGCAAGCAGCATTCAAAGTGAAACCCAATCACCAGCCAAATTACCAAACTGCATCACCACTGAAAAACACAATGACCTATATTCCAGATGAAAGCATAAGCATGATGCAATCCTTGTTTTAAGGAGATTATTCAATGGTTTATTCCTTAACTGTAAAAATAACAGTGTGGGTCTAATGCAGCCAGTAGAACAACCTCTGTCCATTAAATAAATTGACTATTTCAACCAGGAATTTTCTTCACATGCTGCTATGTCCAGAAATAATTACATGATGTAGAGCAGAAGAGCCCATATGGAAGAGCAGTATGAGACAAGGCAGCAGCGATCCCAGGTGCACTCCTCTTCTGTGCCAAACAAGTGCCTTATCCTGTGTCACCATGTCACTGAAACCCACCAAAAATCCTGATTGCCTGCCCTGCACTGACTGCCTCCAGGGTCAGTAAAACCTTGTTCCTCCAAGGCAGAATTGGAAATTATGACAATTATTACCTTGAGGTTTACAACATGTATTCTGGGAATAAATAACAGCAAAAAATCTTGCAAAAATACAGCAAAAGTCATTAGTTTTCTTGATGCAATTTTCTTGTCTCACATTAGCCAGCAATCATGAACAAACCCAGTACCTATCTGATGAGCCTGGCTATGCAGAGCAGTTTGAATTTTAAGTGTTTCATCATATTTCTATTTGATAAATTCATTTGATTGCATAAAAGAAGACACGAGAAGCCAAAAAATCTGTGTTTGCTATGCCTTTTTTTCTTAATCAGAGTCTCTCTCTCAAAGTTTCAGAGAGCTTCCCAAACATTACCACATTGTACCATCAGTTTCAACATAAATCATGCATAGTGCTCATTAAACATCGACATAAAAACTTACTATACATACTGAATACTCCCACAAAATACTTTTACTTAAGTAAACAAACAAAGTTACAGGCAGCTAATCTAGAAGAAAAAAAAAATCATGGAAAGTTGAATTGGTCAAACAAAAAGGCCATGATCTATAAACCTATCTTTTCCACAACCTTGCTTTCAGCATCCTGCCCCTCTCTCCTTTAAGTTAAGAGTGTTAAGTTATGGACAAGCTGTTACTGAAAGATCAAATACACAGCTAAGAGACTGCAACTACCAAAGGCAAGAGTGACTCAATCAGCCTCAGAGCCAGAGAGGGCAGCACTGCCCTGCCAGGAACAAACCCATGGGATAAGTAAAGCATGTTCAATGCAAGGAGTCCAAACCTGTCACAGCACATGCTGCAGTCAGGATGGCCAGGACACACAGAGTATCACC
The DNA here is from genome assembly GCA_024865655.1 of Emberiza elegans. Lineage (NCBI taxonomy): Eukaryota > Metazoa > Chordata > Aves > Passeriformes > Fringillidae > Emberiza > Emberiza elegans. The sequence continues at coordinate 1,440,712 of JALJVW010000168.1, forward strand.
ACACAATATCAGAAAGCTTCAGCCCACACAGAGCACCATCACACCACCTCAGAAGACTGCAAGCATCTCCCTTCCGGTTCTTTAGCCCAACCTTTTACCCCCTCATGTTCACACACATTGCACCTGTGTGCCCTCTGTTCCCTTTGGTGGTTGCTCAGTGCCCCTGGGCACTCCATGGCTCATTGCTGTCAGTGCTGCTCACCTGCTGTTCACAACTGTAGCCCACTCCCAGTTACCCCAAACTGTGTCCCTACACAAACCTGAATATGAGGAGTGACCTAGAAGAACACCAGCATCCCACCCCTCATCCAAGTCAGAATCAACTCTGTGCAAAGTCACCAGTGGGTGTTCAGAAGCCCCAGCAAAAGCAATGATAATAAACTGCACAAATGCAGAATTGCTGTGGCACCTCACATGAATTTCCTGGGCAATGTACACAATAACTCACCTGCTCTTTCCATACTCCCCAGTGAGACCCCTGGAGCTCAGCTACTGCCAGAATAACAAAAACCAGAATCACAAAGGCCAGAGAGAGAAACTGTGAGAGACTGCTGGAACAAGGATCAGTTAAATTGGTCTTATTGTACCCTTTGATTTCTCTGGCTACTGTCAAAAGCTCAATTCTAAACTACACTTCAGTCTGACCCCTTTATGTTCAGTCTGACTTACTGATGTCTCTATGTGATGAAAGAAAAGAAGAATTGAAAGGGGAAGCTATAAGGGTCAAAAGCAAATTGTAACTCCAAAAAACTGTGGATAACTTCCAACTTCACAGTACTGTTTTGAAACTTGACAAAATATTTTTTGGACATTTTGATCAACTCATTTCCCCTCTCCCCTCACAGTTTTTATCCATATCTAATAGGAATAAACACTATAATTTAACCTTCAAAACAATGTAAAAATCAGTTGCTGACTTCCATTCCTTACTTGTTTCCTCAGAATTGTTTAACAGTTATGTCCAAAAATAATTCTAGTTATCAGTTCCTGACTTCTTGTGAGTTTATACTGCCAACACTAATTTTTAACAATTAGCATCAAGTATGGCAGGGTTCAAAACACCTCTTATTGTATGAGTGTACCTCTGTGAGCAAACACAAACTGTCTACAGAAACAGAAGGGACCAATGTCACCAGACTGCCTGACCCAGGCTCCAGCTGCAATTTTACTCCAGAAACAACTGCTGGCACACACAAAAACTTCTCATTCAACTCCACCGCTGTTTTGCCCTACTCTGCTCACAAACACTTCAGTTCAAGCAGAAGTACTGAAAAGTTACCCAGATTTCAGCAGTATGTCGAAGATGCAGGAGGTGGAAAGTGGCCTTAAAAAAAGCTGCAAATCTTTTTACCTTCTCTGCTTCATTACCAAGCACCAAAGCGAGCACAACAACGCACAGAACACAGACCAAACTCAGCAGCCAGCACTGGGGGCAGCCATGCAGCACTGCCACCAACCAGTTACTTGAGAGTTCTCTTCAAAATAACAGGAAATTATGAAAGTATACACCAGTGGAACAAAGTAAAATGAAGGGTTTACAGAATGAAAAAAAAAATCCATTTCCTGCCACATGCATTTCAGGTTAGTCAGTCTAAAACATATAATCTAGTATTTGTTTCTCAGTAATAGCTAATTAAAAAAACTCCAAGCTTCTAAGGAAAAAAAAAAACAGCTTGCAGCATTCAAACTCTTAATAAAGAGAAATACAACAATATCTTATTTAAGTACAAAGAAAAATAATTATTTTCCAATTATTTTCAAATTTTAGTCAGCTTTTAAATTAAAATTCTGGACCTTGTATTTTGTATCGAAATACACACAGGGAGTGATAAAGCACTGGACTAAGAATATTTGCATTTTATTTTCACACTGATTTGCCTGCAGAGGCCTGAGCACTGAAAAGGCACAGCATAGTCTTTGCCCTTAATTAAAATCTTGGGACAAAACAAAGAGAAAAATACCACATACATACTTTTTAAATTGTAATGTATTTGTTAAAAACAAAAATAGGTATTTGTATTTTTACAAATTTGAGTACTGCAATAGCTCTGTGGATCTCAGGAAAATAATTTTGTCAAATTTCAGGAAAAAACAGTAATATTTTGCATAGGTAATAGAAGTACAAATTACTGTAGTACAAACTGTCTTACTGAAAGTAAGATTAAAAGATTAAAATGACTGAAGTACAAACTGTCTTCTTACTATGCTGAAATAGAGGATAACAAGACACCAGATCTCTGCAAAGTGCAGTAATCAAGTCAAAATATTTAAATTGATCAACTTTAAACTGTTTTCCACTGAAGGAACTTCAGAAAAGGCAGATTGCTACAGAATTTATAACCAAGACACTCAAACCCACCTGGAAACATGCCACTCTTACACCACTGTGAAGCTCTAACACCTCCTGAGTAATTGTACTCAGCAGAAAAGCAAAGCATTCAAATGTAACTACTTCTCAAATAAACACTGTAGGGAACAAAAGAGGAAATTCATTTCTGGTTAAAACAAAAACCAATTTACCAGAACAGGATCCATTTCCCTAAACAGTAGCAAAGATTATCAAAACTAACTATACAATTAGTTTACACTAGAAGTCAATCCTTTGAATAAGATCCTTGGAAAAAGCCTCAACTCCCATTCTTTTTCCTTCCAAAACAAAAAATCAAGTCATATGCATGGACAACTGCAACAAATCAGCATCTGCAATTTGCTTTCTACCCCCAAAAAATGTGGCTGTGTGACTTAAGGTACACACAACAGACATGACCTAATCAGAAAGGTCAGCAATACCTGAACTGAAAGCACAGCTACCTAACTTAGCTCAACACCCTGAAGTCAGAGGTTTAAGCATCACCTACCACTGACAAGAAGTGTAACCTCAAGACTATCCCATAATGACTAAGTAGTTGTCTTCCGGAAACTTGTACCATCACACCTTGCAACACAACATTCAGAGGTTTTGGTGATGAAAGTATAAATAAATAAATAATAAATATACACACACACAAAAAATGTAAGAGACATTCTGAGAGTCGTGTTTATTTATTTACCTGCAAAAGAAGACCATGGATTTGTCATGACTGGTTACTCAAAACTGATTTCTTTCATCAAAAGAATTAACAGTGCACAAGTTTTATAGCACATGCTGAGAAAGGACTTTGTTGTCAGTCACATTCTCACTGATTTCATTCCTCACCTGTGTCACTGATACAATGCATGACAGAAACCAACTTATTTCACTTCTAAGCCCAAAGGTGACATGGAAACCTCACTAAGCCATTTAGCAAATGGCCTTTCAAGATCCACTCTTAGATTCATACACTGACTGAAATCCTGTTCTGAGTTTACTGCTTCTAAAAACACCTTTCTCTTTCCTTTTCTCTGCCCTTTTACCTTTCCTTCTCTAGTTAGAAATCAAGTGGGAGATACCAAAAATTTGAACAATTAAGACAGGAAGCTGTCCACCATCATTAGTAATGAGCTTTACTATTTACAAGTTTGCCAGTAGCCTAATGTAAAATGAAAGATCACACACGAAGGCAAATGTGCAGATTATAATTTTACTATTAATTACCACAGTTAATGTGCACTGTTTTGCATCAAAGTCTAACTCCATTTCAGAATCTTTCTACTATACCAGGAAACACCTCAGAACTCCCAACCATGCTAAAAAGGGATTTCTAGTCCACACAGACTAAAAACATTACCCATATTATCCATACCAAGGCCTTATTTGGACAGAGCAGCCACACCAGTAACTGACACACCCAAGGCTATACCTAGATACCACTGAATCACCAGAACATCAGCAGAAATCACACTAACACCAATCAGGAAACTGTAGGATACATCAAGCACATGCAGAGGGTTTAAACTAACCAAGAAGATAATTTCAGACTGTCTACACAGATTGTAACTCAAGAACTCATTCCCTCATTTGTCTTGCATAAAAAATACTTCAATTTCCAAAATTTTAGTTTATCCCAATGATTCCTCAAATGGATTAATGCATCAACAGAAAATAATTAAATTAATTCCAACTGGAAGCATTTATGTACAGATGGCGTCAAATATTTATCCACCCATCTTGCTGTTAAATATTGACATCTCCTTTTCAATGAAAGGGGAAAGGCATACACTGAAGCTGTAAATTTATATTGGAGTTAGTTATTTTAGTGATAGGGGAAGAAAATTAATTTTAAAAAAAGATATGTGGATCATTTTTCTCATTGCTTTGTCTCCTTGGTACAAATTGCACTCTGCATCTCAGGCAGGGCTCACCCCCTTATCCAAGAGCTTGATTCTGCTTGGTGCTTGTTTAGGGGGAACTGAAATCTTCCCTTCAACCACAACAAGCTGAGGTTAGAATCATTCATGAACCAACACTTCAACTAATTTTGAAGTTTTACCTATTCACAGATACAAAAGTTTTGATGTCTGCTCCTCAAGCACCCAGCAGGCAGATGCTGGAGAAGCTACCCAAGAGCAGCCCAAAGACACAGGCTTTAGGATGGCATTAGGAAAAATCAACATTGGCAGCAGAAGGAAAGGTAAGGAAGAAGAGCTCTCTGTGCTCAGTGGAACAAGTCACCTGTTAACAAAGTACATGGAAAAGGATGACACACATGTAGCTTTTTTGCCCCAGCTTTCACTGGAAAGGTCCACTCAGAAGCCTTGCAGACCCCTGAGTCCAGTAGCAGTCTGCTGGAGTGAGAAGTCCCCTCCAAAAGAGAAAGATGAAGTTTGGAAGCACTTCAGGACATTGAAAATATACAATCTGTGTAACCAGATGGGCTATATCTAAGAAGCCTGAGGGAGCTGGCCAGTGCAGCTGAGCTATCACACTCTACCACTTTTTAAAAGGCCATGAGACTGTGAGAGGCTCCTTCAGACTGGAAAAAAGGCAAATATCACAACCAATTTCAAGAGCAAGTAGGAGGACCCAGGCAACCACAAATCAGCCAGCCCAACCTAAGTCCATGAGAGGATTATAGAGCAAATCCTCCTGGAAGGCATCCCTCTGCTCAAGGAGCACAGGAGGATGACAGGGAATAGCCACCATGGATTTACCAAGGACTGATGATGCCTGAAGAACACAAGAGCTTGCTGCAAGGGCATCCCCTGCTCAAGGAGCACAGGAAGATGACAGGGAATAGCCACCATGGATTTACCAAGGACTGATGATGCCTGAAGAACACAAGAGCTTACCGCAAGGAGATGGCTGGCTTAGCAGAGGATGGAAGAGCACAGAACACAGAAGGCCAGTAACAACAGTCTCCCACAGTATCCCTACAGCCAAACTGGTGAGACAGGCATGGGGTAAGGGAGCAGTGAGGTGTTTGGGAATTTGCCTGGACTGCTGAGCTGAAAGAACAGCCACCAGCTGTACCAAGCTCCATCCAAGCAGTTGGAATGGCATCCCCTAGGGATCACCTGGATGAAACCAGCAGTACCACCCAGGAATCATCTAGATGATGGGACAGACTGCATCCTCAGGAATTTCCAATGACACCAAAGTGGGAGGAGTGGTCAGCTCCACTCAGACCTGGCCAGGCTGGAGAAAGGCACCAGCAAGACCTTGTGAAGTTCAGTGAAGGCACGTGCTGGGTCCTGTATCAGTGGCAGAACAACCTCCTGTGACAGGACAGGCTGAAAATGAACCAGACAAAGACTCAGTTTTTCAGAAAAGTATTTGGAGATCCCAGCAGACAGAATTGTGAAAACAAGTCACCAGTACATGCTCACAGCAAAGGCAGCTGAGCACAGCGTGGGCTGTATGCAGAGTCCAGGCAGCAGGTCCAGGGAAGGATCAGTGCCCTCTGTCGAGCACCTGTGAGTCCATGTTTGCAGTGCAGCCAGGTTTGGCTCCATGGTGCAGGACTCACACAGACACTCTGGAGCACGTCCAGTGGCCAAGCTGGCCAGATGGCAGGAGCACATGGTGTACAATGAGAGGCTGATGGAACTGAGTTTGCACAATCTGCTCAAGAAAGGAGCTCTAAAGAATCCTTATTACTCTTAGCTCTCTAATGAAAGGCTGCAGAAGAGGGAACTGGACTCTTCTGGATGATGGACACTGACATGTTAAGAGGCAACAGACACAAGCTGGAAAGTAAATTTCAACTACCTTAAAGGGAGGGAGGAAAGAAAAAATCCCTGAGTGCAGTCAAATGTGGAAATAGATTGCCCAGAAAGGTGTTAAAGGCTGGAACAATCTTATCTAAATTATTCCTACTTTAATATATGCAGGGAGCTGGATCAGATGACCTCCAGAAACCCCTTCCAACCTAAATGACTCTGCTTTAGGAGTTTACTATTTGACCTGCCAATTATTCTATACTAGAAACTTTCCTTCAGCAGGTTTTGCATCAGGTTTATTACTTTCAATCGTGTGTTTCAAAATTCCATTTCTCCTGTACATACAATCAGCCTAGATCCAGTGCTGTATACAGAAACGTTCACATCTCTTATCTTCTTGCCCTTAGAACTTCTTCCCTTTGTACTGCTGTGCTTCCCCCACAAACACGGAACATGTTTTCAGTGTCAGAAAAATGTTGCACTTTTAAGCTTACCTGATCTAAAAAATCCCACACCTTCTTCAATATTCTGGCTCATGATACAGGGAGACAAGAGTAGGAAGGCAGATGGCTGTGACCCATCTCATGGTGGCAAAAGCTACTTTTTCCCCTGACCACTTAAAAACATTAGAAAGACAGTTCTGCTACTCTTTCCAAAGAGTAAGAGATATTCCATGAAAGACACAATCTAACATGTTTTCCACAAGGGCCTTACCTGTCAGAGGAACCTGTTTTACTAAGCAGATTTTGGTGCCCCATTTATGTATTTATGTTCTGTTTACAAACAGTCACACCCAACAAACTAGTTTGTCAGCATCACAAAGTCCCCTCTGGGAACACTCCTGACAGCAAATTTAAATAAACACCTTAAAAGCCACAGAGGTTTTCTAATAATCTACACATCGGTTTTGTTTCTCTTTAAAGTTAAGAATACAGGAAAAAGGTGAAATAAATAATTTTCAAACATGTCAGTCTCTGTTTATGGACTAGGACTCCATCAAAGAACCAAGAATCCCTTCATCAATCCAGGTTACAATAATGGCTCCTTCAACAGCTGTACCAGAATAACAGACTAAGATTGAGACTGGAACAAACTGCCAAAGGTATGATTTTCAAAAAGCACATCTTATCAAAATATACTTGAAAACAACTTAACCTTCACTAAAAGGACACCTTCAGGAAGCTCAATGTTAATGCCTGAAAAGTGCATTTTAATTTTCACTTAATAGGTCAAGATTAAAATTCATGGGGAGAAGCTGAGAATTATTACAGGAATGATTAGTGTAGCTGGTGGCCTAAAGAGCAAACAAACCTTCCATGGTGTATTTCCACACATTTTTGCATCCTTTTTGTTAAAAGTGCCTTTTTTCTTTTTTAATACCAAGATCAAGAGTGGCAATAAAACCTATCAGTCCATGGGGTGCATAAAATCAGTATAATCCCATGACAAATTAATCTAGACTAGAAATCAGAAAGTGTGTAATTACTAAGGTCAGTCAAGTTTGAAATAGCCTTCCTATTACAGCAGAGGTAATAGCAACATACAACTAATTATTTTGAATTTAGGGCTGAATAAATGTACAAAACCCCCTAACAATGCTGAGATCACTCCCTGAAATGAAGAACTCACCAAAAAGTTCAGAGAGCAGAACGGATGAACAAAGGAGAGAGAAGAAGAAAACCACAGCAATTTCCGTCGGCCCAGGGACGAACACAGACACACAGATGGCTCTTGAGTCCATTTAATGTTGTCAAAAGCCAATAAAAAAATTACACCATGGCTTCATAATCAATCTAAGACAGTATTGGCAGAAAAAAAAAAGAGCCACCACCCTTACTGTCATTGCTACCATCGCCACAAGTCAATCAAACCCACCACGTAGGTTCTTCTAGCAGCACTGGCTTCTGCCATTAACTCAGTGATCATAAAGCCAGGTCCCAGCCAGGTCCCAGCTAAGGTTAGGGTCACACCTGAGACTGCTCCACTCTCTCCCCCACCAACACAACTTCCTCCTCTGGAATGAGCCCATGTCCACAGGGCCAGGCAAGAGAGCTGGGTCAGGAAGTTGTTATAACCAGAGTACCTCAGGGAACAAAAAAAAGAAGAAATAGAAGTACATCTTTTAACCAGATTAGTTCTTTTTACTCACTTCCTGACTGTGGAAGTCCCTTTAATGAGAGAAGAGAAGGAGCAGCCACAACGCAGACTGTCTTGAAATGCCAGGGAGTACACCAGGAACACAAGAGAGCCACATTATAAACTTGATCTTTTTGCAATCCCCTTACTAACACCACCACAACTTCATCTTTAAAAGTGAATCACTTTTTAAAGAACTGAATGCTATTTTGAACAAAGGCATTTTACTGTAACCATTTTAAAGCAAACAATGCAGAGCAATTTTTACAGTTCTCATATGTACAGCCAAGCTGTTCATAACCCCTGAGTCCTTTCAGAAAAAAGCAGTTATTTTAAAAATCAAACAAATAAAACAAAACTAACCCAGCATGATTTTCCACCTCTGCCTAAAACAGAAGGAAGTAGTGGAAGGCTCTGTCACTCATGAGTTTTGGGGTTCATCAGCTGGTGCTGGCTCCCTTCCAGACACTCACTGGCAGCATTCTTACAACACTGGAGTCAGTTTGTGCTTACTGTAACTGTATTTGTAGTCTTTTCAAGTTTAAACTACAAAGTAACTTATTAATCATATAATTATTACCATCTAACCCACATAAACAGAGTTAGCTACAATCCTACTTAAAACCTAGGCAGAGGCATAATTTGCAGAAGCAACCTTATAGGCCCAGTAAACCTTTACAAAATCTGGAGCCAGGCTGGTCTGACAAGGCACTCAGGATTTGGCCTATATCACAGTGGTTAAATAAAGCCACAGTACCTTTTCTGCACTTAAAGGAATAACATAACGTCGCCTGTACCATCACCAAGACATCTCTCTGAAAACTGAAAGCACACGTGCCCTTCTGAAAGTTTTAGCTGAAAAACAACGTGGTTGTGAGACTAGAGCACGACAGGGAGAGAGACAAGCAATGCTTACCTAAGCAAGTTATTTCTTAATTGTCACTAGATTTTTTTCTCTGTTTTAAAGAAGAGCTGCGATTTTGAATCTTTTTCCCCCCTCTTAGGCACACGATGGATGGATACAGCTGTGCAATGTGGTAGGATATTCCTTATTCACAGCACTAGCAAACCGAGCACTTGTGGCAACACAGCTTCGAGAGAGTGACAGCAGGAGCAAAGTACACACGACAGCGCAGGAACTTATCCAGGAGGAGAGTCAGCAAGTCCATTTCCTTCACTGCCGTCCCTGCTTCAGGTGGTATCAGCAGGTTTTCAAGTACTTTTATCTAAAGACAAGAATTTTGTACCAGCTTACGGGTCGGGAGAGAGTGGAAGAGGGCTTAAAAAATAAACCAAACCACCAGAAATGAAACAAACAACCAGAGGGGAAAAAAAACAAATAAAGGAAAAAGACAACGAGCCCAAAACAAAATACAACGTAGATGAAATCAGATGAAATTGAATGAAATTGAGCGAAACGGAATGAAACTGACGCATGCAGACGCACGGATTTAGGACAGTAGTCCGGGCTCTTGGGAAGTGACTTCACTTTTCCCGCGGAGGAGGCAGGGAGATGAACGCTTCCACAGCGCTCTCGCATTCCTGACCACGAAAACAACTTTATTTTTTAAATCCTGCACTGTGCTCCAGCTCCTCTCCTCCCGGAGCGCCACTGCCCAGCGAACTCCACACGCACAGACAAACACCAAATAACACGAACCGGCGGAACCATCGGCCCGCAGCCAGCGAGCAGCCACCGCAGGTCAGCGGGCACGATCTATCTGTTTGTCTGTCTATCCCCCGTCACACGGGCCGGGCCGGCGGCTCCCTCTCCTCCCGCGCCCGTTCTCCTGAGGCAGCGCCGACCTCCCCGCCCCGCGCCCCTCATGACACCCGCTCCGCCCCGCTCGCCGCGGCGGGGCAGGCCCGGGACAGCGTCGCGATCTCTCACCGGTGCAGCCGGGCCGCCCTCCCCGCGCTGCCGCTGCCTCCAGCCCGGCGGGGCCGCGCAGCCGCCTCAGGGCCGGGACAGCGTCGCCCACATTCCGGCGGCGAGAGGGCGGGCGGGTGCGCGCGCACGGCTGACACGGCGTGAGGGCGGGAGGGAAGGAGGGACGGCGGAGGGACGGCGGGGCAGCCGCTCTCGGCAGCGGCAGCCCCGCCGGCAGCCCGGGGCCGCTGCGTGCTGCCCGGGGAGTGAGCTGCTCCGCGGCCGGCCCGGCCCGGCTTGCTGGCTTGTGCGGCCCCATGGGAATGCTCCCTCTGGGACACAATTATAGAATGGTTGGGGTTGGAAGCGGGCTTAAAGACCATCTCATCCCAGCTCCTGTCATAGGCAGGGACAGCTTCCACTAGAGCGGGTTCCTTCAAGCTCCGTCCAACCTAGCTGGGACACTTCCACGGATGGGGCAGCCACAGCTTCTCTGGGGAACCACTGGCAGGGCCTCACCACTCTCACAGGGAGAAATTTGTTCCTAATATCTAATCTAGCCCTGCTCTCTAGTGGTAGGCAAATCTTCTGGGTCCTGTAACTACATGCTGTTGTAAGTAAATTCTCTCTGCACGTTCCCTTCAGGTACTGAAAGGCCACAATGCCTTCTCTTCACCCCAAAGCCTTCTCTTTTCCAGGCTGAACAATCCCAATTCTGTCAGCCTTTTATCCCAGCAGAAGTGTTCCATCCCCTGATCACCCTGGTGATACTCCAACAGGTCCGTGTTTGTCCTCTGCTGGGACCCCAGAGCTGGAGGCAGGTAGGGTCTCACCTGAGCAGAGGGGCAGAATCCTCCCCTGATTTTGATAAATGCTTCTCTCCCACCTGTCAGAAAGCATCCAGCAGGCACTGAAACATGTCAAAATCCTCACCCAGAACTGAAGGACAACAGAAGCAACCTATAAATCATGGTGCCCTTTGGCAAAAATGAATTAAAGCTTGCCTTCAGATTTTGTACCCTGGTCTTGCCAAGTGTGGTAGATTGTGTTTGCTTGGTGGTTTGGTGTGGTTAAACAAATATTTAAAAAGTAAATATCTATGCTTAATTAAGTATCACCATTGTTTATGTTTAAATGAAATATGTTTAAATTACGACAGCTTGTCTTATCGGGTTGTGTGTGAAACAAACTACATTTAAACTACCCACAGCATCTATACAGCTTGTCTGTGTCCTCCCCATTTCAGATGCAGTTCAGCAAAATCTTAAGGAATGCCAGGTCACAGCCTTCAATAAAACAACTTTAGCATAAAAGCCAGTGGCCTGTGTCCTGTTGCCCCTGGGACAGCCAGACTTGCCCATGTGATTTTAGGCTGTTTTCTTGTTACTGGGGTCGAGAGGTTTGTTTGTTACATGGTCTTTTTTGAGCTAAACTGTCATAAAAAAACCTGTCTCAAAGCTGGCAAGGCAAGCAGGCAAAGGGAAAAGAAAAGCCAGACTCTCTGGCCAGCTCCCCATTTAAGAATTCCTACTATTTGACTATAAATGGTGTAAATTCAATTACCTCCAGATTACTTTTATTCCATCATAGGTTCAGATAAACCACAAAAGCATAGGGAAAGCAGAAGAATTCAGCGAGAGGAGGAAAATTATTTTAATGAAAATGGCAATAGAGAAATAATAAGAGAGTATTCTTGGCACTGTACCCAGGCACTGCAGACTGGTGTACAAATGTGGGTAATAAACAGGAGGAACAGAAAATCCAAACAAGGCAAGTAGGGATGAGGCAAAAAAAAGGGGAAGGGAAGGACAGGGAGGGGCAATGCCATGGAGGGGCAAGTGAAGGTAAGGGAAGGCAAGGCAAGGCAAAGCCAAGCAAGAGAGGGGCAAAACAGGGCAAGGGCAGGCAAGAGAATGAAAGGCAAGGAGGGGAAAGGCAACAGCAAGGCAAGGCAAGGCAAAAAAATAAAGGGAGGAGGTCAGTAAGGCAAGGGATAGGCAAAGGAAGGAAAGCAAAGGCAGGGTAATGGAGGGAGGGAAAAGGCAGTGGAGGGGGAAGGAAGGCAAGGCAGGAGAGAGGAAAGAAGGGGCAAGCAGAGGCAAAGCAAGGCAAGGCAAAGGAGGGGCAATGAAAGGAAAATAACAGCAAGGTGAGGGAGAGGTAGGCAAGAAAGGGCAATGGAGGGGTAGGCAAGGCAAGGGAGGGGAAAGGCAAAGAAGGGGCAAGGCAAGGAAAGACAAGGGAGAGGAAAGAGTGGAGTAAGGCAAGAGGGGAGCATGGGATGGGCAAAGAAAGGAAAGTGAACATGAGGCAATGGAGGGGCAAGGGCAGGCAATGCAAGAGGGGTCATGGGGGGCAAGGATAGGCAAGGCAGAGGAAGGGCAAGGTAAGGGATGGGCAAAGGAAGGAAAAGCAAGGCAACACAATGGAGAGGCAAGGTGAGAAAACACAAGAGGGGCAAGGCAAAGGAGGAGCAAGATGGAGGCAGGGAAAGGCAAGGAGGGGTATCTGAGGGGCAAGGTAAAGAAAGGCAAGGCCAGGCAAGGAAGTGGCATAGGAAGGGCAAGTCAATACAAGGCAGGAAAAGGGAAAAGGGAGAGGAAAGAGTGGGGCAAGGGAGAGCAAAGCATGGCAAGGAAAGTAAGGGGTAACAGAGGGGCAAGGCAAAGGAGGGGAAGGGAAGGAAAGGGAAGAGAGGGACAGATAAGGCAAGGCAATGGAGAGGCAGGCAAGGCATGGCAATGAAAGAAAGTGGTAGGAAAGGGGAGGCAACACAAGATAGGAGAGGAGAGGCAAGGAATGGGAAGGGTAGGCAAGTCAAAGCTTGTTGAACCAAGACAACATAAAATGTGTATCATTTTCCAGGCTGGCCATCTCCAATCAGAGGTCTCTGTGCAGAGATGCTTGGGCACAGGGGCCTTGATGCCAGGGTCTTTTGTTAGGGATAGTTCTGTTTCACGCCTTGGGGAATTTTCAGACCAAACCAGCTCTCAGGGGCAAAATTGCAACAAAACCAGTAAACTCTGCTAATAAATATGCTTTAAGTGCCCTTGCACAGAGGGTTCATGTGCACAAACACATGTGAATGGTAACGGATGATACTGTAAGCCAAACCAGGTGGTTATGTAAAGATGAGCATAGTAATAGTCTTGAGACTGAATATGAAGAAAAATAGTAACATGGCAAAACAAACAAAAACATGGCAAAATGCAGCTTCTTTCAATGCAACAGATTAATAAGATAAAAGAAAAAATATCAGTGACATTCATATAAATTTGTCAATTTACACCAACAAAGCTCAGCAAAATGTGACTGATCTCAGATGTAGAGCCTCTTTATCTTCCGGACAGATTCTTCCCACCAATCACTCCAACGCTGAATTGCCAGCAGCTGAGCTGCACTTTCTTCCTTGATCTGGGCAAACAGCTGTTCAACTTTATTTTTGTATTTCTGTATAAAAAATCCCAACAATTAAGGACAAAATTAGTAGTGATGAAATATATTTTTATTTGCCCAAATCCAGGTCCTGATCCATTGTGTTAGAAGACTGCATAGAGGCCATTTATTTTTTGCCTTCGACAAAAGAACTATACGAATAATTAACTATTAGCTGTGTTCCTTCTGTGTTCCTTTCAGAGACTTCTGAAATTGAATTATCAGCAATATTTAAATTTTGCTAAAATGCAAGACCTTCATCTTACTTCCATTAGTTCTTAAGAGTAAGGAGTTGGCTTCTCTCAAGACAACACAGCATGCACTCAGGCTCTTGCTGGAGCTTCTTAACTCCAAAGTATGAACTGAACTATTACAAAACTGCTAAAAGGTAATTTCCTCTAGACAGAAACTTGTAGACTACCACAAAAATCTCAAGGCACTTTAATACTCTTAAATAGACCATGCTGAAAAACATAAAGTACTGTAATTTTAATGCGACACACGTGCAGGAAAATACTCCTGTGGTGTGCGTGCATCTATATCCAATCCTTTTATCTAACCATTTGTATCCAAACAACCACATTCCCTTCAAATCTGTGCTGTAATCAGGTTCCTGGGCACCAGAACGAGATACATAAAACACACATGCAAATTGATAGTTTTGATGGCATTTGCCATCATTGACAGTATATTTTGCATTCCCCTATTAAAACCAGATATTTTTTAAAAGTTAATTTAGTTCAGTGGGAGTACAATTACTTCCAGGTCAGATGTATAAAGACATCTCCAAGTGATTTAACATAAAAATATTCTCCTAACTGCTGAGCACTGCTGTTTTGAGAACCATGGTCTGTGCCAGTCAGAGGCAGAGTTGTCTGCATTCTTTTACCAGACTCAGTGAAGAAAGAGTGATTATTTTGATGGTAGAAACAGTCATCTGTGATAGTTGTGGATATAAGATAGGTATGAAATATTTTACAGCTCTTCATCTTTCATGGGAAAGTCAGCTTTTGTGATCTAAGGCTGGAGCTATAGGCTTCAGAAAGAAAGGTGAGTGAAAACAAGCAGGACTGGAATGGCACTGGGGCACAGCTGCTTTTGGAACTATGATGGTGCCAGAATGGAGTGTCCTGTTTCTGACACCATCCATGTTTCTCTGCTGAAACAATTCCCCTTTGTCATGTCTCTGAATGAGAAGACTCCATGAGGAACCAACCCTGTCTACTTCTGACAGCATCACAAAGAAATGGACATGAGAAAGGATTCCTTCACACGGATATTATGGCCTTAAGATCTGCAAACACTGTGTACTTTAAAAACTTCACATATTAAAACTGTAATTGTTTTTAAAAAATCAAAACAACAGCAGCAGTTCAGTGGGAGTCCAATTACAGACCCACCTTGATGTAGCTTGACATCTCCACCACTGCCAGATTTAACATAAAAATATTCTCCTAACTGAAACTGATGCACTGCTGTGCACAGAACCATGGTCTGTGCCAGGAACAGAGGTCAGAGTTGTCTGCATTCTTTTACCAAACTCAAGTCAAACAAAGAGAAAATTATTTTGATGGAGAAACAGTCATCTGTGATAGTGCTTGGATATAAGAAAGGTCAATGAAATTTTTTTTCACACAAAAGCTCTTCATCTTTGTTTAGGACAACCACATGCTTTTTAAACATAAGGCTGGAGCTACAGTGTAGAATTCATTTCTGCTGAAAGACAAAAGGTGAGTGAAAACAAGTAAGGACTGATAAAGTGGCAAACTGGGGCACAGCTGCTTTTGGAACATGGATTGTTTCCAGAATATATGTGTCCTTTTATTTGGATCCACCATCCATTTAAAATCATTACCCAAACAAACTACCCCATTTAGTTCAATGACATTCAAATGAATGAGAAGAGTTTCCATGAGCAAAACCAGGACCCTGTCTAGTTCTGACAGCATCACAAAGAAAGTGGACATGAGAAAGGATTCCTTCCCTCGGATGATTATGGCTTTAAGATCTGCAAACACTGTTTACGACACATTAAAACTTCACATAGAGCTAAGATTCTGTAATTGTCTTCTTAAAAATCAAAACAACAACAGAAGCAAGTGTTTTGGAATAGTCCTTCAACCCACAGACCCACCAAGAAATTGTTATGCAGCTTTGTCTTGCAAATCTTTTAATTTTATTCAAATGGCTTAATATCAAAGGGTAGTCTTAGCTGTTGAAACTGATGCAGTTCCTCTGCACAGAATATAGTCTGGAATGTCAGGAACAGAGGTCTCGGGTATTCCTGGCCAAGACCTATAAAAACCAAACCAGCCAAATCAAACACATGAGAAAAGAAGTTAGAAAAGAGAACAGATCATACTAATTCATGTTGCTTGGACTAAGGTGCCAAAGATCAATGTTATTTTTTTTTCACACAAAAGATTTACTCTAAAAACATCTTTGTTTAGTACAACCACATGTTCTTTTAAAGCATCAGGATCTCTCCACAGTGTAGAATTCATTTCTGCTGAATGACAATACACAGACTATTCACAGATCTGAATGTAAGGAATTGATAACTAGTGGCAAACAAGTGGCACAGCAATAGCAGTGACATGGTATTGTTTCATAATACTATATGTAATTCACTTTTATTTGGATCCATTGCAATTCTTTCTTTAAAATCATTACCCACTCAAACTACCCCATTACTAGTTCAATGACATTACAAATGATGAGCTGCAGTTTTAACAAGTACAGCAAAAAGCTATCAGGACAGGGCTTGTTATGAGTTCAGAGCAGAGGAATTAGACAGAACAGTGTCCAGTATCTCCAAATACTACCTCCTCCCTCGTTTGACTGACTGTTGAACTTTGGAGGTTCCTGGAGGAAGTTCAGACTGTTTACGACACATTAAAGTTGGCATCTTCTCTGTGGGCATTTCAGTTCCTGGGAGGTAACAGAAGATATGCTCAGCAGAAACAAAACAATGTCAGGAATACAATTGTTTTGGAATAATTGTGCAACTCAATGCTCCTCACACTCAAGAAATAGCTTTGCATGCTTTATTATGCAAATCTTTTAATTTTATTCAAATAATCTTAATATCAAAGCCTCCTCTTCCTAGGGACTGTTGAAACTGATGCAGTTCCTCTGCATCAGACTGCTGCAATCTTTGACAAGGGAGAGGAGGCCTGAACAAGCCATCTCTTCTTTTCTTACCTGCTACTTTTACATCATCAACAGTGATGGTATCATCTAGTTCCAACAGGAGCTTTTCAGTCAGGGCAGCCAGTGCAGAAAAAAAGCTCTGAGCACATTCAGCAGCACAATCCTGTTGCAACATTGGAGACAAGTGAGATGAATTCCTTTGATAATTGGATCTCCTCTCTTTTTAACTTTGCTCTGAAAGACTACACAAATATCAAACCCTGGCATTCTGCAGCAGCTGCAGATAACAGACATAAGGCTCAAAGTTGCACATAAAAGGGTTTTAAAGTGTCTCTGCAGTATTCTTAACATTGCCTGATTATCTAAAGATCAAAAAATGGTAGAGTTTTGAGTATAGATACATAGTGGTTACACATTTGGGTTAAACATGATAAAAACAGCTTCTAGCCAAAGAGAAGATCATTTTGGAATTCAGGTTCTTTGGGTGGAAGTGCTTAGCCCAGGCGTTACTCTCAATCAGGTATTTGTGTTTCTGTGTCTGTATGCAGAGCCAGGAGTAGAAGGAGATACTATGGAATTAAAAATATCAGTACTCTGCAGACAGTGTAGAATTTGGAGTAAGTGACCTGAGAGAACTAAACAACAGGCTTTAATGCTGGGGAACCAACCTTCAATTAACCCAGGGGGGGAAAGTATTTTGATTCCTGAATCTCTCCTGTAAATTCAGCTTATTTCAGTTCTTAATCTTATGTAGAAAAGTGACATTATTTGCACTAATGAAATGAAATGCACAGAGAAGAAACCCTTTCAGGAATCTGTTGTCTGGAAGTAAGAGAACTAACCAGAGGATGTCACCACCACAGCCAATACTCCTCCCCACCATTAAGCTCACAGCCAGTAGGTTCTATGAATGATATAAAATATCAATAAGTTCCACAATGTATCTAAGCAGCTGTGTGGGTGCAGATATATTTATGTCTATGTTGATCTAATTGCTGACAACACATCACTTAAAATATAGCAATATATGAACAGGATTGCTTAAAACTGAAAAAAAATTCAAGTTTCCTTTCTGGAGGAAAAATGTATCCAAAATACCCTTCTTTCCAAACACAACATTTAACCAAGGGCTTTACAATTACCTGCAGCATCTTTGTGTTGAGGTGAACACCTTCAGTTTGATCCTTTTGCCTTTTTATCTCCTCTTGGCACAAAGCCTCCAGCTGAAGGCAGTTATTTGGGTGTCCTAGGGAGTAATGTAATTTTCTCCGGTGCATAGTCTTTAAGCAAGTATGTAAGAAAGAAATGCCTTCAGTAAAGAATATACTGTGAGTCATAAAAAAGAAGTAGTAAACCACAAACATTTTCTATAAAGGTATTCAGAAAGACAAGGGAAATGGAGATTCTTCTTGGCTGTCTGGATATAAGCTTTGGAGTGCAATATGCACCAAACTGCCTCTTTGCTGGCCTCTGGTCTCACTTTGGGATTTATTTTCAACAAAATCATCATCATCATCTCTTCCATCATGTGTAAGTAAGGTATTTTTTATATCTCTATATTTGTAATTTTTACATCTCTATATTTGTAATTTTTACCTAATTCTTAATACTCAGACACACTCTCAAGACACTTTAGCCTTTTCAGTGTGATTTCCATTATGATTCTGTTGTCAGTTCTGATATCACTTGACAAAATATGCCTCTTTAATGAATGATGGTAAATATAGTATTCCATTATCCCTCCATCACAGTTCTTACAGAGGAGTGCACCCATACAGTAGGAGCTGTCTGGCCATACTCCAGGGTCACAAACCTCACAGAGTTGACAATCCAAGTGTAAGATGACAGGCAGAGCTGAGAAGATTAGAAAGAGGCAGCCCAGTGCTGGAAGCTGGGAGAGAAGGGACAGAGTTCCATGAAATTCAAAGCTTCCAGGAGAACTAAGCAGACTAACTGCAAACACAGAAAACTCTATCTGTGGTCAGCTCAGCAGAGGGTGATGAGAATGAGAAAAATAAGATGTTATCACTCTGATGCACTTACCATGGGTTACACTACAAAGCACTCCAGAATGTCCATGATACGTACCTTCATATCTTCCCAATCTTTCAGCTGTCTGTTGAAGAGATCCTGAATATGACCAGTAAAAGAGCTGAGTTTCTGCTCATGTTTTTTTAAAAGACTTTCCACAACCAGTTGGGAAACAGAAGAGAGCTCCTCCTCAAACCACTTCAGCTGATCCTGAAATTCTTTTTGGAAAAGACAGGGTGTGCATGTGACACAAACAACCTGGAATTTCCTCTCCCAGAGATTGTGTCCCTGGCATTCCTTTTTCTAGGTGCAATGCTTTGAGAAACATACACTTGCTCAAAGATGTGACCTTGTACAGGTCTTTTAACTTAGTCAAGTGCCTTTCTACACTTTTTCTAGCTAATAATACATACAAAAATAATATTGGCTCAATTTCCAGTAAAGTCAACTGGAAAGTCAGTTTTTTCACTGAGTGTGATGGATTACAACAATGTAATTCTTGGTCACTGCAATTTTCACCTTACATACACATGAAAAATTACATGCACATGAAAATGCAAGTCTTAACTGAATGAATTTACCTCTAAAACAGAAATTGTAGTAATCATCTGTCTGCCTTTTGGTATGACAGTAGTTTCACTCTGATCATTTCTGTCCAATGTTCAAATGTGTCTGGCAGATCTTCAAGCATTCCCAAGTAAGGATTCTTCTTGTCTCCATAGAACTCCTGCAGAAGGGAAAGATAAACCAGAAAAATGTTATTACACATTTAAACACATCACATCTAGGTAAATAACAGTAGGAGAAGAAAGGAAAACTTCTGGACAGGCTACCAAATATTGAAAAAGTAAGTAATTTCTCTGACACAGGAGTACACCTATGAAAGCAGAACTGACTAAAGAACATGACTTTTCCTTACCTCACCAAGGCAAAGCAAGGTGTTGTTACCATTCCAGAGAATATTAATAATAATCCCCTTAAAAGTACTGAAAACAAACAAAAAAAAATTTCATCACACTGTTAGAAATATCATCACACTGTTAAATAATTACACTGGCAATATTAATTGTTTTTCACATCTTTTGTTCAGGTTAATTTTAGTATATTTTTCAGAGCATACACAAACCAATGTTCAGAACGCCTAACAAGTATGTGCCTTCCCCCACATTAGCACAAATTCTCTTCATATGCAGGCAGGACAAGGGGCTATTGTGCTCACTGGAGAGCACTGCCCTGTCACTGTCACAAAAAAGCAATCTTAGCCAAATTCCTGTGCCTAAAGAGCTTACCATGCATTTTAGATAATGCAAAAATATTTCAAGGTAGGTCTAGCTGTTTACTGGAATTATTTTGAAACACAATATAGAATAAAATTCCCAAATGCTTAAATATCTTAAGCATTAATTTGTATAGTTTTGCATGGCATGTACAAAACATCTCAGTTCTATAGTCGACAGCTGCACATATGAAGAAACAATATATAATTTTCTTAGAGAAGGGAAATGGAACCTTGTTTATTGCCATTAATGGAATACTGAGTAAAAGAATGAAGATATAAAATGTATTTGTCTTCTTAGATGTGAAAATAATTGAAAGAGAGGCTATTTTACATTCCCCATCCACTTCTTATAAATGTACAAAAAGGGCTTCAATAAGACCTCCCACTTCAGACACCAGCCAGAATGAACCAGATGCCCTACATCTTCACTATTATTATACTGCAAAAAGGAACTGTTCTGGAAGTACTTTGACCTATAAATATCAAGGCTAAATTCAAAATTCAATTATGAATTCCTTAAGTCATAATGACAGACAGATAGATCTAGACAGACAGATACATACGTACATACATACATACATAGAGGGTTTTTATAGATGAACTTCTTGTTCTGGAAATACATGACTTACTCAGACTCCGTAGGCTTCTTTCCAAATATCTGGGATCTCTCATCCTTGGTAAGAGATTTTCTGCCTTTTTCACTGGAAAGGAAAATCATTAATTTGAAACTATCCACAAGTGTTTTCTATCTCTGGCTGACGATTTGAGCTAGTCAGTCATATGACAGACATGAAACTGGAGAAAAATTAGATAAAACCTAACTCTAGAACTAGTATTCTGTGTGTCCTGGTTCTGGCCAGCACAGGGTTAATGCCTGCAGCAGCCAGGAGGGGGTATGGCCAGGACCTGGAGGTTATTCTCTACCTCTCAACATTGTGGGGGTGGCTGGAAGGGTCCCTGCTCTTGGGGAATGTGGTGCAGTCTCAGGGGTTTGCTCATGGTGAGCAGTCACATGTGAATCACTTGCCTCTCTTGTACACTTTGCTATTAACATTGCTGCTGTTACTATTTGTTTCTTTATCTCACTGCTGTTTCTATTCAATTGTTCTTATCTCAACCTTATCTTCACCTTTTTGTGGCTCCAATTTTCCTCTCCAGCTGTTGCAGGGAAAGGGGAGTGAGCAAGCAGCACAGGTTTTGGAGTGTTTTGCTAGGAGCACAAAATTGGGAATACCATTCCCAAACCATGACAATATAAAGACAGTATTTTGATGGAAAAAGATTCTCAGAATTCTCTTCTAAACTCTCAGTTGTTCAAAATTTTTTTGTTGTTTTCACTACTACAGTAGCTCATTTCATCAATCTGTTGACTAAGCTGAAGACAAACTATTTAGATACCCCTGAAAATTAAGCCACATTGATTTAAGGGTAAGTCTATATTTCAACAACTTCAAAATACAAAACAGCAACAGATGAAGGAGAAGAATAATAATATTTTTCCAGTCAAAATCTGGGGGGAAAAAACCCACAAAGCTGATCATGTGGACGTAAACAGGTAAGAGATTCCAAGTAATAAACAGTAGATGGAAAGAAGGCTATAGAAACAAGCAGTAAGAATCTTTCGATGAATAGACAAAGTTTAGGTACATTCTTGCATAGGAATATTTGAAGTGGAATTCCTCCTTTTAGGGGTGTCACCTTTTTTTCCTCTTGGTTTCATCCCGAGATGACCTCTTGCTAGAAGACTTCTGAGAATGTGCATCAGATACCCTCTTCTTTACTGGGGGAAGAACTGCTTATAGTTAACAAGGAAAGAATATTGCACAAATGCCAACTGAAGTGCTTTTTATGTGTGTATATATATTGTATTCTTATTTCTATATTGTTTCCATCTATCTAAGTACGGATGTTCAGGGAAAGATCTGAGAAGCACAACTATCTCAGAGTTCCTAGCATAGAAGCCACTGGCCTGGACCATGCTAGACCTGTGCAGTAAAATGCCAGGAACTACAGTTTAGATGAAAAGAAAATATTAAAAGAAATACAGGCACACCTGGATTCTTTTTCCCCCTATTTAGCTCTTGGTATTTTTTTGATGGGTCAAATCTGAAAAAAAAAAAAAAGAGCTAAGTACTACTGCATATCCTGTCATTTTATACTATATGTTCTATACTATATTATATAGCAAACTAGGCAATTTCTCTATTCCTATGTGCTAAATTAGTTAAATTTCTGAGATCATATTTAACAGATAGGGTTACTTTTACAACTGACAGTGTATATAGAATTAATTTCATAGGACTGATTGTTTAATTGGAATTTTGGAATTTCTACAAGAAAAACTGCATTCAAATACTATTTGGAAATCAAACATTTGTCACACTCTTCATTTTACACTTTGTATATTCAGTCACCTATGTAGCAGGTAGTCACCTTTAACTAAAATAAGGCTCTAGAAGACAAAAATTAAATACCTAAAATTTATCATTGCACACTAGATGTCATTCACAAAGGGGTATTTTTGGCTATGAGAAATTTTGGCTTTAAAAGAAAGCAGTCTCAGCTAGACTAATTTTTAAACTTACACTGATTAGAAAATATCTAGTAGTATTACCTATGACCAGTCTATTCACTAGTTCTGGGCAAACAAAATATAAAATAAAATATAAATAAAGTACCTACCCAGCTAAATTTCCAATAGTTTTTATTGCCAAATCATCAAATATTGATGTACCCATTCCACTTGGATTTAACAAAGGGAATTTGTCAGGATCCAGTCCCATCACCATCCTTTTGCTCTCAGAAATGAGACTGTATCTTGGAAAAGCAGGAGCAAGGGAACCTTGTGACCTCCGATGCACGTCAGGAGTGGTTGAGTGCTCCTGCAATGTCCCCTCTGTGCCAGGAGTGGTGAGGGCTTCCTGAAATGGGAAGAAAAATGAAGCCCTGTAGACCACAGCAGGCAGTTAGTGAAAGCATTCCATGTACTGGCTGACTACTAGAGCAGATTTTCTAAACAGACAATATTTTGCTTCACAGGCTGAAATAAATTTTTTGTCATTCTAACAGTAATGTTGTTACAGCTATTCAGCTCTAAAACACCTCAAAGCAGTTAAGAGTAGGTTCTCATAACCATCATGAACAGTATTTAAGGATATACTCTTAAAACAATTAAAACACCTCAAAGCAGTTAAGAGTAGGTTCTCATAATCATCATGAACAGTATTTAAGGATATACTCTTAAAACAATGATCCACTGAGATTTTACAAAATAAAGACAGACTCTGCCAGAAAAGGGAGGAAAGAAAACACAACCCGTTTGATAAAAACAAAATCCCTTCAGGACACATTTGAGATTTTTTTAAAAAATAATTTTAAGAAACCTGTGAAATATGTGCCTCTGAATAGTGCTACACCTTGAAAACAAACTCTTGTGAAGAACTGAGCAACTCATTGCAATGCCATGTATCTCTTCACCATCTTGGTGATTTACTCAGCCTCTTAAAAAGGCTGTCCTAACGTTACAGTGTCTTTGATACCTCAGCATAATGCAGATTCTTTTTTCATTTGAGAATTCAAACCAGAAATTCTAAAAAGCCATTAAGACATGTACATATGAAAATTCTCTCAATGATAAATAAAATACAGGGATTGTGGATGTTATCTTACAGTGGCAGGTGGGATATTTGCTTTTACTACAAAACAGTCAAGATACTTGCTCCTCTTTTCCAGCTCTTCCAACATCTCTCTGGCAAAAGCATACAACTCTTCAGCAGTTAATGCCTGAAATACATGATAAAACAGATGGTATTTACTAAACTGACTGATCTAACCTTTTCACACATGCTGACTCTTGCAAACAATATTATTTGCTTTTGTTCTGTCACCAGTTTATGTACACAGACATGGAAGCAATGAGATTGCATAAGAGGCTGAGGTTTTGGTTTGGCGAACAGGAAAACAGGTACTGACTGTCCAAAAAGGACTGGTGGGGTTTTAAACCCAGCTGGAAATTAAGCACCACACAGTTCAACCCTCCATGCCCTGGTGGAATGGGGAGGAGAATCAAAGGAAAACTTATATGTTAATAACAGTTTAATAATTGAAAGTAAATGATAATAGTAAATAATAATGATAATAAAAAGTGAAAAACAAGTGATGCACAATACCATTGCTCAGCACCTGCTGACCAATGTCAGATGCCCCTTCCTGAACCCAGAATGGCCCTTCCAGGTAACTCCCCCAGTTTATAGACTGGACATGACAGTCCATGGGCTGGAATATCTTTTTTTGGCCAGTTTAGGTCACCTGTCTCAGCCATGCTCCCTCCCAGTTTCCTTTGTGAACCTCCTCAGTGACAGAGCAGGAGACAAGGAAAAAAAAAAGTCCTTGGCTTAGGATAAACAGGACTTAGCAAAAACTGAGTTATCAACACCATTCTCATTCTGAATCCAAACCACAGCACTGTAACAGCTACTGAGAAGAAATTAACTCTATCCCAGCTGAATTTCTGAACAAATATTCTGTGTTTCTGCCCAGCCCCAAGTATGAGGAAACAGAAGTCTTCCTCGAAAATATTAGTTTATACCAAATTAATAACAATTAATAACAAGTCAAATTAAATACCATTACATGCTGATTAGAAGTTACTTCTTTATCTGCGGTAGAATGAACATAAGCATCTCTCTTCTGCTGAATCTTTTCCAGGTAAGACTTTAATGTGACTGACTGCAAATTGGAATTCGCTACCTAAAGCAGAAGCAAACTTTAAGAAACTGGAAAAGTAAAATCCCCATTCACAGGAATTTCAGAGGCTCCACTTTCAAACCATTAGAACCAATGATAAAAACTGGTTAAAAATCCCTGGTACTCAGAGGAGAAGCTGAAAACAGTAATTCACAAAAGCAGCTGCAGCACACAAAAATACTGGTGAACTCAGATGTACATTCTCAATGTGCTGCAAGGCCATAGTGTTCCAGCACAGCTGCAGCAGTATTAAAAATATTTTTTTAAGTGGATAGTGACAGAAAACCGGTTTTAAATTAACATAAAAAATTATGTAATATTTTTCCATTATGAATTCAGCCAAAATCTCCTCAAAGGTATAAAAGAAAATTATTACATAGAATTTAAGCAAAGTTCTGATGTTCCTTTTTGTACCTCTGACTTAATTTGCTGTCGTAGCTTTCTCAAATATTGATGGACCTTCTCCATAAAGGCTCGGCTCAGAGACAGAGAAGCAAACTTTTTTCCACACTGCTTGAAAAGTTCATTAGCCTTTAAGAATGTCAGAAACAAAAGATAGGACAAGATAATTTTCACTTTTAAAAACTCAAATGATAGAACTTGCCATTCTACTAATTTTTTCCATCACGTGACTGCCAAACAGGACAGACTTACCATTCTAATCTGAAAGCAGGCTGACTGCAAATTGCATCAAATATGTCAAGAGAAAACATCATTTGAAATAATATAATTCTGCATACCTGATTCAAGCAGCTCGACTTTATTTGCTCCACATCTGTCTTGATTGAACTTTGAATCAAGTCAATTTGTTTACTTTCTTTCTGAAGACACTCATTGAAAAACTTTACCTCCTCAGATGCAAAGTGACCACCCTCTGAAAATAATCTGAAAGCAAACATATAAACAATTGGCTGTGAGTCATTTTACTCCAAGACCATTTTAGCTAAACAGACCTGAAACAACACAAATGTGATGAAAGCAGCATAATAATTGCGGTTTAACAAGATACATTTCTTTTTCTAAATAGCAAACTAGATGAATAACAAAATAATCTTTACTTTTACTGTTCTGCCTATGCAATAAACACTGATTCCCAGAACTAGGTCACCATTTACAAACAACACTTCCATGAAATCTATGTACCTGCAACTTTTGAGAAAATCCACATTCGAATCCCTTAATTTTCCAAAAGCTTCCTCCAGGTGCTGCTGGTAACTTCTCACAGTAACCCTGATTGATTCCAGCTGGTTGTAGAGCTCTGATTCCAGATTATTGCTGGAAGAAGCTGACCTAACAGCAAATGATAAAAGACAGGGAAAACATGTCTGAAGAGGAACACACATGATGATTCAGCAAGTGCTGGCTGTAAAGACATGAAAAAAACTGAGGACTCCAAAGTGATTTATGACTCTCAAAGCAACTCCCTGAGCTGGGATGGTTTGGATGAACCCATGGAAGAGATCAGCAACAGCTGATACTATTGGGCACTTTTCTTCAAAAACAGTCAACTGATATCACTGTGCACATTCAGTAAAGTGGATAAAATCTAAACAGATGAAACACCTTTTCTACTTAAAGACTGCCAGCACTTTGAAAGGAGAATTTCCATGTGTTCAGTCCTGATTTTAATTTTTTCAGGGAAAGAGAATGAAATTCTTTACGTTTTCAAGTTTTATGATGTAGTCTTCATTGAGGAGCAGTGACATATAAAACAGGTTCAGAATGCAAACCATAAACATCTCAGCCAGCAATCAGGAGTAATTAACTAGGGAGATTCACAGCAACAGCAGTGGCACACTTACTGCTCAGTCACAGGAGCGTGGAGCAAGTCATACTCCAAGTTTTGGACTCGGGAATGAAAGTTTGTGTTGAGGTTCTGTAGCTGGTCTGAAAATTTGAGGAATTCAGCTTTCTCCTTTTCCAGGCTTTCTGCAAGCATTGCACAGTGGCACTCAAGGTGCTCTTTGTGAAGTGACAGTTCCGCTGAGAAGAAAGGAAGTTTTCAATAGGGACACTATTTCCTCTTTACTGTGAGCTATCACAATGCCCAGATAACCTGTGATCAGCAGCAGCAGCAAAATAAACAAAGCCAGAGCTCATAGTAGCTAAAACATACAAATTAAATACATTCAATTTGGTTTCTTTGACTTTTCTCCTGTGAAAGACATATATCCTTAAGAGCTCCTAATCCATTCAAACCACAAATGTCTCTTGTTTGCTCTAAGCATTCTTTTCCTTTTATTTTTGGTCATTGCTGACATCATTATCTCTCTGTTGTCAGTCTTTAACAAAACCAAAGGTATTTTTTTTAATGGAAAATACACTTTTCCTGGTTTTGTGAGGGAAAGAAAAAAATAGGTTTTGGTGCCTCTTCTGGAATGATAGCTGGATAAATCAAGAGCCAGCCAATCACCTCAAGAAAGCTACCAGAAGAAAAAGCTGTCCTCTGCAGAAAAAAGGAAATTGAAAAATTATTTGCTTGCTCTCCAAATGAAGAATTTTTTAGCTTATATGTTAAAGACCAACAAACCTGTCTAAAGTATTTTTTCTCACCATAAAAACCTGACACTTCCCATGCAGAAAGAGTTTTCATTAGAAGATGCTCTGTAGCTGCTCAGTGATATATCAGAATTAAATCCTCCCTCTCGTGTTTTCAGAAGCTTCACCCTGACATTTTGGCTGTCTCAACTTGTTAATTTCTTTTTCTGCAACACTTTTAAAATATTTTTTGTACACCACAAACTCTTGTTAAATAATTTCAATGTGGATTAGAATTCACAAACATTGATAATAGAATGTTCAACATCTTCTACAACCCAGTTCTTAAGGCACTGCTGTCTATTTTTCCAAACATAACACAGCAAAAACCAGAAAGAACTATAGAAAAGAAATGTCATTTAAAAAATATGTGAATAGCATAATATACTGGAAATTCATAGACACTCAACTGCTTGCTGTTGTCCTCTATAACTGAGTCAACTACTGCTGAAACAGATTTTGGCCCACTTAGGACCATCTCTAAATGAAGACATGTGATGCTCAGAAAAAAAAATGTCAATACCAGCTCGAGCATGGTAGATATTTGTCTGGATCTCCTCCTGCTTTTGTTGATGCAACTTAAGATGCAGCAGGAATATTGAATTCAGCTCCTCTTTCTTGGCAGCTACAAAGACACAGGAGTTGGACAAGGATTCTGCAAACCATTTCTCCAGGTGTTCAAAAAGCAGAGGCGAATCCTATGATTGAAAAAGAAATATTACAGTGAGGAATAGTAAATAATGAATAAGAATTTATTGAATATATTATTTCTAAGAATTCAACTTCTGGCTATAGGAAGGTGCTGTTTCAGTACCATTTGCACAATACTGGTAGTTTTTGAGCTAGCTGCTTAGTACTGAGTACCAGGCATTTTACCTTCTTGGCTCTGCAGTAAAATTTGGGCAAATGACTTGTCTTTCTGTAATACGTTTTTTCACTAAATAGTTTTCCATCAAATATGAATGTTCTGTAAAGGTTAATGTTTTTGTGGTACTTTGACAACCATGGATACAAAACAATGTAAATATTTTCTCATATTTGTATCAATTTAAAAAGTGGAATAACATAATAATTGTACAATCTTAATTTTATAGTTAAAAATCTAACTATATAAATATCTAATTATATACTAATAATTTGATAACTTTTGTCTCTCTAGTCTAATCTGTCCATCACATAAAGAGAAAGAAAGAACAGAAATTGTTCTTAGCTCACCTTTCTTTCAGTTTGACAAACACGGCTTCTGTGAGAAGTACATATTTCAGGTACATAGGAAGTGATTCTTCTTCTCCATATTTTGTAAACAAACTCTCTGTGATGCCAGTTTTTCCTGTCTGTTCAAGTCCAAGAACAGTGTAAGTGTTTCCACTAGCAGTGGAAATAACCTCTGTGGCAATTTCAGCACTTTCCCCCTCGCTGCTCTTGGACACTTACTGGGAAATTGTTGGAAATTATCACATTACTTTTAAAGGTATCAGCACAGAATCAACAGTGCACCAGCTAGTGTAAGAATCTTAAGGATATTTAGATTAATATTCTCAATCTGGACATTTACACAGTGCTGGCAATACTTATATATCTATATTTATATATATTTATTTATATATTTATATATAAATATATTTATATGCCAGCAAGACATAGGCAGAGTTGACAATGTTTTAAAGGTTTTTGTTATGGTAATAAATTCATGGAAACTGAAAAATTAATACTTAGGTACAAATACTTAGCTTAAAACATTCACCATGGGCTGAGAACACTGATGAAAGACAGATTTTAAAAAATTATGCAAAAGGTTTCTACAAGGGTAAATTATCTAAAAAATGGCTGTGAACTGTTTTATTCACTCCATTTTCCCATAAAAGGATCTAGAGCCCTGTGTGCTTTGTGAGCAAACTAAGCAAAAAAGGACTTCCTACTCATTCTCAGCAAAAAGACTTCCTATTCCTCTTTCTTTTGGAGAAGACTTCCCTCACCTTCAAACTTATTCTCTTGTTCACTCACCTGTGTGATGCTTAGTCCCTGTTCTGTAGGCTCATTTTCTTCACTTTCATGAGGAATACTCTCCTTATCTTCTTCTTTGTCTTCTGTTTTTTTCGATTTCCTGTGCCAAGATCACCTGTTCCTCTGTTAGCTTTGTTTCTCCAGCTGATTTTTGACTACTGTCCCTATCTTCTGGCACCAGCTGAGAGGGGTGATCATCCTGCTCTGCTCTGGGCTGGGGTGTCCTTGCCTCGAGCCCTGGGGACAATTTTGGATGTCACAATGTCAGAAAGACCTAAAGCTATTAGAGGAATCTCCAAAGGATGGACACAGAGATAGTGAAAGTTCAGGAGGGGAAACCATGCAAGGAGTGGCTGAGGGCATTTGGTTCAGCTGGAGGAGACTGAGGTCACACCTCACTGGCAGCTGCAGCTCCTCTGAGGGCAGCAGAGGGGCAGCTTTGATCTCTGCTCTCCATCCAGGGACAGGGGAGGATTAGACTGGGTATTAGGAAAAGGTTCTTCCCCAGAGGGTGCTGGGCACTGCCCAGGATCCCCAGGGAATGGGCACAGCCCCAAGGCTGCCAGAGCTCCAAGAGGGTTTGGACAACGCTCCCAGGGATGCACAGGGTGGGACTGTTGGGGTGTCTGGGCAGAGCCTAGAGGTGGACTGTCACAATCCCTATGGATCCCTTCCAACTCTCAAGGATTTTCCTCTCCTTGCACAATGCTCTCAGCTTGCTGCTCCACCATATGTTCACCTTCTGAAGCCTCAACCACTTATTTACAGTTAAAGCAGAGTTCTTCTGGTTACAATCCAAAGAAATACAGATTGAAAAACAACAAAGCAGAAATACCTGTTTGGAGTGTTGAGGCATTACCTTGATCTTGAACTGTGGAGTCTGTCGTGCCTTGCAAGTTCTAAAAGGAAAACAACAGCAAAAAACACCCACCACATCATTTTAAAATATGGATTTACTTTCTTCTAAGAAATCCATATCCCTTCTCAAAATGTATCTATTTCAGTAAGATATGATAGTCTTGAATAGATCTCTAACTATCTAAAGAACCTGTAACATTCAAATCAATTACTGTAAATCTGTTACCTTGTAGTTTTCTGTTCAAAAGGCAAATGAATTTGCTAAAATTCTGTTTGTAACAAGGACAGAGTAAAAAGTGTGGGACTGAGAAATGTTTTGGTTTCCCTCTGCTATCTCTACCAAAAGCACTTTATATAATCTGAATTTTAAAGGTAATGTTAATTTTCTCTAAAGTGAAAAAATAATACACCAGTAAGGTTTTAAACCAGAAGAAATTTTCTTTTTACCTGTTTGACTATTTCCTTCACAGTAAAATGCTGGCTGATGGATATACTGTAAGAAATCAACTCCCACAAAATAGCTTTTGGATAAGCCATTACTTCCTTCATTACAATCTGTTTGAATGTCTCATACCTGTCAAATTTAAGGTCACTGTTTAGGAGTGTGTATGTAAAGAAAGTTAGAGTAAACTGAGTAAGAATGTAGATTTTTATTCTACAAGCTGAAAGTATCAAAACTTTTGTTTATTCTGGCATCGTAAAGCACTGATCACATTCTACAATTTGTCTCTTTATGAACAACTTCCCAGTCATTTTTATGTATAGAATCAAAAAAGATCAGATTGGAAGACCTTTGGGAGATCATTTAAATCTCAAGTATGTATAGAAATAAAATTAAGTGTGACTACAGTGCCTTTAAATTAAATCTAACTTTTTTGATCAATCTCATAAAACCTTTAGGCTAAGTGTTACTATTGATCTGTTTATACTGAATACAATCACATCCTGCCTTGTTAGAGATTTGTCCATTACAAATAAATAAATGCACAGAAGTTAAGAAATATTTACAATAAAGGCCTTTTACATCCTTCCTTTTGGATGGAGAACCATTCAAACATAGCTTACATAAGAGAGGTCAAATTACTGTCTTCCATGTTAGTTCTGCACTGTGCTCAGCTGTGACTGAGCCTCTGGTTTATTTTCATTTTGAAAATAAAAACTTTTATTTTCACTTAAAAACAAATGGTTCAAGCTGAGTCTAGATTCAAGAAGAATCAATGTTCACACTTGTTTTCATTTATATTTACATTTGTTTTGTCTCCTAAAAAATATAATTGTGGGAAATTTCTGTACATGTTCAGATAGGTTACAATGCATTTTCATTTGGTCTGTTACCTCTGGCTTTTTAAAAATGGTTTGAATGATTATTAAGAGCATCAAACCCCCAGGTCTAACCACAGTCCCACTGTGAGGTGTGTGAAGGTGTGTGAATCTGCCCCTCATATCCATATTGCTCTTCCAATGTGCCTCTAATCTAACAGTCAGAAAACACCTCCTGAGACTCAGAACAGAGATGCTTCCTCTCAGGTTTCACACCTGCTGCTAAGGTCTTTAGCAAGGACAGCACTATTGTACTAATTTTTATATGGTTTTTAAGGTTGCAAATGCCTAATCATGAGAAGGATAACAGAGAGCTTACCAAAATAAATACTTTGGCTATTTAAAGATCTTATTCCTTGCAACTTTGAATGAGATCAAGTCTGTGAGTGCAGATGTGGTGGTGCAGACCAACTTCTGATTGCTGTGATTCAAGAATCTGAAATACCACTTTTACCTTCTGAATAAGGCATGGATGGGATGGTATGCACAGTAATATTGATGTGGTATGGTTTTTAAAGGATAACAGTCTGTCTTTGTCCCATTCCTAAACTGTATTATTTGCCTTAACCTTGTTCAATATGTATATTATTTTATATTCTTACATGAAATAAAAGTTTTTTTCCATACCTTCACACAACAGCATAAACAAGGTGTAAGTAGTAGCACCCATGTTAAAATATGCTTTACTTTTTAAATTTACAATACAAAATTCATACCTAGTTCTAATTTGATTTAAAGACGAAAGGGCATTCTTCAAATATTCCTCCAGCTCTTCTTCACAGCTGGCCATTTTCATTTTTTCCAAAATTGTATTCAGGTTATCTTTCAGCATCTAAGGCCACATTAAAAAGCTAGTAAAAACAATTTAGTATATACTAAAATCTCCATAATCAAATTACTTGAATCCTAAATAGGTATGTACATATATTCTATATTAAGACCTTAGCAAAACTCATCACCTATGAAGATCTTCCTAGATAATGAACAGCTCTGACATTGCCACCCCAAGCTGGCTGTTTTAACTATGAGAACTTGGCATCCAACCAGACTTCACATCTGCACAAGATCTCATAATAACAACTTGCAGCCACTTTGTACAGAAAGCAGCAGTGATCTTTATCACTTTTGCCATATCAAGAATAAGACAGGACAGTCCATGCAGTGTGAATCAAGCAGTTAGCAAAAATGCACCTGATAGAATGAAACTGGAAAGTAGAAATTCCAATATAAAAGTCAGATAGTTTTTTTTCATTTTATAGCAACTATTTTGAATTCCAGAGGGTTTTTTTTATTAAGAGGTCCTTTCTTTACAACATGCCACATCCTTGTTTTTATGTTTATACCTGTATTATGTTATCTTTTTCCAATCTGTATTCATCTACTTTCTTCTGAAGTACATCATCCTGTTGGGACAGTTGGAGTAGATGAACATCCCAGATATCCATGGCCTCCTGAACACAGCTGTACAAGCCTTGACAATTCTGCTCATGCCATTTAGGCATCTCCTTAAAATCACTCTAAAGAAAAACATTCAAGTGAACAAGTTATTTTTAAACTGCTGGAAGGCAAAATGAATGAGTAACAGGATATGTAACATGATAAAAGGAATTACATGACTGGTGTTCAACATTGTGTCTTCTATGTGGAGAGCAAAAAAAAAAAGAAAAATCCAAGTAAACTGGGTAAGAGTGTGGATTTTTATTCTACAAGCTGAGAGTATTAAGACTTCTGTTTATTCTGACATCATAAACCCTGAATCACATTCTACAATTTATCTCTTTAGGAACAATTCCCCAATCATTTTTATGCATAGAATCACAAAATATCAGACTGGAAGACATTTGGGAGATCATTTATATCTATTCCTCTGCCTTTTGGCAGATTGGGCCATACCTCATTTATCTCTATCAGATATATTTCAGATATAAATTATAATAAAAATACAATACATCACAAATAATAAACACAGTAATTATGAACTCTTCCACACCAAACTTTGTTTCTTTGTAGTGTTTAGTCACCCTATGGACCTCTTTCTAATGTGACATCAATAGCCTGTGATGCAGAAGGCATTGCAGGTGGGAGCACAGGAAGAACAGACTAATCCCAAGGAGTGATAAAAATAAATGTAATCAACATACATCCATGTGCTCCAGTTCTTCTTCAAACCTATTTTTTAGTTTCTCAGTCATCTGAAGCATGTTGGAATGCAAAACTTCAACATCTTCTACTGTGGAAATGTTCTTATCCAACAGGATCATCTAAATGAAAAGAATAGCAAATTATTGACATGCATGACTTTCAGAGAGCATGGCTAAACTTAGTGTTTCTTTTCTTGTGATGGACAGAGAAAGACTCAGCCTCCTAGATCCCACATTTCTGTTAGTAAACACTACAATTCAACTGATACTGAGGGAGAAATTGAGGCAGAGAGGTGGAATTTCTTTGCCAAGATAAGATAGATTTAGCACAAAGGCTGAGAGTCCTTGCACATAAATGCAGGACAGCACCCCCTTCATTACTTTTGCACATTTCAAGTACAAATACCAAATACTACTGTGAAACCAAACAGATGGTTACTTTTTCAACAGAATAAGACAGAGGTTAAAAATTAATTTCACATGTTATCTCAATGTTTGGTGGATCCTAAACACATTTTACTGTAATGACACACTGTACCATGGCTACCACATCCAAGGCTGGAACACTCACCTTGCAGGTCTGCACTTTTTCCTGACATTTTTCCTGGACCAGCTCGTACTGGACACGCATTTTCTCCACATACTCTGCATTATGGCTGTCTGAATGATATGGAACAGACCACAGTCAAAATTCTGTATTTCACAGTGCAGTGTGAAAAGGAAACATGACAGAGGCCCTGTGCTGAATCTCAGCAGAGGGAACAGATCCCAGCAGTGTCTGCACACCTGAGTGACACTAACAACCAATCAAACAAGATGTTTTAATACACATTATTGTATTTGCTGCGACCCTCGTGGCAGGAAGGAATGATGAATCTGACTCCATGTTCTCAGAAGGCTAATTTATTATTTTATGATACTATATTATATTAAAGAATGATAAACTAAACTATACTAAAGAATACAGAAAGGATACAGATAGAAGGCTAAAAAGACAATAATGAAAACTCGTGACTCTTTCCAGAGTCTCAACACAGCTTGACCCTGACTGGCCAAAGAGTGAAAACAACTCACACCAGAATACAATGAAACAATCACCTGTGGGTAAACAATCTCCAAACACATCCCACATGTGAGCACAACACAGGAGAAGCAAATGAGATAAGAATTTGTTTTCTTTTTTCTCTGAGGCTTCTCAGCTTCCCAGGAGAAAAATCCTGGGTGAAGGGATTTTTTAGAAAATGTGAATGTGACACACAGCTGTTTATAGGCACACTACAGGACATAGAGAAAGGAAGTACCTCCTATTTCTTTCCCCTCTTCTTCTCCAAGAGTTAAAAAGGAGTATTTTTGTATGATTGAGAACTGATCCATGTCAAAATTAAACATTTATTTCCCCAGATTAATTCTAACCAAGCCAGTTCCTGCTAGATGTCACCTTGTACAAGTGTTTGTACTAGCCAAATGAAAGTGATGTCACAGGCAGCTTCTTTGGATCTTATTGCCAGCTCAAAGCAACTGAGAAGGTATGTGGGAACACATGGAACAAAGAATAGAGCAAACATGCACTTTCAAAGCAACTGTCTGCCTCCTCATTGCCCAGGAAAAAAAAAGTATTGCTTGAATTCCAGACTGTTTTTATGATTTCCCAACTTACCTATACTTTTGTTTAAATTCTCCAGAGTTGTGTACCATTCATTTATGTCAGATTTTGTATGTGTCGGAGGCAACAAGGCACTATCAAAGTAGGAAACAAGAGTCAAGGATCTTAAAATACAAACCAGTCAGTTGTATATAAAACTATTATAAAATACAAAATTATGAATCAGAGTATCCATACTACTGTGCTTTATTTGATTTACAGCCATTTTGGCAATGAAAATCAACCAAAGAGACTGTTGTTGTTCGAGGCCAACTGTTTACTACCCAACAAGGAACTGTAATCTACCTTGTTCCTACATCCACTGTAAAAAAACTCCCCGTAAATATTGTAATGCATTGCCCAAAAATGTTTCTTCTGTTCAGGATGGATATTCAAATTCATCAGCATTAGATCTCTACCCATACTCCTCTCCTAATTTATTACACTAATTAAATTTCATGGAGAAAAAAACCACCAGCTTCTAGCTCTCCACCCATATTTGTCTGCCCATTTCTACCACATTTCAAAAGTCAGTAAGATTTACTTTTGCATTCCTGCATTTTTAGCCCTTGATCACCACCTATTTAGTGTAGCTGGTGCACTGAAAATCAA
Source organism: Emberiza elegans (assembly GCA_024865655.1). Classification (NCBI taxonomy): domain Eukaryota; kingdom Metazoa; phylum Chordata; class Aves; order Passeriformes; family Fringillidae; genus Emberiza; species Emberiza elegans. Next base: position 1,476,555 of record JALJVW010000168.1, read on the forward strand.
GAATGCATTTTTTTCCATTTAAAATAGCTGTAGAAAAATAGGTTTAGACCCTGTCTTACTGCTGAATTTAACAATCACACAGTGACAGCAAGCAAAGTGCATTTTCTAGCCAAGCCCCTCATTAACTCCAGAAAGAACTGTTTTCCTTTATGATATATCCTCTTTTGCCATACCCAATGTGCTGTAAAACCCCCATTCTCTGTTCACTAAGTACAATCTGCTCCTTTATCATGTTTTCCATTTCCATTTTCACTGCTGGGGGATTCTGTATTTCTTCACTTGCCATAAATTCTCTGCAAGATGGAATAAAGATATGTATAATGGAAACATGATATCATACATGATATGTATAAAGAAAAAGTAACTTTTTAAAACTTGTTGTTTTATAGAAACCACAAGTGAACACCAGTCACTTTGTGTTATTCATTGTCTAAAATAAGATTGCAAAATTTCTGACCTGAAACTCTGAACTACACAGTTCTTTTGGATGAGCTTCCAGTCCTTGACTCTCTCTTGCCATTTCAGTTGATGCATTTTTTCTTTCTCAAGCTCTGATTTCATTAGATTAAAGAGCAGCTTGGCAGTTGCCCTCTCATTATCCAGCAGCGCTCTGTTTATATCCTGTGTATTAAAAAATAAAACCAGGAGTAGAAGCAGCACACAACATGCAAAGCCAAAAAAAAAAATCTGTGTTTTCTACACAAAATGAGGGAAAAAAGAAAACAAATGATAACGAATACCATGCAAAAAATTTCTCATTTCAGTGATTGATAGGCAGAAAGAATTTATTTCAGATGGAAAAAAAAGACATTCTAGGAATATTCAGACTGCTATTCTGCCCCAGGTAAAACATTTACCATGGCCTTATCATTAATGAGCCTGTGAACATCAGCTGCCAAGAAAAAGGAAATTTCCTCCAGTTTCACAGTATACTTGGTCAGTACATCTGCTATCTGTGCAATAAAAGAATAAAGAAAAGCAACAACAGAAAGTTAATTCAAATATCAGTTTCCAAGTTAAAAAACTACATGAACAATTTTTCCATTAAAATGAATTCCATTAGATTCATTAATTATTCATTAATTAAATCTCTTAAAGTGAATTAAAATTAATTGGATGACACACAGGTTGAGAAGTCAATTTTAAAATATTAATCTTAGTTACCTCGAAGACTGATTTTTTCAGTAATTCATAAAAACAGTAACTAAAACATTCCACTTTGCTACTACTCAGCTGATTTCTCTTTAATATCTGTGATAATTAAGGCTGCAATATGAATTTAAAAATCAAACCAACTTCCATTCAAATATCCAAAGGGAATCCACCAGTGCCTGTTTAAAGTGAACACAAAATTAAAGCAAATGTGTTCATCTCTGACATTTGTTGTAACTAATCCAACAGAAAGGTCACTGGTGATACTCTTGGACCTTTCCATCATACCTGAATTACAAAGAGAGGAGAAGAAACTGGCACTGGTAGAACAAACAGCTTTTCTTTGCCTACAAGGACAGTGCAGCAAGCTCTTCTATAGTCTATTCATTTTTTTATCCAAACATTTCCTATGATGTCCAATGACTTTTACAGGTTAGGCTGAAGACTACAAAACTGCAACATGTTTACTACCAACACCCAAGACAACCCAAACTAAAATTGAGCTAGGTCATGTCTATGCTCCTCCTCAGCGGCAGAATAGGTATGTCCCCCTATATATATAAAATAACAGACCAAATCAAAGTTTGACCTACACAACCCTCCAGGGAAATAAAAGCAGCTCACATATTCCTTGCACCTTTAGTATAGGTAAATGTGAAAAAAGAAACACCTTCAAACTAGGAAAATAGTAGCTTCTCCTGATTATGTGGGTGTAAAATGAGTGAATAGTTTATTGGTGAAAAGAAAGCAATCACCACACAACAGAACTCCTGGCAGACATGTGACTCCTGTGGAAACAAGCTACTCTTTGCTCTGCACCCAGCATTATGTCAGCAAATAACAATCTTATGCTTAAATAACAGTTATTAAGACTGCAGCTCACTTTCATGGCTCGACTCCTTTCAATCTCCTTTAGGGATTTGTCCACTGCCCTAATCCACTTCCTTCTGTTTGAGGACTCCTTGTGGATCATATTCCAGAGTTCTTCCAAACCCTGCAATAAAAATCTACTCTCAATTTCACTGAAAAGTGAATATATATTAAAAAAAATTTAAAAGTAAATCCCCAAAAATTTAGGACTCCAGTGAGCCATAAGAAGATGTTACACAGAGCAGATACAAGTAACTGAAGTTGAGCCAATGCTCTGAGCTGCCTTACTTCATATGAGAAACCTTCCAAATCCATGTCAGATGCAATCTTTTCAAATAGAAGTTTACTCTTTTCATCTGATTTCATCACTTCAAGCTGAAGGAATTCTTGAAGATCCAAAACAGAGGCTTCCATCTCCTACAATGGTAGGTCAGCGTGAATATTGGGCCCTGACCTTAGAAGAGCACCCAAGACTGGGTTAGAAACTGCTGCCTTACCTTGCCAATGCAGTCCAGCTCCTGCTGCATTTCGGTCACTGCTCCATGGTGACGCTTCTCCCGCCGTTCTGCCAGGTGCCTCCACGCACTGCTGCCTGCTTCCTCAGGAACTGCCAGGGAAGAAATGAGGAGTCTATAGCCTGGAACTGCTGCTGCAGAACATGGGATGCATGAAAAATAAATCCCTACATCTACCCTATGACTGGTGTAGTTAGTGCAGCTTTCACAGTGTGCAACATCTTTCCAGGGGAAGTGCGGTCTTGGCAAATGCAGGTTAAAAATACTAGGGGATATTTTAAAATTTCCTTTATTAACTTTTGATTTTCAGAAGGATTTCCACTTCCATGGGAAGTGCAATCTCAGCAAATGCAGATCAAAAATACTACGGTGCATTTTAAAATTTCCTTTATTAACTTCTGATTTTTCAGGTGGAACTATCAACTAAGCTCAGGTATGATGTAAAAAAATTGCAACATTTCAGGAATGAGATCTGATTACATCAGAACTGGAATTTATCATCTAAAAATAAACTGTGATATTGACTGACAATTTCACAACGGGTTTTTTTTTTCCTATTAGAAGACTCTTAATCTTCAAAATTACCTACAAATCATCAAAAATGTGTCAGGACATTCCTAAGCTTGATTTTTGTTGCTTTGCAGGAGAAAGAGTCCCAATGTAGGTGAAATCAAACTGTGTATTCTACTACTGTCTACCTCATTTTGTGATGAACTGTTAATGATGGGTGGTTTTCAGTGCACACCTGACCCTCAGGATTCAGGCTGGGTGTGAAAATGAGACAGGCAAACCCTGCAAGGGTGAAGTGGTGTTTCTTTATCCTTACAGTGACTCAGCTGGGAAAGCAGCAGCATCATCCATCCAGTGAGGGTCATCTGTGCTAATGGGACATGATGAACTGATTATGCACTAGCAGAATGGGCAGCTGAAACTCAAAATATATTCTAGGACTCATGTGATTGCATCCTTCCATTGTGAACCTCCCTGCACTGGGGGATGTACCACCTGAACCCCACTGTATATAATTTAAGCAGTCTGGGGACTTGGGACACCACCACCACTGGACATGCAGAGGAAGACCTGAATTTGCACAAAACCACCCCTTCTGACAGCACTGCAACCTCTGCAACCCTGACCAACAGGGTGCCAGGCTGTACTCTGACTTTGTGGTTTCCAACCAGTTTTTCTGTAACATTGCATTTACTGTAATCTTTCTATTAAATTGTAACTCCAATTTGAAGTCTCTCACAAGGTGTTTGTGTGGGGTTAATTTGTCCTGCTGGTTTATTTTCAAACCAGCACAACTTTGTACCTTGTTCAGCTAAACCTGTTACATGTACCACATCTCCTGTGAATGCAAATTAAAATAGATGGCATTAAGGGAAACCAATTTTACCAACTACATCAGGCAGGCCTCTGACATTCTCAGCTGAACTTGCATCTACCTTTCCCGGTGCCCCTGGAAAAGTTGTAGCTTGTCTGAAACAGAAAGAGAATAAAGCTTCAATTTGTATTACAAATGCACCAGAAGAGGGACTAACACAATAGTATAGGTGGCCCTTGCAAATATATGTATTGTATAGGTGGCCCATGAGTCCCAGTACAATATCTGTATTGTATTTAAATATCTGTGTATAGGCCTTGCCCCAGCTGGTCCCAGTTATCTCTTGATGGGCTGCAGCTGTGATGTCCTTCATTGGGCTGCAGCTGTGGCCAGTCAAGGTAACTGGGATAAAATGGGGTGGGTTGGCCAGTCAGGGACAGCCTTGGAGGAGCCCTGAAGCTGTGAAGATCTGCTGTCCACAAGACAACACTGAGAAGGTATGGGACTCTTAAAATATGCTAATAATAACATAATAGTATAATGCAATTGGCAAAATGTAACATTAAAGTGAACATAAGTATCATTCTAACTTTAAAGAATGTAATTCAAAGAATCAAAGTTGCTTCTTGTGAGACAAATTGAAGTCTGGGTAGATTCCCAACTTCAAATCTATTAGGATGGCATTACAACAATACATGCTAGATTTAGAACTTGTAAACTACAGAGACTTACAGAACAGCTCTAAAAGGTAAAAAACATATGAACTCTTAAGGAGATACTAGCAAGAAATGTGGAAATAGCCTTTTATCTGCCCAGTACTTTTCCAACAGCTTGGGCACTGTGCTTCACCTTGGGGTCAGTGAGAATCCCTGTATCATTATTCAGCAGCTGGCTTAGGGTAAAAAAGGATGGATGCATTAACTTCATTGTTGCTCATTACATTATCTTACTGCATCATCATGAAAGCCATTTACTTGGAAATACAGCCTAAAAAATATGTGTCAGACTGGGTGTATATCTACATTGATATGAGCAAAGACAATTTATTTTTAAAAGGAAAGCCATACAATATGCCTGCCATTGGAAATATTAGTCTGTTAGCCTGCACTTCAATGGGCAGCAGGCAGTTCATTATACTAAATTTACATCTGGCAAGGAGACAGTCTATTACAAGTTATTAGTGCTATGACCAAGAATTCAGGAGTTTCTAATTCCCAGTGAAAATCTGTCAATCACATACCTTTAGTTATGAATGTATAATTGGGGTTTTATGCTTCTGTTCCTTACCTGTCTGACTGTGGTGTTTTTGTGAAGTCACTGATGGGTGTTTTTACAACACATGTTTTCTGTTGATTACTTGGGGATGGCATGGCATCAGCAAACATTTCTGAATGCTTATTTACAGTGAGCTTTTTACTCTTCTTAGAGCTCCTTGTCTTCTTTCCTTCATCCAAAAGGTGGCTAAGTGTGCCTTCAAAGAACCATAATCTTAACAATTAGAATTTCTTCAAACCTACAGAATGGAGAACAGGGACAAAATAATAAAAAATAGTAGGGGAAAGACAGCAGAAGAGAAAGGTAAAATAATGAACCCTACATGCCACACACACAATCATTTCCATCTAAGACTATTTTCAAAATGAGAAAAAAAAAAGGATAATCTTTCCCTCTGAGGACAAGTGGAGTAACTGGATGGTGTTGCCTTGCTTACAGTTACCAAAACAGTTAACAGCAGAGTGAGAAATGCCTGAATCTAGCTAACTATGCCTCTAAATGTTTTACTGCTGTGTTATGATTCTGCCTTCAGTTAATATAACCTGATATCCAACAAAGAGATGGGAACACATGTAGATGGATTGGAGAGCATATGCTGGAGATAACACATTCATTTTTTACTAAAACAAACCAAAACCAGAAATGTTGGAATTGACCTGGGGTCATTTCAACTGCCAGGAAACTGACTAACACAACAAACCCCTTTGGCTTTTGCCAAATACTTTGCTTTTTTTACCTTGGCCTTGAAGATCTGTTTGCAACCTTCCCCTCTGTGAGCGTGTCACTCCCGTCCTGTTGGGAACTCGCGGCTCATCGCAGCTGACTGGCCGGGCCTGCTTCCAGAAGAACTGGGAGCCAAGAGGAGATGTAACACTTCACTCGGAAAAGGGGCTTCCTCGTTCCTTGAATGATGGAATAGCTTGGGCTGGAGGGACCTTAAAGATCATCTTAGATCATCTTCCAACCTCCTGCCATGGGCTGGGATACCTTCTACTATCCCAGGTTGCTCCAAGCCCTGTCCAACCTGGACATGGACACTTTAGGGATCCAGGGGTGGCCACAGCTTCTCTGAGCACCCTGTGCCAGGGTCTCAGCACCCACACATATTCCTTCCCAATATCCCATCAAAACTTGCCCTCGGGCAGTTTGAAGCCATTCCCTGTGTCCTGCCACTCCAGGCCCTTTTCCAAAGTCCCTCTCCAGCTCTCTTGGATCCCCTTTAAGCACTGTAAGGGGCTCTAAGGTCTCCCTGGAGCCTTCTCTTCTGCAGAATGGACCCCAAGCTCCCCCAACCAATCCCAGAGCAGAGGAGCTCCAGCCTTCAAAGCAGCTCCGGGATACTCCTAACAGTGAAACTCCACATTTACCGCTCACCTTCCAGGCGTTGCGGGGTCGCTCCTGGTGTCGCTCTGGGGTCGCTCCTGGTGTCGCTCTGGGGTCGCTCCTGGGGTCGCTCCTGGGGTCGCTCCTGGTGTCGCTCGGGGTCGCTCCTGGTGTCGCTCGGGGTCGCTCCTGGTGTCGCTCGGGGTCGCTCCTGGTGTCGCTCGGGGTCGCTCCCGGCTCTCCCCCGTCCCCCACGGGGCCCTCAGGCGGAACCGCGCGTGCCGTTGTCAGACCAACGGGGCCGGGGGGGGAGCGGCGCCGGCACAGCCTCAGCCACGGTGCCCCCCGGTGGCCGCCGCCGGCAGCACCCGGCCGCCTTCACCTCATCTCGGCCGCCTCTCGCTTCATCCCGGCCGTCCCTCCTCATCCCAGCTGCCTTCACCTCATCCCGGCCGCCCCTCGCCTCATCCCGGCCCGCATCCCCGGGAGGGACCAGAGCTCCGGAGCCGCGGCTCACAGCCCCGGTTTGTGTTCGTCCCTGCACAAGGCAGGCTGGACTTCCCACGTCCGCCCCTTCCAGCTCGGCACGGGAGCGTGGCTCCCCCAGGGAAGCGGTCACAGCAATAAGCTTCCCTGAGTTCAAATGTTTGTACAATGCTCAGGCATGTGATGGGATTGTTGGGGCGTCATGGGGGGCCAGGAGCTGGGCTGGATGAGCCTGGTGGGTCCTTTCCAACTCAGCCTATTCAATGTTTCCATGATAAACATCCACAGGTGCAACTTGAGGCCATTCCCTCTTGTCTGTAACTTGTTATTTGAGAGAAGAATCCAATCACCACCTGGATTGGACCTCCTCCTGTCAGGGAGTTGTGCCGAGCCAAAAGCTCCTCCCTGAGCCTCCTTTTCTGCAGACTGAGCCCCCCAGCTCCCTCAGCTGCTCCTTGTTCTCCATCCCCTTCACCAGATCTGTTCCCTTTTCTGGACACACCCCAGTACCTCAATATCTTTTTGCCATGAGGGTCCCACAAATGACCTGAGGATTTGAGGTTTGGCCTCAGCAGTGCCCAGAACAGGGGGACAGTCAGTGCCCTAGTCCTGTTGGCTACATAGGGCTGGTAGAGGCCAGGCTGCCCTTGACCTTCTTGCACACCTGGGCATGTGCTGGCCCATGTACAGCTGTAGTTGTGATTTCTCTCTCTGTTCCAAAGCAACAGGTCAGTAATTCTTTTTTTTACCAGCCAAGGCGTAGCAGAAGATAAACACAAAGCAAGGGGGAAGCAGGGCTTTTCCAGGAGGCAGAAGAATCTGAAGTGGAGAAGACTTGATTTGGCCCAGGTAAAATGCTGTTCACAATCATTTTTCAACTTAACTCTCACTACAAACAGTTCTTGTGCTGGTGGTCTTTGAGTGCTTGGGTTTTGGTTTTTTGGAAAGGACTTTGCTAATTACACAGATGTATTTCAATTTATTCTTTCTGTCTATGAGTTTGCTGATTTTAATTAAATTTTCTCAGCAAAAGGCATTAATAGAAAGTATTATAATAGAACTTTGTAAGCTTTCGTACTCATTAAAATTTCAGTTACTGAATTTTTAAGAAAAGAAGTGTACACTATCTACTTTGTCATATTGGTAAACTCTGTAAGCAAAATATAATATGTAATTGAAGTTGCATCTTCTTATCTGGAATGGCTGGTAAAAGTATTTAATTTGGTAAAAATGTGTGGTGGTGGTGGTGTTAACAGGGCTCCCAGGACAAGGGAAGAGATGAGAATCTTGACTTCATGTTTCAGAAGGCTGATTTATTATTTTATGATATATATTATATTAAAAGTAAATGATATATTAAAACTATACTAAAAGAAGAAAGGATTTCATCAGAAGGCTTGCAAGGAATAGTAAAAGAATCGAATTATAATAAAATCTTGTTACTGACCAGAGAGTCTGAGCCAGCTGACTGTGATTGGCCATTAATTAAAAACAACTGCATGACAACAATCAAAAATTCACCTGTTGCATTCCACAGCAGCAGATAATTATTTTTTCTTTTCCTCTCAGGCTTCTCAGGCTTCTCAGGAGAAAAAATCCTAGCAAAAGGATTTTCATAAAATATGTCTGTGACAATAATGTACCAAACCAACATACTTCTGAAACAAGTATCAATGGAAGTAAAACATTTATTTAAAAAATTACCATATTGTTTTCTTAAGTGTTAGCAAAAAGGACTTTTTGCATTTTCTTCTTTTCTTTTAGTTTGTGAGCAAGTTTGAAAAAGAAAACTGTGTCTCAGCAGTTTTTCAATAGCTTTAAGGAAGACTTCACAACCACCCTGGCCAACCTGTGCCAGTGTTCACCCTCACAATAACAAAGTGTTTCCTGGAGATCAGAGGGAACCCTCTATATTTCAGTTTGTGAGCACTCTCTGGTGGTGTCACTGGGCCCACTGGAAAGAGCCTGGCTCCATCTGCTTTGATCCTTCCCTTCAGGTATTTATAGACATGGATAAGATCTCCCTAAGCCTTCTCCATGTTCAATAGTTCCATCTTCCTCCACGGAGGAGTTGCTCCAGTGCCTCCATCATCATCTTCACAGCCCTTCACTGCATTCTTCTGAGCTGAGGAGCCCCAGATTGGAGTCAGCATTAGGGGTGCTCACCAGTGCTGAGCAGAGGAGAAGGATCCCCTCCCTTGGCCTGCTGGCTGCACTCAGTGCAGCTCAGGGTCCCAGAAGAGTACATATTTTGGCTTCTGTTGACCTTGGTGCTCTCCTGGACCTCCAAAACCTTTCCTGACAAAACCTTTCCAGTCCAGCTAGGTGGCCCTAGTATGCTCTGGTGCCTGCCTGGTACAGTTCCTCTCCAGAAACAGGAGGGGCTTCCCCTTCTTGAACTTGGTAATGTGCCTGTCAGCCATTTCTCAGGCTTGTCAATGACAATATTATCCTTCATTACTTCCTTTCAATATTATCCAATATTCATCACTGATGTTGAGCTCTTCTGAGTAAGAGAACCACACAGGACTGCAGGACGAGAATTTTGGTGGCAGTAACTGCCGTGTGCAAGAGTTTCCATTTGTCTTTCTCAATTAATATATAATGAAGTTGTAATATTCAGCTGGCCAAATAAGATGCTCCTTTCAAGGGCCAAGCCACCCGGGGTGGGTGTGCGGAGGGCCTGGGCCACCCCTAAGACTGGCTTAAGACTCTCTAAGTGACATGGGGAGATCAGCACTGAGGGTCAGGCTGGATCCCCTGATTCATGGGCAGAAGGTAAAAACCCAATATGTACAATACTAGTTTGGTCAGAGGGAGGTTCAAAAAGCTGTAATATCGGTTGAAAAAATACTTCCATTATGAAAAGGGAAGGCATTTCACTTTGTTTCTTGAATTTCCATCTTATTTAAAGCAAAAAAAAGTTCAAAGATAAGCATGTATGAATCTCATAGAACTGATTAGTATCTATGTTTCCTAATTCAATTTTTAAACTTGTGTGTTAAGCAACTGAATTAAAACATGTTGCTGTAATTGTGGGTTGAGGCATGTATTATCTCCATTAATAGTCTTTATTATTTATGGGATATAGGCAATATTCAAATCTTTGCATAAAACTTCTTGGCTAATGCAATCTAAATACCTAAATATAATTAGTGGAACAGTTTGTTAGCATAATCATTGCCATGGGCTGTAATTAACATAAATTTTAATTTCATGACCTTGTAGAAGAGATTATAATTGCACAAGCCATCATTGTGCTGAGAATGTTTTCCTCTTGAATGTTGTTTCTTGATGACAATCACCAAAATGTTTTGAAATTATTATTATTATTGTAGTACTCATCTGCATTCAGAGAATCAGAGAATGGTTTGGGTTGGAAGGGGATCTTGTAAATCATCTGGTTCCTACCTCCCTGCCATAGGCAGTGACACATTCCTCTAGACCAGGTTGCTCCAAGCCCTGTCAAATCTGGCCTTGAGCACTTCCAGGGATGGGGCAGCCATCTCCAGCAAAGCCATCTCCAGGAAATCTATGCCAGGGCCTCACCACACTCACATGGAAGAATTTCTTCCCATCTAACCCTGCCCTCTGGCAGTGGGAAGACATTCCCCTTTGTCTTGACAACCCAGACCCCTGGAAAGAGTCATTCTCCATCTTTCCCATATGCTTCCTTCAGAAACTGGAAGGCCACGATTAGGCCACCCCAATATGCCCTGGCTACTGTTTTTAGGGACAACTTACCAGATACTTGCTGGCTGGGATTCTAATTTGTTAACTCTAAATCTTACATGTTAGTGAATGTTCAAAGGGAACAAATTCTTTGATTTGTACTCAGCATCCTGGGCACCAAGAGTTTGTTCAGTGGGAATGATGGAATTGAGGGGTCACACATGTGAAACTTCTGTCAGGTTTGGGCTCATCTCTCACAGACCAACCATCCACTGCCATCTTGGTGAAGAGAATTCTACACCCAAATGAACTTTTTCAGGCTGTGAAGTGCACACCATGCAGTGGGGTCCATCCTGCACCACACAAACCTGCCATGGCAGTACTGACAGCTGGGCTGAGCAGAACCAATGGCTGCCACGACCTCAGCAAACAGTATTGGCTAATCAAAGGATAAAAGTCCTAATCAGTATTGGCTGCGTAGGAGCTGTGCCAAGGAAAACATTCTGTAGAGTTGTCACATCAATGTGATGAAGCCTTTAGCAGAAGGAGGATCCTCATTCCATGGCTGTGGATCTCTTAGCTGGAGAAAGGAATAACCAATCTATTGGCTACTCAGGAAAATATAGCAAATGGAACTGCCACTGCCATGCAAGCATTTCACAATCAGTATCACAGACTGCTGCTCAGAAGGGCCCAGCCTGAGATTAGTTGCTGGCTACAGAAGGAGGTGTTTGCATGTTAGTAAATACTACCTGCCATCGTCTCTGTAAACCAAGATCAATGCATTAAGACCAATCTTCATTTCTGGAGAAGACTAAAGCCCTCACCCCATGTGATAAGCAAAATTAATTAGTGTAAAATAGCCCTTTTATGGTCATGGCTTATCTTTTGTTTCCCAGGTCTCAGGGCAGATATCAACAGGTTTTGGCAGTACTTATTCTATTTAAAAATGGCTTTATATGGGTGCCAGCTCTGTTCAGCTCTATTATCCCTGAGGGAAGTTTCCAGGGAATTCTTAAGAAACTGAAAGTTTGTTCTCCTAAAATTTAGGGTCTTAATCACAGCCAGACTCTTAAGTGCTCCTGCATATAAAAGTCAATATATGTTTACAAAAATGTTTACAGGAGCCAGTGTGAATTATCATGGGGGAAAGAAATTTTAAAAGCAGCTCTCATGCCAAGGACCAAAGCCCCACACTCAGAATTCCCAGCTGGCACTCACTCCCAAGTGCTGCAGCAATACTGAGTGCCAAGGCACAGTATTTTTTTTCCATCCCTTTTCCATTGCAGCCCTTGCAGTGCCCTGCAAAGGCAAGGGCTGCTCACTGCCGCTGTCCTTCCCTAGCCACGGATTTCAGCCCAGACCTCACTGGTTCTCATCTTGGGCATTCTCAGCTGGGAGATGGTTCTTGGTACACTGCATCAGCAGTACTTCTCCAAAGTACTTTTCCCGTCCTTCCGTGCCAGGACAGGAGATGCCAGGAGCGGGCAGCACCCGGTGTGTGCCGGCAGCCACCGCCCGGGGTCCCCTTGGAGCGCAGAGCGCTCCGAGCACCTCCAGCCTTGCTGCTCCTCAAGGGAATGGATTCCCCGGCAGCCCGAGGGATGGCTGGCCGCTGCAAGTTCCCACCTGAGGGGGCACCGGCTGCCAGAACAGCAGGTGAGTGATCCCAGCACGGGAGAAGGAGCAGCGAGCTCCAGCTGAAAGGTCTGTGCTGGAAGTTATTCTGTGGCAATTCCTCAGCTGCTGGGAACAAGAAGAGATGCAGTAGCTGCTCCTCCCTCGGCACAGGAGTGTCCTGGGGTTGCAGTTTAAGGATCCAGAGCATCATTTGATAAAAGCCAAAGAGCACAAGCCCTCTGCAGTGCAGGTTCCCTGCCAGAGCTGCTGCGCACTGCTCACACAGGGCACAGGAGGCACGGGAGGTGCAGACGCTCTCTGCTGCTGAGTCCTGCCTCAGGAGTGTCAGCAGAGAGCCAGAGACTGGCAATGATCATCAGGCTCCCTGGCTTCTCTTCTTTCTTGCATCCTGGACTGTGGTATTGCAATGAAATCATTCCTTGTGACAGACTCCTCGAAGCTTTCTTCTCCACTTCAGATTCTTCTGCCTCCTGGAAAAGCCCTGCTTCCCCCTTGCTTTGTGTTTATCTTCTGCTATGCCTTGGCTGGTAAAAAAAAAAGGAATTACTGAACTGTTGCTTTGGAACAGAGAGAGAAATCACCACAGCCAATGTCTTTTAGATTCAAAAGGAAATTTTGTCATCTAATGAAAAGGCTTACAAAACCCAAAAAGGCTTTCTAAATGGAATTATAAATATTAATATTTACTAACACCAAGATTTTTTCTAGAGACACTCAATATATTCACCTTCATTTACCCATTTGCTACAGAAGGAATTATGACATGCTTTTGCCAATCAATATACCCTTTTAAGTACTTACAATGAGATTTAATATATCATGTTAATGTTAGTAGAAACAGATGGAGAAAGAAATAGAGCCTTTTCCTCAAAATATTATAAATTAGGCTACAAAATATAATTTTGTAAACTAAAAATCATGGCAAGCCCCTTTAATTTTTGAACAGATATTTGACCAACTTAAAAGGTGATAATATCTCCTTTTTATAAACCCAATTTCCCTGGCTTTAAAGGTAGGAATTCAGACACCTTCTTACTGAAACCTTTGCATATTATGTGATAGATTCTCTTGAGGTCATGTCACATATTTAGAATGAATAACTTAATTAAATTCCCACGTTTTCTCTTCCCAGACCTATGCAGTTTGGGACTGATTTGTTTCTTCCAGGAGTGATGTTTGGCATTCAGAACAGCCAGCCCTTTGTAGGTTAGGGATACTATAGGATGTAACTGTGGGGATAACCACCAAAGAGGAGAAGGAAAGTCCTTCAGACTTCCTTTCAATGTTTGTGATACCCCTTTTAGTTGTAGATTCACTGGTAACTATCCATTCCCCATGGACATGCTGATGGGAGAAACCAAATTTTCTGATTGAAAAAGATAGCTAATAAGCTAATTTTTTTTCCTTTGGTGAAGAGAATTACAGGATTTTGTTTCCAAGTACATCTCTTTTATCTGAATATTTCCCTAAAGTCCATTGACTAAAAGTAGTCATAAAGGTATATTTGCAAGCAGAATTTGTTGAAATTTACAGCATAACACAAATAAATCCACAATGTTAATGATTTCTTCTACATAACCAGACAATTGTAAGCAAAGTCAACTTGCAAGCACAAATAACCTGTGCTTATTGGCACAGAGCTGTTGTGGAGGATTACTCTCGCTATGCTCAGAGAGTGTGAAAATTATTAAGAGTGGAAATTCTCATTTGTACGGATATTTGGGAACTCAACCTGGGAGAAAGGATAGCATGGAGCAAGGTTTTATCTTACATATTTTAAGAACACAACATTAAACAACAAGTGTCTAAAATGACAAAATATTTTTCAACATATATTTATAAAAGAATCTGAAAAGGTACACTGGAAGCTGGGAAAAAGTAGCATCTGAGTGTTTATCTGAAGTATTTGTGCTGGTTTGAGACTCAAAAAGTTGGATGGAATTCTCATAAGATTTGTAGTTTCTTCTGGGATTTCCAGTTCTTATTTATTCTGATCCTAATCTTATGCAAAGAAAGGAATAAAGAAGTCCCATGTGGCTGTGCAGTTTACAATCAAAACTGGTGGGAAAATAGCTTTAAAATCAGCATCCTCACTTTGTGAAATTTCTGCAATGGATCAGCTAAGCTTTGGTAAGATTATTCCCATAAAGCATTACACTCAAAAGGAATCTAGAGCCTTTAATTTCAAGTTATCTGTGAATTTTAAGCTTCTACAGTCATTATTTAATATCTGACAGCTACCTACACAGTAAGAACCTCAGCAATTATATTCCCTGTTGAAATTTTAGGTCATGGATCTCTGATTTAATATTCTAAACAGATCATGTGTCTGGGGATTTCAGTTTTTTTTTTTTTTTCACATCATTGTTCACACATCTGCATATGCATCTGGAAACATTTCTTTAGGTCAGTAGGTGAAATTGAGTGGAATTTGAATCCCAGGAAAAATCCTCATTAAACACAGAGTAGCACAAATTTAGCTGCTTATGTGATCAGGTGATTTATGAAGCCCTAGCATTGCTGTGTGGGCACATATGCTCCAAGCCACCATCAGTTCAGAGTTCTGCACTCTTTGGCCTCAAATTTATTGAAGATTGGATGTCCATAGCTCTACATGGAGACAGGTCTAACTCTTCCTCAAAAAAAAAGAAATAGAGAAGGAAGAAGTAGATGCCTTCTGTTGGAACTAGTTCAGATTGAATATTTTTTTCCATTGCCTGTATATGATGATGTTAAGCAGACACTGTAAAACTAATATTAATTTTTTTAAGAGTGTTTTCCCTTGCTGTATTTCTTTTGTGGTTTAGGAATGCTGCTCCCCTGTTCAGAGACCCTCCCAAACCAGACACTGCTTCCCTGCTCCCACCTTCCCCTTCTCCTTTCTGGGGATGGAGTTGAGAACTGAAGGCACAAAAGGTGAGAATCACCAGCTGAGGACAATTTCCTGGAAACAGCAATGAGATAAGAAAACAATCAGTAACAGCAACAGCATTAACCACAAAGGTGTACAAAGAGAGGGTGATTTACATGCAAAATGCTCACCAGGCTGGGACAAATGACAACAGTGGTGGACAGCTCCAACACCCTTCTCCCAAGAGACACACTCCCTTTTCCCCTGCCCTGACAATGACCTAAGGAGGAATATTATAACACAATGTCCTGGGCATGCCCCCTCCTGCTGCTCTGGACTGGAACCAGAGCGACTTACTATCATGAATCCAGAAAAAAAATATTTCTTGCTTACCTGTAGAACAGTAACGGAGCATGCCAGCTATGCCCCTGCAGAAGTAGCTGAGTTATCACTGAAGAATTTCTTACTGCCTGTCAAATAGCAGAAATCAGATATAATCCAGAGATATCTTCTGAGTAATTTTTTTATCTGAATGTTAAGGTGCTGAAATTATTCTAGGTGACTCCATTCACGTTCATCCCAAATGACTTGACATTTAGGCATATTTCTGCAACATCTTGCAGGTTAAAAGATAAAACCAGGATAATTTATTTCTGGTTGTCAAGTGCAATAATTCATTGCTGCTATAGCTCACATAGGGAAAAAATCTGTTCCTCAATAATTTAATACTTAGAAGTAATGAAACATCCTTTAGAAAAAAAATAGAAAGTAAATAAAACTGAATAAAACCAGGACATTTGTCATGGACAGATGCAAAAACATGATCATTTGCACTCTAGTGAGACTGGAATTAGACTGGAAATGTATCATATCAATAATGATGTAATTGTGATGACTTGATCTTTATGAAATGCCTCAGGGCATGCTAGAGACATTGCCAATGAGTAAGAATAGGAGAGTAATTCACCTCAAGAGAAGGAAAAGATACTGAAGAGAGGAAGCAGGAAAGGGGAGACAAAAAATTGGAGTAAATGAATGTCAGGGTTTCTCACATATGAGTTGACATCTGTTGCTAGATGAGTTGTGCCTGGAGGTAGAAGGTACCTTGGGTTGAGACTATATTTTTGTTGAGCAAACAAATCCAGCCAGGATAAAAGTGATCCCAGGTTCATCCCTTACACTCAGCTGCTTCAAGCTGCACCAGTGCATATTGATGCCTCCTCAGAGTCTTTGAGCAGTGCTGGAATCCTGGATGCTGAAAATTTTAAACTTTCTGTGCTTAAAGGCACAGACCCACAAGAGAACACTGCATTTGACCTGAGGCTGTGAAGAAGGTTTCCAAAATTGATTGATAGTACTGGGATTGTGGGTGTGGAGTTGGTTAGAAGTGTGTAATATCACAGGGTGGAAAACTTAAGAGTTCTGGATTTTATAATATAGAAATAAACATGAAGCAAGATGGAGGTTTTAGGTGGAGGCAGGTTGTTGTTCTTTACCTTCTTCACCACCTTCTTCCTCCTTCTTCATGGGTTTTGGTGATGTTTTGTAATTGGACAGAAAAGTCCACATTGTGGGCTTTTTGGGGTCAGTTATTGGGTTAAAAGGGAAAATAATCCAGGTGTCAGTTCTTAATTGGATAGCTTAGTTTTAAAAGACCTTCTAACAAGAGATTGTTGGCCATTTTGTGCCTTCTAATGAAAAGCTGCAGAACTCACAGTGATGAGACTGTTTTACTGATAAATAATAAACACTTGAGTCCAAACATGAACTACTGTCTCAAGTGCCTTCAATCCAGACCCAGAGAAACTGATTAGCAGTATCTTTCAGAAACCTGCACATACAAGAGACATTTTTGCTTCTTGCTTCAAGCCACAAATCAGCTTGTGTTGTGCATCTGAGCTCTGTGCACCGGGCACATGCAGGATAAGGACACTCCTGCTGCTCAGCAGGCTGCTTGCTGATTTGTTTTTTTCCTAATAATCAGAGCTTGCATGGCTCACAAAATTAGGAAACAATGAATCCTGCTGAAATCAACTCTCTGAGTGCATGATTTATCCAGAGCTGCTGAATCCCTAATCCTTACCCAGAGTCCTTTCCAAACAACCAGACAATCAGACACACTTCAGAAAATATTTTTTATCTTCCCTGTATGTTACAGAAAGCTGAGACAGTGTGTGGTTTGGTATTGAAGAGGCCTCCTGCAATCATATAGATACAACATGAGACAATTTCCTCCACAGGAAGATTACATTGCCATGGTAACCAAGAAAGGAAGTCGATTTGGCATTGGAGTTCCCATTTTCTTCAATTTCAGTATTAGTATTTGCTCGTGGCAGTTAGGTTATTTGGAACCTAAGAATTTTAATCAAAGTTATAAAATTTCTAGAAGCAGTGGGAGTTTACTTACATTGTGGGAAAATGGTATTTCTCCATTCTAATAAGTAGGCTTTAATGTAATCATAAAATGGTTTGGCTTGATCTTTAAAGGTCCTCTAGACCAAGCCTCCTGCCACTAGCAGGTATAACTTCCACAGTGGAAGGCAGCAAAATGGAGATCTTACAGTAGATCAAATTGCTCAACACTGCCCAAACTGATAATGAACCCTTTAATGATGGGGCATCCACAACTTCTTTGTAGCACCCATTTGAGTGTCTCCCCAGCCTTGTTGTAGTAAAGTTTTTCCTTTTAGCCAATCTAAACCTACTCTGAGTTTGAAAAGTTGAAGTCACATGCAGAGACTCCTTTGGGTTTGGTTGTTTTTTTTCCCCCAAGTACTCCTGCTCCTGAGTACTTCACATTTACCCCTTTCATTGTACCCAATCCCTTATTTCAAAGCTCATGACTTAGTGGCGAGCTGAAGGAACTGTTGTTGGTGCTGAGGCTGGAGAGATTTTTGACTGGGGTCATTGATGCTGCACAATGTCATTTACATTCAGATAACAGGATCACTGTGGAGCGTTCATGTTAGATGATGTGTAACTGCTGAACAGGAGATTCCAGCATGCTGCAGTCACCACAAAGCTCTCACCTGGTTTGAATTCAGGTGTGGGATACCCCACAGCTGCTTTTAGTGTCTCACCATGGAACCACTGTCCAAAACCCCTGCCTCTTCCTGTGGGGGTGCAATGCTGGTAAAATAAAGATTTTTTTTTAATCAAAAAATAAGATTGCGGAGTTAAAAGACAAAGCTTAGCCAAGTTATTTGGTGACCATCTGATTTTGATCAGCTGGTAGAGTAGCAGATCAACTGCAGAACTCAGCCTTCTTTTGACTGCCTTCTTCTGATGACCTTCACATTATGTGACAGCAGAAAATTAAAGAACCTTCTCATGACTAAAAGCCTTAGTGGATCTCCTCTTTAATTCATATTTTCCCAAGGAATGTTCTGCATCAGAAGAATTAAAAAAAAAAAAAGTAATCAGAGCAGAGGGATGTACTTTGTGAAAGATATGTTATGACTGAATAAATGTCTCTATACCATTCAAAAGTCAATGTTCTTATGCATCCAGACAGAATGCTGGCCATCTCTGATGTGCAAGCAATTCCTTTGGACAAGCCACAAACAGATAGAAAGAAATGCAAGATTCACTGGGAAATGATGAACTCAGAAGTGGCAGGGACACGCTGCAAGGCAGTGCTCAGAGAGGGGGGTCTAATTCACATTTCTACAGGGATTTGTCCATTAGTGTCAGAACACAGCAGAATAGAGCCTTGCTGCAGATTCCTCCAGACAGTGCTGGAACTTTATTGTAATGAGTTGCAGTGACACATTCCCACTTCCAAACTCTTAGTGGCTCTGGAGTAACTTAATCCTTCACACAAAAACACTGCTGTGTAAGAAGATAGACATTAATTGCTGTATTATGGTTTAAAGAGGTCTTGAAATGTGACCTTAAATACAGATTATCACTGAAATATAAGCAATCCATAATAAAAGCTTTGATAACTCTGTCTTGGTCTTTACATGGTCTTTACCATTAAAGCACTTACAAAGCCAGCAAAATGCAAAAAAGTGATAATCTTGCTTAGATTATCGTGAGACAAGGAAGACAAAGATGAAACTGCAATGACCATATGGTACTGTCATCAGGACTGCATTGAATGACCTAATAAATTCTCTCCATCTCTAGATTTATGAACTCTCACATTTAGAAGTAGATGATACTTCAATGGTACTTTTAAACAATTTGAATTTTCTGTGTTAGAAATAACTCACCTTTTTATACAATTGAGAGGGGAAAAGGTCCTCAAAAGAAAAACTGTTTATTTGTATCAGAGCTGGGTGTCTGTCTCTCCCCTGAGAGGTCAGCACACCCACCCTTTGTTAAATGCCACCATTTTACACCCTGTGGCTGCTGTCCCCTTTCCATTGGCTGGGTACTCAGGAACTTGCCCTCTCTTCTGACCTCCTGCCCTTCTCTTCCACTTCCCTCTCATCCTCCTTCCCCCTCTGGTCACATCTTCAACCCTGCTTGTCTCCCGATTCTCAAAAACACTCAACAGGTGAAATGAACCCACTAAACAAAACCCATGGGTAACAACCAGTAGGAAAGAAAATTACCAATTTACCTTTTTTTTTACTCCACAATCTTTTTGGGCTGAAGCAAAATGTTATTTCTTTTCTCACACCTGCCTGTGCAGTAGTAACTCTTGCAGTTTCTCTTTCCTCTTTCTCTCCCTTTTTATCTATTTCCTCCTTTTCTTGTACTTCTGCTTTAAAAGGGGATAACTAGTTAGAAGACAACAAAAGGTGATGGGGAACAAACCCCTTACCACTGTCTGCTTGAATTGTCATCCATAGTAAATACATATATTATGTTGTACTCAGGAATTACAGAAAGGGCTGTGATTGTTCCATCAGGAACCATTGACAAATTAGCACAAAATGGCATTAATGAAGAACCAATTATATCTGAAGGTCTTTTATTGTTTGATTTCTACTATTATTGTCCCTTAACAACTCTAACCACTGACAGTGCACAAATATATTCACCTCTCCAGCCCCATTTAGTCCGAAACAAAAGTGAACAACCATCTTATATTACACTTCAATCATTCCAATTGTTATAATTCATTCTTGCATTGTGGCAATAATGCAGGAAACAATTTGCCAAAGTGATCCTAACAGCAGCCAAATTGTTCATGTTCCCATACACACAACATTTAAGTATGAAGATCTGCAGTCTGTTTCTTCCTGGACCTTGACTGCATATCACTCCAAATACCTTCCCCTTTATAAACACAAATTCACATTATTTTTTAACAAGCTCACAAAGCAAAGCTGAACCTGAACACCTAACCCTGCTCAGCAGGGAGTGCGGACAGAATGGGAGCCCTGCGGTGCCCAGACAAAGCAAGGAGGAGAGAAATAGTCAGAAAAGGGAGAGAGAACAGAGATTATCAGCAGTCCTCAGATCCCACTCGATCCTGCTGCGTGGATGGTTCTGGAGCTGAGGGTGTGAAAGAACAAAGGAAGTTGTTCACCCCAGTAGGCTCTTTCCCTTTATTCAAATAAACTTGCAGGACTCCTCTGCTGGAATCTGAAATGCAAGGAACTCTCAGAACTTTGGGCCTCTAAGCCAAAGCTTAGAATTAAACACAGGATTTGATCTGTGACCTTGGGAAAGGCTTCCACACTCAGGTGCTAGAAGTGAGAATGTGGATTTATAGTTTAAAACAGAGACACATTAAGTAAGGTTTAGAGTTTAAGGGTTTAAGATATAGAAAAAAATAAAAGTAGTTACAGAGGTAAACAAGGAGTTTAGAATGCAGTACTGTAGGTTTGTGAGTCATAACATGATTGGCTAAGAAAGCTTACACTGTAACATAAATCCATAAAATGAAATATTTAAGGATTGGGTCAAAACCATAAATGTCCTTGTTTAGCAGTGTTCTATTGGTCAATGACTCCTTAAAAGATCTTTTAACTAAGGGTCTTGGGACCTTCTGAACCATGCTGTAACAATGTGAGCCTAATTCACCTTTCCTGCCTACATAGAAGATAAGAAAATAAACCACATCATTAAAAACAATTCAGAAGTCCTGTCTCAAATTCCCTCCAAAATTCCCCACAATGAATTATCCCAATCCTCTGTCTCCTTTTTGGACACAAACCTCTGGTGTTGTGAAGAGTTTTCTGTACACAATGTTTGAGATAGAAACATGCCTGGTCCTCCACTGAAGTCCCAGCTGTATCCTATCAGACACATTAAGGGTCATAAGATCACAAAATAAACAAAAATTTAATAAACTACCCAGCAGAACAGGTTAAATCATCAAATATCCACGGAAACAGACCAACTATCAGGGATCAAGGCTAGATATCAGGGAATCAGAAACACAAATATTGCCCATAAACTTCAGGAATCATGGGTGAGCTCCCAAAGGATATAAGAATAGAAAACTTTGAGATCAAACAACAATCATGGATCAGGGCTAAAAGTTTAGAGACCATTTGAGCATTAAACATCTCTAAAACTCTAGAAAAATGAACTGAATATTCATTTTAGTATTTGATGTACTGGCTTTCTAAGAGTCTGAACATACCATGACTGCTGAAAAGAGCTTTAGAGAAAATGTCAGTGTCTAGAAGAGAGTTACATAAATATTATGTCTGATTTTATTAGGCAGGAACACATAAATTAGGTAAGGAAAGAAAGGAGCAGGGAAGACAGAATTTTAGTGCTGCTGTGAGCAGAAACCTGTGTCTCAGAAATGTGTTGCAGGATATTCACTGGTTCAGTCACACTGGGTTTGATTAACTGAACCCAACCAAATTACAATTAGGGCAGAAAACTAGTGTTCCATATAGAGTATAATAATCTTAAATAAGAATTACTGCTGAAGCTGCTCCAAGTCTCAAATAATCTAATAAATAAAAAGAGGGCTAATGGTAGTACAGTTTTAATTTTAACAAGTGGACAGTTTGTAGGAAAACTGCTAATTTACTGTAATTATAGATAAAATAAGTTGCATAGAGTTGTTCCTTTGGATTGTTGGGTTTTTGGGTTTTTTTTTTTGTTTGTTTTTGTTTTTAATTTTGGATTACATTTTCCATTTTAGAAAGTCAGCCTTTGAGAGTTTCAGGGAATAAGTTGATGAAGGAAAAAAAGGAGCTTAAAGTTATATAGGATTTTTCATTTCCAGATATATATTACTTTTTTAATCTCATATCATGTACAAGAGGGAAAACAATACAAGAGAGGACTCTGAATGTGAGGAGATGAGTAACTCCTCCTGTAATCTTGTTAGGGGTAAACACCAGGCAGTGATAAAATAAATGGCTGAAGGAAGATGTGTCTTAAAATCAAAAAGAGAAAGATAATTTGTACATTGCATCAATCAAGAGAAACTAGTCTTTGTAAAAAAGATGTTAAAACAGACCTTAAAATCAAAAAGAGAAAGAAAATTTGTACATTGCTTCAATCAAGAGAAACTAGTCTTTGAAAAAAAGATGTTGAAACAGATGGGGAAAGATTTTGTGGTCATATAAATTAAAACAAATAAAGAAGAAGGGGAGATGATCTGCTATAGAGGCATCTGACAACCAAGTTACCCTTTAAAAGAGAAGGCTCCAAAATCAATACCATGCTTTAATTTTCACTAAGGAAGAGGCAATGGGGATGAGACTGTGGTATGGACTCTAACTGGAATATCAGTCAAAGGTCTCAGTGCATTCAATTAAGGGAACGAAATAACCTCCATCCTCAAATTCTGAAAGAACTGAAATGTGAAAACATGTTCTCATAATGAGGATTTTAAATGGGAAGCATTTCATGGCAGCTGATAAACCATTATCTTGTCCTGTGTTTACTTATTTTTGTAAAAACTCTTTGAGAAGTTCAAAACATGAATCATCATTGTTTTCCAGACTAATTATATTAGAGAAATATGTAGGGGTATTAAGGAGAAGGTGCTCATAAAAAAGTGATCTAATTGGAAAGATAGGTTTTCATAGGAACATACCAGTGGTGTTACAGGTGCTGATCTCTTTTAAAATATTTTCCTTTTTTCTTGGTCCTAAAAAAATACAAACGGAGGTGGTAGTGATCAATACACTATCCCCAAAAATATGATGCTACTAATAATGTATAAATTCCTCAGAACTTCTGCAAAAATCATCCTGCATTGAATAACCATTGAGACCAAGATTAAAAAAACATGAAATCAAATTCTTTACACAGACAGGTATCACAACTGCAAAACAGCAAAACATTCCTTTTGGCTTGTTTCTTTGAATTATTTTATTACTACACCAAACCATTTTATCAATGTACAGTTTATAGATTTATATTTCCAATTTGGTTTTTATGAGCATTTAATCTCAATTCCCACTAAACACAATGCTTCTCTTTACTCAAGCTATTCAGTCCTGAATTCCCCTGGAATTATGGAAATCCCCCATGTGTCTTGGTTTGCTTCACCAAGAATGAATCATTAACGGAAAGGAGCACTGGATTTCCAACAGTTGCAACCACTGGATTGTATTCCTTTTCTCTAATAGAAAAATACCTCTGGACCATTTGCCACTTTATGTCTTTGATAATAAATGCCTACATTTTGGCACCGTAGGACCTTACCCAGGGCTGCAAAAAATTCTATATGAAATCAATCAGACTCTTAAATTATCCTGAAAGTCAAACACAGCCCCATTAAACTGGAGGGAAAAAAGAAATCATCCACTGAAAAAAACCCACACAAACCCGAACCAGCACAATGCCTGGTTCAAAACACATGGGCTTCCAAGTTCAGGGCACACTGCTGTGGGAGTCCCTGGTGCTTTGTTATCTTCTGCAGCGTTTCAAATTAGAATTAGTAATTAGAATTGGTAAAATTAAAGGCAATAGGCAAAAAATGGACTCCTTGGTAATGGAATTTTTATGGTTAGCTTACAGCATTTACACACATCTATAGAGATACTCTCCTGTTTTTCAATACTTCCTTTTAGAAATGCCACAAGATACTTAGGTTTTCAAGGAATATTTGAAGGTTTATTTGAAGGAATATAAGAAGGTTTTTAAGGAATTATTGTGTTAGCCTTTAAAATACAGCACTCACCCATTTTTGAACATTAAATTTATCATGCATAGAATTTTGCTGCAGGATTTATTTCTTTGTGAAGAATAAGCCTGCAGGTTTCTTGCTGTCAACATAAGTTGTGGTCAGATCAGTAGATGTCATTCCCATGTAGAGCATTGCCAAAATTGTTTTTGAGGACCAAAATGTGTTGCCCTTGTAATGCATTTTACCTCTCTCCAGAAAGCCAGATTGTATTCTCCTGAGAAAGATGCTAAATAATTTACTATATTTGTTTGTCCTCATATGGAAGAGGTTCACCATGTTTATATGAATAAATAGCTACTCATTATTTTTCCTCTTGACAGCCCATTTACACAAGTGTGTAACCTACACCACATCCACTGGATCTGTTGTTGATGTCACCTGGACTAAAAGGAAACTCACAACCCAATCATTTGTCTTGGCCTAATGCTTGAGCCACTGTGCTTTTGGACAGCTTGTTTTGCAGAAATGTTCTTCACCTGTCACTGCTGGGATATTAAATAAAAGAGATATAAACCTGTCTACTGATTCAAGACTTGCAGAAGACTGGAAAAGAGGAGGTTTAGGGAGGTTTAGCCATCATTTTCTAGGGAACTGTCAGGGCACTGCTCTGCTCCTGAAAGGTTGTGAGTGACAGCCTTTGCATCACTTGATTGTTTTATTTCTCTCCTCTTCCACTTCTCCTTTATTTACCAAACTGTTTACATCTTGATCCAGCAGTTTTGTCTATTTCAAATGGAACTGCAGGAGTCATTCTGGGCTCAAGAACTGTCAAAATTCTGTGTATGTAGCTGTTGATGACACTGCAATATACAAAGTGTGTGTAAAACTGAACTATATTGAAATGCAATGCCAAAACTTGTGACTGGTATTGAGAACTGAAAAAGATGTAAAGCTCCTTAAAGTTTCCTTCTAACTGTAACATTCCAACCCTCTTCATAGAATTACTCCACATTGGAAGGAAGTGGCCAAGGTAATAACCCAATTCACAAGTTCAAAAATTCATTTTATCTGTCAAAAGTCAGGAAACACTGGTTTGTTGATCCATTGTCACATTTGCAGAGACATCCAAGCTATCTGCACTTCTGGCACATAATTCAGCATATTACAAGCTCCTCATCATTGTTTTCCTTCAGATTTTATTATCTACCATAAATACCAGCTGCTAAGTCATTTTATATAGTCTGTTGATGAACAGCTCAACACAGAGACAAATTCAATGGAACGTTTTCGTGTCTCTTTGGAGCTCATAACCCAGAGCTGTGATGCTGAGTGAACATGAGCATCACACCCAAATATTGGCTGGCACTACAGCGAGAGGTAACGGAGTGGGGAGAGGAGCTAAAGGGGTGTTCTCAAAGCTTTGCTGTTCAGAGGTGCTGCCAACCCCTGCCTGTCCCTCAAGGAGATGAATTTTCTGTCAGAAAAGTTTCTGACACCTGAGTTTCTCCCAGCAGAATTTCTCTGCTCACTTCTCTGTTCACTCAACACCTTATCATTTCAAGCCCTAGGGGCAGAGAGAGAAAATGTCTTTTTGACATCATTTGGCCCTAAAGTTATCCCAAATCTACTGTTCCTGTTTTATCTGCTGCAGATAAGGAAGGTAGAAAATTAAGAGTTTTCTATAAACAGGGATTGAATAACTTCATTTGTTATTTAACACCAGAAAATAAAGTTGCCTTTTTAAGACTTGATTGCTTACTGCAGCTATAATTCGATACAAACTATTAACTACAACATCAATTTCTAGTTTAACCACATGTTACCAGTGGATTGCCTAATTATGGGGAGATTGAGTGGCTGGCAAAGCAAATTTTATGGAGAAGAAGCTGCCACTAGTAGAAGTTTTATGCTATTATGTGTTTCTACTTGACACAGGAATTCTGAGATTTAATATAATATCAGATATGTCAGTGTTTAGTGGTTTTTAACTTCCTTTTTTAATGGGTGACTAGAAAGATACTTTGTTGCAAGCATGTCTTATAAAGGAAATGTAAATGAATAAAACATAAAAGTAAATAAAAATCCATGACATGAACTCGGTATGTGTCTACTTCATGAATATTGATTTGCACATTTATTTTTTAATCTGTCAGATTAAATCATTAATAAAGCTGAAGCCCCAACATGAACTCTATTAAGGGTGATCTAACCACACAAGAACTTTGTAGGGAAATACTTTTCTTTTTCAGAGATATGTGGAAATGCTGGTTATTCTGGCAGTACTGTCTTGTTTTTTTTGGCAAAGTGGAATGGAATTATGTGCAGAAAATCCTATTGTTACAACTGAGGGGCACTATTCCCCATAGTTTGGGTAGCATAACTTCAATAATGAATGGTGACTTGGTGTTTTCAGTGCACTGTTCCTTATGAAGCATCTGAATTCTTAAAAAGAGGAAGAAAAAAGGTAATTGTGGAAATTAGCTAGTGAATAATTAGGCTGCACTAAGCTGTATTTTGCCCTCATTATTCTGTATTTAGCCTATTGGAAGAACTTTGCCCTAGTTTGTTTCACAGGATCTTTCAAGAGATATTTAATTAAAAAATTAAAAACTGTTCATCTCTATCAGCGACAAGTCTTCTCAACTTTTAATTGAAATGTCATGCCAAGCCAGCTTTGGTTGAGGCAGGTTCAAGACCTGATAATGGAAGTTCTCAGCTGGCATTAAAAATCCTTTTTTCTGGCTTTTTTCTGTTACTTTCTCATTCTCCAGCCCACAGCTCTATGTCTTGGTTTGTGCCAGTTAATATTTCTAAATTTCTGCTCTGGTTTCCAGCCTGTGCAGAAGGGAGGGCTCTGTGGGTACCACTCCATCCTCTAACCCAATGGAGTTTTTTTAAAAGTAAAACTTAATTTTATTTTTCTTTTAATTGAGATCAACCATAAATTCTAGCAGAGGCAACCAGCTTTTACTTTTAATTACCTTTCTGATGAGATAAAACATATAAAATGTATAAATGTATAAAATGTATAATATAAAAAATATAGTATAAATAATATAAAAATATATAAAATATAAAATAATCTATAATATAAAATAACATATAATATTATATATTTATATAAAATATAAAATATATTAGCTTTAGTGATAAATGGACAAAATAAAAATAAAAATAAAATGTCCCAAAGTGACTTTATAATACTAAACAACATCCCCATTCATCTATTTAACCAAAAAATAAGTTTTATACCTTTAAAACTAATTCTGAAAACAAATAAAATCTAGAAACTACACAACTATATATATATAACAATCTACAAATACTTGAAAAAGGTAAAAATCCTTAGGCATCAACAGCAGTGCTTTACTCACAAGATAAAATAATTTCAGAACTATTTCCCAATACCAGAACATTTGTCACTATGAGCAGGACAGCAGCCCAAGGTCCAAAGCACCATCATGACCTTGGACTTCAGACTTTTTCTCCTACAATATTCAGATTTTTGATTGGTTCAATCCTTCTTAGGAAAAAATAAAGGAAAACAAAACCAAAAAAAACCACACAACAACCCTCACATCCCTAATGGATCAGAAAAGTTTTCAACTCAGCGTACTGAATAATTTGGCTTTGGTTTTTTTTGACTTGGAATCACAGAAGCATTAAATTTGGAAAAGACCTTTAAGACCATCATCAAGTCCAGCACCACCACCATGTTTACCAAGAAAACACGTCCTCAGGTGCCACAAAACCACATTTTTGGAACTCTTTCAGGGATGGTGACTGGAATATTTCCACTCACATGCTGTCATAGCAATATCATATCAGTAAGATGTGATAGTTTCAAGGTTTAAAGTCTCCATTAAACATCAGATTAATAAAGAAATGGATTTATTTGGACAGATGGCATAGGAGGTTTTAAAGTGTAATTCCAAATAAATAGAGTTGATTCAATTAAAAATACCAGTCCTCAGTTAAAGCAAAGACAAAACCAAGTAATTTAATCTATTTTCTCATTTTTATTTAAGACAATAATACATAAATAATTGCCTCTTTTTTTTGTTAAGAAATAAATTAACCTTAAATCAGGGGATGTATTTTTTCATACTGCCTTCAATAAAGACAATTGTTTTACAGAAAAAAGGTAGTTTATCCTCTTGAAGGACTTTATGGAGTCTGTCTGCATAGAGTGCATTAAAAACTTAATCTAATTAGCTGAATTAATTCAAAATACACACTTAAAAGGGTTAAACTGAGATTAGGACATAGCTGTTTTATAAATTATACAGCTATGAATAGGAGATGATCCCTGAAAAAAAAAGCTAATGTAAAAAACAATATTAAGAAAGAAATCAGAGGTATCGGAGGGGGAATCCCTACTAGTCCCCCATTAAAAACATGTTAGCAATAAATGGATTTAAGAAATTGATTTTCCACATAAGTGTACTGACAGGTCAAGTTCTTGTTCCCTTTAATTTTTAGATTTATAGAGTATTTGGGGTTTGGTTTGGTCTGGAGCAGTGCTAAGTAAAGCTGCTCCAAAGGACAAAAATTTTAATGCAGAAGAAAGGCTGACACTAAAGTCCAGTTAGAAGAGTTACTTTTGAGAGGAAATTTCAAGATCTCAGCACCAAGAGCGAATGTAGTAGAGAAGAATTCTCCAGGAGTGATGCAGGAGTGGGATGGCTCGGGATACTCATGGACACAGAGTGACAGACAATGAGTTTGAGTATTTCTGGATCTCATCCATCAGGTCCATAAATATAATAGCTAAAGCTTTAAAGCAGATTGACTACTTGTCAAATAATCTAGGAAAGAATTGGTAATGATGCATACATCTGAATTCTGGATGCATTCAGCTTTTACAGTGCTGCTGCCTCTAGTACCTAAAGACCGGGAGGAGTGGAAGTGAGTCCTGTGCTGTTTGCTGGGTTCCCAGGACAAAGGAGGAATTGAGAATCTGACTCCATGTTCTTAGAAGGCTAATTTATTATTCTATTCTATTCTGCTGTACTAAAACTATCCTAAATAATAGAGAAAGGATACTTACTGAAGGCTTAACTAATTAAAACTCGTGACTGCTTCCAGAGTCCTGACACAGCTGATGGTGATTGGTCATTAAGTCAAAACAATTCACATGAAACCAATCAAACAACCCCCTGCTGGATAAACAATCTCCAACCACATTCCAAAGCCAGCGAAACACAGGAGAAGCAATCAGACAATTATTGTTTTCATTCTTCTCTGAGTCTTCTGAACTTCCTAGGAGAAGAAATCCTGGTGAAGGGATTTTTCCAGTAAAAAGGTCCTGCTCACTCTATAAGGATATTCTGTGTCTCACTTCTGTGAGGGAATTTTCTTGAACAAAATATCATCTGTGCATGAATTTAAGCTCTGAGATTGCACTTTCTCCCTTCCAAACATGTCAGACTTCACTGGGCTTAACAATGAATCAGACTTTGATATCTGAGATCATAGATTCCCCCATTATTGCCTGTCAACCTCACAGTAATCTCTCTCATTTGAAATATTGAACAGGATGAGTTTTAACACATCAGGTAGCTAATTTTTGAGTCAGAGGTGGTTGTCTTTTCATTTTTATCCTAGCTGAGGTCCAGAGCTACAACACTGTCATTTTTTACACTAATTCCAATGGATTTAAGTGCAAACACTTGAGATATAACTAAAGATATAACTGCCTGTCTGTCTCACTCCATGATGGAAGCAAACCTTTCTATCTCAACAATGCTGTGTACAGCCTGACAGGATAAACTGTAAATTACCAGTTTCTGAACCTCCTTTCTAAAAGAAATCAAAATTTTTCTAATCTGAGAGGCCTGTGTTGGAGTCCCTGAAAATACATCCAATTATTGAATGTTTTTCTTGTCTGCAATATAAGGTCTGAGAAAAATTTTATAGTATTTTCTTAATTTTGATTGGGTTTTCATTCATATTTTAAATACATCCTTTTGTGAAGTTACCTAAAATTAATATCATGACCACAGCATTTGAAATTGTAACCAATCCCACACATGCTTGCTGATTCTACTTTGCAATTAAGATATTTCCTGGATGGTTTTGCTCATCCCCTCTTAGCAGACAAACTAATGAGGCAAGTAAGAAGTGTTTTATAATACTCACATGTATCTGTAAACCTGACCAGATATTCTACAACTACAATGTCTCCTGAAGAAATGCAACCCTTGTGTAATATTTTTTGTAGTACTCCTTATCTTAGGATCTCAAAGTGCTTTTGTGGTGGTCTGATCCTGGCTGGAGGCCAGGTGTCCAACAAAGCTGCTCCATCACTCCCCTCCACAACTGGGCCAGATAGAAAAAATATAACAAAAACAAATAAACAAACAAAACAAAAAAAAGAAAAAAGAAAAAAGAAAAACCACAACTTTCCCCAACATCATTCTGGGAAGGGCTGTGAGAAGATCAGAGAAAAGAATGAGAAACAATTCTTATCTTAACATGCTGCACCTGGTATTGTGAATAGTACTCCTTATCTTAGGATCTCAAAGTGCTTTTGTGGTGGTCTGATCCTGGCTGGAGGCCAGGTGTCCAACAAAGCTGCTCCATCACTCCCTTCCACAACTGGGCCAGATAGAGAAAATAGAACAAAAACAAATAAACAAACAAAACAAAAAAAAGAAAAAAGAAAAACCACAACTTTCCCCAACATCATTCTGGGAAGGGCTGTGAGAAGATCAGAGAAAAGAATGAGAAACAATTCTTATCTTAACATGCTGCACCTGGTATTGTGAACACGTGGAACGTGTTATGGGGATTTGTTTACCAAAGGATGGTTTCTTAATCAGCCAGTGGTGATGGTGTTTTAATTAAAGGACCAATCAAGTCCACCTGTAGTGAACAGGGGTATAAAAAGAATGGGTTTCTTAATAAAATATGATCAGCCTTCTGTAAATGTCCTGAGAGTCTATGTCAATTATTACCCAGTCATGGCCCATTGTGATGACAAAAAAAGAGGAGAAGAAAAAAAAGAGAAAGGGAAAAATTAAGGCTGCCTTTACATAATTGGAAGAAGTCATGTATTGGCAGCTCTGGTTTTCAGGGGCCTGGAAGTCCTTAAGGATTTAAACTTCAAAGATACCACTGTGGTGGTGGCCACAAGAAATTCAGGATATTTATGGAGTGCATTGAGGCAACCTCCTGACACCAGTGGTCAAGGAGACAATGAGTGGAAGTGCTTTGGTGGATCTCATAATTAAGGAGGAGATGTTTGGGATGTGAAGCTTAGTGAGAGTTTTGCCTGGACTGGACATGACAGTCAGGATATTTAGAGTAGGAAAATGGGAAAATGTGAAATTACAGCCCTGGATGTCAGGATAGCAGCATTTGGCCTGCTGAGTGACTTAAAAAATGGAGAAAATAAGTCTGTGAATATTTTCAAAGCATAAAGCACACAAGAAGGTGATTGGAAGAAGCCAGCATGGATTTATGTCTGACCAAAAAGTTTCCTTTCAGCAATAATTTTGTCTTCTACATAGGGAGACCAGGAATTTAAGAAACAGCTTAAGTTGAACATGAACAACCAGTGTCAATAAGATTTCCATGAGTCAGAATTTCCCAAACAACAGGGGTAAAAAAATTTGAAAGATTTTAAGCTGGAAAGACTAAGTCTGTTGTCACTACAAATGTAGAACTTACATTTTAAGTAATTTACATTTTCTAGAGATTAAATGATACAGGTGTTTTCCAATTCTGCCAGTTTCACTGTCCATGCCTTAATATGTAGAGTGATTTTGTCCACTAAATCCTAAATATTTATACATCTCAGTGCACCTTTTAGTTACAAGACAAGTTCATTCACATGGCAACAAAAGTACACAAGATGGCAGTAGGCACCTGCAGAGCTACAGAACTGTAACGACTTTCAGATTTTAATCAATTCCCAGGAATTTAAATACAATTTCTCAAAAACCTCAAAAAAACCCAAAAAAAAAAAAAAAAAACCAAACCAAAAACCCCAAAAACCATACCCTAAAAAGGAAAAAAGATAAGAGCTGGACCCATGCTGGCTTTTACCACAGGGGCATGCAGGGCATTCTAATTTGCTAATATTGTCTGGATTTTTTTAAATGATGAATTTGAAGATTTATCTGTATCAAATTGTTATGTTGGCTACAGACCTCTTATCCAAAGGCTCAAATGTATTAGGAAACTGGTTGGTTTTCAGTTTTATCTTGGACACACTAAGGTTTTTGAACTTCTTAAAAACACATATGACAAGTTTCTACTGGAATTCTCAATGCACATCCTTGCACTTCAGAAAACTGCATGAGATATTTTTGTGCAGTTTCAAAGGCATAAATACCTCTTCAGGCCTTTTAAAAAATATTTTTATTGTTATTTAAACAAAATTGTGAAAGAAATGAAAACACCATGTGTGCTTTAATTACTGGGGGTATGCTGGGGTTTTTTTGCGTGTTTCTTAAGTCATTGGTAAAGATACATATTGGAAATGCTAGCACCAATGTATTAAGAAAATGCTAAATTAACTCATTCTAATACCTGCTTGGCAGATTTAAGTGGTATTAAATTCAGGTATGTGAATATTATTTCTTTCACTGACAAATGCATATTCCAGCAAACATCCCACATGCAGTTTAGTAGTTGTTAAATTGCTGTCACTTGATTAATACAAATGCTCTTTCTGCTTCTGAATCTTCAGTGATGTCATGATGAATACATGTGTTTTGCTGTGTAAAACAGGATTTTAAAAACCCTAATAATAATTGGAAGACTTTCTTTATTAGAAGCAATTGCTTTAGACAGTAAGAGTAGTGGATAATTTCCCTTTACAGAGCTGGTTAATGCAGCTTAGGACCTGACACCGTGCTGGCTGGAATTCTTGCACTCAGTGGAGAGTAGAGAAGAGGAACTGCTTTGTGTTTTAAAGATTTTACCTCAACATCTCTGCAGTTAGAAAGCGCCATTCCCACAGTATCTGGGGGACTGA
Organism: Emberiza elegans; assembly: GCA_024865655.1. Lineage (NCBI taxonomy): Eukaryota > Metazoa > Chordata > Aves > Passeriformes > Fringillidae > Emberiza > Emberiza elegans. The sequence continues at coordinate 1,509,654 of JALJVW010000168.1, forward strand.
CTTCCTCAGGGGAACCTAAACCCTTGGAGAATGATCTGCTTGGTGAATGGCTTTGCTCCATCCAATGTTTAAAGTTGGGATTAAATAGCTTTAAATTTGAAATTGACCGTTTTGCCATTGAAGCTTATATTTTAGACCAAAGACTGGTGCACGAAGAGTTGCACATGAGTGTATGCACAAAGAAATTCAATCCAATATCAAATTGATCAGGCTGTACTGTGGACAGGGCACTGCTCATTTGGGGAGCTCAGAATCCTCTGCCCATCACATGGGAAATTAAAAAGTCGTTAATATGCTTTACATTTTGGCCAGCCCTTCAGTGCCAGCAGTTGGATTAAATTATTATTTTAGCTGCCTTCCAGCTGAACAATTCTGTTCTATCCCTCCCTGTTACAAACTGGTTTAAATACAGAAGACCAAAGGAAACTAAACCTCAGTGAATAAAACGGATTGAACCCAGAATGGTTTGAAATATAACCAAAAACATGATTGAAACCAAATGAGGTTAGGTGTTGGTGTAAAAAACCACTTGATATATTTTATTTAATAGAGGCAAAGGGGAAGGGAAGGGAAGGGAAGGGAAGGGAAGGGAAGGGAAGGGAAGGGAAGGGAAGGGAAGGGAAGGGAAGGGAAGGGAAGGGAAGGGGGAGGGAAAAAAAGGGGGAGGGAAAGAAAGGGAGGAAGAAAGAAACTCTCACTGGTGAAAGTCTTTGATGGCCAAAGGTACAAGGGCCAGGCTAAACAAACAGGTGGGGGTATAGACTAATCTCTGAAACTTTGGTGGATGCTAAATAAAAATTCCTGATGTTGAGAGATACTTGCTAGTCTCAATATCAGAATGCTACATCTGTAACTGACAAAATCAGATTCCATGGATCACAGGGAATTCTCCAGGATCGATTCAGTAATTTTCAAAACAAAATTATTTTTCAGAAAACATAAAAAATATTGTAAACTGAAAAAAAATATTTGAACACAATAAGAGATTGATGTTTGGTGTTTAGACCTTGATACACTCCATGTGAAATTCTGACCTCGGTGGGAAGCACAGCCTCAGTCTGGCCTGCTGGCTCAGGCTCACACTGAGTAGAAAAGCAAAACTTTTCTGTTCCCCTGGGACTGGAAGGGAGAGGCTGGCCTTGACTGGTGGGAACACGTTATTTCCTGAACTATGCATCAATTTGAAAGAAACCTGCCACCAATAATCTCATTTCCAATCAATGCAATGTTGTTTAACCTTCTTACCTTCACTGACCAAAGGATGCACAAAAACATTGTTTTAGTTTTATAATAAACAAATAGCTACAGGGAAAGTCACCCTTAAATGCAAAGAAATGTAAATAAACTGAAAGGCACAAGGTGCATTGATTTTTCTCCATAATGGATGCATTGGTCATTTGAAAGGGCACTTTTCTATGAATCCACAAGTAACTTTTATTGCATGGCTGCTGAAATAACTAATGTCACACCATTTGCTGCTCTCCTGGGAATTTTTTTTTGTGGTTGGCTGTGCCAGCTGCAGAGTTCACAGAAATCCTCAGCAACTGCCTCCTCCCACACTGAGAATCATAGCTGCTGCTGTAGATGTATTTTAAAATGTCTTAATTTTAATAAGGTTTTGAATGCTAAATTAATTTTGCAATTTTGTACTCATCAAGATTTCAATGTAAACGTTATTAAACTTTTTTTTCTATTAGCAATGTCAGCAATGTGAGTAACTGGGATTTTTTTTTTAACCTTAGTGTTTCGTTAACTTTCTTTGCTTGTTTGAAATGATACAAATTAAGGTGAACACTGTTACTGTGTTAAAGAAGGTGACCATGCATGTGAAATTGGCTATTTTGCTAGCACTGGCAATGTGCTCTTATCTAGAAAGTAGGTTTGGGCAGAGCATAGGCTATTCACAGTTCTTATTGCCCTACCAATGGATTTCAGCTGTTTTCAGAATAAAATTATTCAGAATAATAAAAATAAACAATCCAAAATGAACAACTAAAATCAATCAGCATTAGAAATAGCGATTTCATTGAGCTTAAAGAATAAAGAAATACAGGGGAGTTTTGCTGATACAATAACAATATTAAAATATTGGGGCAGCCACAGCTTCTCTGGGCACCCTGTGCCAGGGCCTGCCCACCCTCACAGGAGGAATCTCTTCCCAAAATCCATCCATCCCTGCCCTCTGGCAGTGGGAAGCCATTCCCTGTGTCCTGTTGCTCCATCCCTTGTCCCAAGTCCCCTTGTCATTCCCCCTTGTCCTATGGCTCCATCCCTTGTCCCAGGTCCCTCTCCATGGATTCTGTTGCTTCTTCATATCACAGACATATTTTATGAAAAATCCTTTTGCTAGGATCTTTTCTCCTGAGAAGCTGAGAGGCCTCAGGAACAAAATGCAAACAATGGTTATCTGCTGCTGTGGAATGCAACAGGTGCATCTGGGATTGGTTTCGTGTGGTTGTTTCTAATTAATGGCCAATCACAGTCAACTGGCTTGGACTCTCTGGTCAGTCACAAGATTTTATTATCATTCCATTCCTTTCCTTGCTAGCCTTCTGATGAAATCCTTTCTTCTATTCTTTTAGTATAGTTTTAGCATATAATTTTCTTTTAATATAATATATATCATAAAATAATAAATCAGCCTTCTGAAACATGGAGTCAAGATTCTCATCCCTTCCCTCATCCTGGGAACCCTGTGAACACCACCACACCTTCAGGCACTGCAAGGTCGCACTGAGCTCACCCCAAATCTTCTCCAGGTGGACAATCCCAGCTCTCCCAGCAGAGCTGCCCCATCCCTCTGCCCATCCTGGTGCCTGCCCTGGGCTCTCTGCAGCAGCTCCAGCTCCTCCCTGTGCTGGGGCAGCTCTGCAGGTGGGGTCTCACCTGAGCTCAGCGGTGGAATAGCTAATTCTAATGGGAAGTCCAAAAAAAGAGATAAAAAGGCAAAACTGAGCAGGCTGTTTATTTTCACTGCTAGCAAAGAGATTAAAAATAGAACCTGGAAACCAGCAGAGAATGTGGCCTGTGTGAATGAAGGAAGGAGAAAGAAGCCAAAGTAAAAGTTTAAATTTCAGGGTTTAAACCCAGTCTCAGGACTGCAGGGAGCTGAAGCTCTGAACACATCACACCAACAATTGTGCTTTAATGAAAGCTGTAATTAAAGATGATACAATTTCTAAATAATTCCAAACACTTAAACATTTCTTTGAAGTTATTCAGTTTGTGTCTCTGTACTTAATCAGGGTGTAGGTTTTAGGCATTTACAAAAACTATTAGGAGTTGTTGAATTTGTTCATGTACTCATTGTGAACACTTCTTTTTTCAGGGCCTTTATGAGGGCAATTTAAAGCTCTTATTTTTGCTATGTACTGAATTTTGAATATAGTTCAAATAAATGAGATTTTATGGAATCTGCTAGATTTTCCATTTTTCAGGGACATATTTTATTTTACTAAAATGAAGTTAACCTAAAGATTAAAGCCAGCAGGCTGGAAGTAAAAATCTCTGAATTTGTATCCTGATGTGTAATAAATTATTTGGTCACACATAAATACCTTTTCTCTTTTCTTGTATAGAAAAACATTTTCTTTTCTTTTCCTCCATTCTATTGCTTTGAGATAAATGGGCAGGCAGAACTATAAATAAATATTTTATAAACATCAAAAATTAAAAAAACTATATATTCTATATTGGAATTATACTTTAACAGTAATGGGATACAATAATCTGTCAGTGAATTGGAGGAAGGGATCACTTTCTACTGTGTATTTTATTCAGTAGAGTTCCTACTACTAAATTTTTCACTGAAAACAAATTAGGTCATTTACCCTTGCAACCCTTGTGGCTCCTGGTCTTGGCTTGGCGTTGTCTTTTTGTCAAATTTTAAACTGATCTTCTATTCCTATTCAAACTGGCACATATTGAAAGGCTGCCATGTAAATCAAACATCTCTGCAACTAAACTGAGATATGTGTGCATTATAAGATTGCCTTAAATAGCAAAAATGAGCTTAATACCATGCTTGTAAGGAAAACTGAATTCCTTTTTTATAAGAAAAACTGAGTTGGGTTTTGGAGGACCCTGGATCATTTTGTAATCTGTGGGACTACTTTGAGAACACTCTTACAATTAAACACAGGAAAGAAAAATTTTGCTCTCTATCTAAAATTTAGAGAACAAATCAGAACTGAAAGAGTGATGGTTTTAAAAAATGATTGAAAGACTACTAGCAAAGCAAAAAAATAAAGAAAAAAAGCCTTAAAAATATCAGGGAGGACAATTTGTACCTTTCGAAAACAGTATGTGGGAGGTGATACATTGAAGTTAATATAAGAAATATTAAGTGTGACAACAGATGGGTTAGTTGTAGAAATAAAAAGCAAAAGTATATTTTTGGCAAAATAACTTCAAAAAGATAAGAAAACAAGTGACTTTTACAAAGGTTCAAAAATAGTAAACAAAAATTGTCCATGATTTATAGAAATTGCACTGTTGTTACTGCAATAAATCAAGTAATTTGGCTAGAACCAGCATTAATTTATTGTCCTAAAACAAAATCCTCATTAGGCCCAAACATACAGTTTGATTGCCAGAGCAAACATGGCTACAGATTAAATTGCAGACTTTACCATTACTTCAAATTACTCTGGATCGTGTCACAGAGGCATTTATGGAGCCTGTGTTGTTCTTCCAAGCCTGAGGTGCCCGAGTTATCACAGAATACATTTTGCCTGCCAGAGTACACCTGAGAACACAGGTGTATTTGAGCACAGAGTGCAGTTTGGGTGTGCAAACTCCACAGGTGTGTGTGTGAGAACGTATTATTTGATCATACACAGAAAGCTGCCAAAGGCTCTTGTTGGACTGGAATTTCCCTGGAAACCCCAATAGGCAGAGCCAGAAAGACTACCAAGAGCTCCTGTAAAAAAAAAAAAATCTCTCTCATGAAAGGACCTTAAAGACATCAATAGTTTCCTCTAAGTGTTCCAATCTTCTCCAAAATCCACCCCTCCTTCCCACCAAAATGCTTTCTCCAGTGTCCAAATCTCTTCATTTCTGGATCTAGTTGAAGAGCTCTGATTCTGGTACTACCCAGTGCAGAGATGGGTATTTTGCCTATTTCTAACAGATATTTTATCAGCATTTTACCTACTTCACATGACCTTTATAAGGCTATTCAGGCCTAAGTCTTCCTTCTTAAAACACATTTCTTGTGGCTGTAATTATTCTCACTGCTCTCCTCAGAGCTCTCTTCAAAGTATTGCATTGCTGTTCAACCTATTTTTTATTGTCCCAGATAAAGTCCACCAGTTCCACATAATTTCAAAACAGCTAAAGTCAAGATGCACTAATATTTCTTTGCCTGTTGCAAACATCCTTTCTGTTATAATAAAAAACTCTTGTAACTGTCTTTAAAATATCTATCAGGAGTCCTTTAGGTTTAGATGATACAGAGACAGAGAAGGATTGGAAAATCTCCTAAGGTCCTTTCCAGATTGTTTTATCAAGATACCAACAGTCATTGTAACCTTTTCCTCTGATTTATATAATTGCTAACACATTTTATTCTTTTTGACTCATAAGGAATTTCCTGTGTTAAAAAAAACCCAGAGTTTTTCTCTGAATATCTACAGGAAAAATTCATTGCACCCTTTATTTTCCTTGATAGGCTGCACTCTGGATGGGACAGGGGGGCAGGAGGGGAGCTGTAAAATAGAATTAAGATCCTCTATCTCTGATTCCACTGTTTAGAAACCAGAATAATGTTTTAAGGTTCAAATTCTTTTCTCATTACACCTTACAGACTACAACAGAATGTGTTAAACTCTTTTTCTTTTTATTTGGCACCTGACAGCCTTTGCATCTTCCCATAATTTTTAGCTTTATTTCTTCCTAATTGTGGTTTTTTGGGTTTTTTTAGATTTATTATTCTGCTTTGTTAACAATACAGTTAGAAAGACATTAGTTGCCTAGAATGCGAACAGAACATAAATTAAAATCTATTCTGCTAACAGTTATAAATACTAATTTAAATCTACTGTTCTTTAAACATCCAAATACTGACATTGATGCAAGCAGGTCACTAAATTCTGAAGTCACATGTCTAATACAAGATTGCATTAAAGAGATGAACCAATCTCCCAATTAAACAAATAGACACGAGACATAATCTAGCATGGTATGTCTTTGATTGGTTTAGTTTTGCAATTTGACAGATGATGCTTTACATGGAAACCTCATTAAAAATTGCCAGTGGTTCTATTTGGAAAGACTAATTTGTACAGATCATTTTGCCTTAATGAGGTTCCATGTGAAGATGAACTAAGATCCATTGAGCTGGTACATTTTAATTAGTACTCTAGAGTTGGTGCTCCTCTTTGTCACTGTCGTAATTTTTGACTTCCAGTGTAGCTGATCAAATGAAAAAGCATCTTCGGGGATTTGGAACCCCATCACCCGTTTTTCCACTACAAAATACATTTAAACCTAATTATGTAATTTCTTTCTCTGTGCTATATTCTAGGATTAAAATGTAAAACAGTACTGATTTCATCTATCCTGATGATATAATAATGATTAGAATTTCCTTATTCAAGGCATGCATTGCCTGTGAAGGCATTTATAAAGCAGGTATAATGTAAATTATATCTTTCAAGTGTTTTGGGAAGAAAGGGTGACTTCAGAAACCTACCACTATCATTGTCCCATAAATAACTTCCCAAAACAACAGAACTATATATTTTTAGTTATATTATTTTACTGTCACTAATAGGGAACAAAAGATTTTAAAAGATCAAGATATTATGTGAATTCATTGTGATTTCATTGAAGAGTTTAAAAGTTTAAAAAACTTTTGATATCACAACAAAATAAAACCAATTTTTGATATGTCACAATATATATAACTAGAATATAAAATATATATAGTTGAATATATGTACATAACTAAAATATCTTTTTTGGCCTATTCAAAAAAAATTTCCAAAAATTTACTTTAGAATGAAAGATATATATAAAATAAAAATAAATAGGGAGATATATAACATATATAACTAGATATATGTAAAACATATATAACTAAAAATCTATCTAAATTTTGGCTATATATATATATCATATATTCTAAAATAAAAAAATTTCCTAGAATTTACTTTACAATGAAAGGAAAATGACATTAATGCAAATATAAACAAGAAGAAAATAAAATTATAAAGAGGGAGAATCCATGTGGTAAAATTTAATAGGGATTAAATTGTCATCAACATTTATAAATAGTTTTCCAAAACAAGTGCAGCTTCTTTTTAAACTTTTCTTTAGTTCAAGGACTTCCTAAAAGTCATCAACTTTAGTTAATCCATTTCCTAGGTAATTCCAAATTATTCTCTAGGTGAGGGATCCTTCTCTATTGAATACTGTAAAATGTCTCCAGAACCTACCACAAAACTAAGGTCTATTTTATCTTAAGAGGAATTTCCAAGGGGTATTTTCTGCAAAATTTTTACTTTTTTTTTTTTAATTTATATTTTATATAAGGTTTCATCCTTGAAATGATAGTAAATGAGGCAAAGTGCATAGTTCCAAGATGTTTAAGAAAAAAACCCTGACAATCAGTTCAGTATTTTGTGAGAGCCTTTTGTTTTGCTCACAGAAAAATGAAAAACAAGCGAAAGAATTTCTGATAGTTTAGTTGCATTATGATCCCTTTCACAGCATTTGCAAAACCTAATTTTCAAATAAAGTGTTTTCTCCAATTCTCAATGACAGTTTTCCTAAGCACTGCCATTGAAACAGAGCTTCAGGAACGTGGAATTCAGGATGAAAATCCAGTCAATGAAGGCATTGCAATGCCCTAATAGGAAGAACAGATTAAAGCTTCCAGCTTGAAAAAGCAGCTGATGCAGTAATAGGGATTCATACATTTCACATGTTCCTCTAATTAATTTTTTCATCTTGTAAAAAGAATAATATTTTTCCTCAGTTGTCCATTCTGATGGCTCCTATAGGTAAAATCTCCACATTCACGCACACAAATTTGCTGCTACTCACAGTTCTGCTTCAGAAATTCACTTTTCACCAACTTTCTTTGAGTGGTTGTCACCAAAAAGCTACAAGAGCATGAAAGTTTTCATGCAAGGATTTGCCATTTCTGCCTTTTTAAGGTCAATGTTTGCCTTAGGTTCTATTACATTTTTTTTTTTACCTTTCAAGAGTGGCTAATCCTCTTTGCTGCCTGCTGATGTTCCTCAGGCACATTTTTTTCTCAACACGATAAGGTTTGATTTTAACAAAGTTTTTCAATAACAAACACAAGTACAGGTGAAATGCTTGGATGAACATTTTGGGAATTGTTGTTTTAAAATTTTAAAAATTTTAACTTATTGTCATTTAGTTTACTAATGCTCACTTCAAAATTACCTTGGTCATACCTCAGTTACCCAGTGTAATAGATGTGGATGATAGAGTGAAAATGAAAAATATAATATAATAGAGAATATAAAAAATATAATATTATATATGACATTAAAATATATTATAATATAATATATAACATTTATATAATGTACAAAATATAAAATCTAAAGTATAATATATAATAAAATATATAATAAAATATAAAGTATAATATAATATAAAATATATAATAAAATATAATGTATAATGTAATATATAAGATAATATATAATATAAAGTATATTATAAAATGTAATGTAATAGAAAAAATAATATAGAATATAAAATATTATAAAATATTATATATTATCATATGTATTATCATACAATATACATGGTTTATTTACTACATACAAGAGAAATTATATACTTAGTATATCCACATGTGGAAAGTCTTGGCAAAATCTTTGAGAAGAAAATATTGACCAGCAGCCAATGAAATTGCCGGGCCCAATGCAAGAGTATATTTTACAGTGCCCCTGGGATGGAGATGCAGCTCTGTGCCAGGAAATGGAGTTATTATGGGTAATTGTGTTCACAGTGAGTTAAATTTACTGTATCACTGTAGAACAGGCAACAGAATTACAGTACACAGATTTCCTTCCAGTCTCTAAACATATCATGCTGAGAATGGAGCAAATAAACAGCAAGAGTCTCTAAGAAGGAGATCTTGGCCATCAAGTAAGAAGATCACAGAACCAATCAGGTTGGGAAAGGTCTTAGAGATCACATTGAGCCCAACCTATGACCTAACACCATCTTGGCAACCAGAGCATGGCATGGCCACATCCAGTCTTTTCTTTAACACCTCCAGAGATGGTGAATGTCACTGTCATATTTTCTGGAAAAATCCCTTCGCCAGGATTTCTTCTGGGAAGCTGAAAAACCTCAGGGAAAAAATGAGATAATATTGTTTTTCCTTTTCTCCCCTCTGTTTTGCTGCTTTGGAATGTGGTTGGAGCTTATTTATCCAACAGGTGCATGTTTGATGGGTTTCATGGGAATTGCTTTTACTTAATGACCAATCAGTCAGGCTGTGTTGGGACTCTGGAGAGTCACAAACTTTTTAGTAGTATCTTGTTAATCCTTCTTTAAGTCCCCTCTCTCTATTCTTTACTATAGTTTTAGTATAGTATTCTTTTAATATACTATAACATCATAAAATAATGAATTAGCCTTCTAAGAACGTGGAGTCAGATTCATTTCCTTCCTGCCATGGGGGACCCTGAAATTACCACAGGTGACTCCACCAGCTCCCTGGGCAGCTCATTCCACTTCAGCAACACAAAACCCAAGAAACCTGGACGCCCAAATCCAACACAACAACACTCATGGATTCAAAAAGCTTATTATTGATACCTGTTCTTGGAATGTCATACCTGCTGCTTGCTGCAGAGAGGAAATCCATAACTTGTCACAAATTGGTGGCATTCTTGTCACTAGCACTAATAGGGCTGCGTTAAACATTGCAGATTTATGATTCAATGTACTTGAACACTTTTCTTCTTAGTGTGTCTTAAAGGGCCTTGATCCTGCAAATTACAATGAGTTCATTGCATCAGTGTGACAGCGTAATAAAAATGTAAAGTTCAAACAAGCAGAGCATTAATTGTGACAATATCAATAAATTGATGCTTTTTGAATTAACTTTGTCATTGTCACTGTCTAGCTGGAGAGACAGATAAACCAAGCTGCTAATAGTTACCTTTGCTATTTCTGGAGAAAACCACATGAATTTTCCTCCATGTTTCAAATCAGCATTTAAAAATTGGAATTAAATAATAATAACCACTTGAAATTTGAAAATTAAACGATGTAAGGAAGAGATAGTTTTGGTTACTATAATTTTCACTTGAAAAATAGAAAGCAATAATTCATTTATAAAGATGTATAGATTAAAGTAGGTAAAAGTAAATGGAAATCAAAAGAGAGAGTGGAGAATGTACAAATGATATTTTTCTTGCCTGTGTCTCACAAATTCAGCTTTTCAAAGCACTTTGCTTTTTTTGTAATAGTAAGCTAGTATCATTTTTCTATCTTACAAGTCAGAGTCTGCTCATACTGTAAATACTCATTAAAAAGTCTTTCTCCCTTGAAGAGGTGGTGAGACATTCTAAATTTAAAAAAAATCAAAATATTATATAAAATTAGACCTTGCTATTATCACAAATTATTTTATAGAACAATTCTAAACAGCACTTGAACTGTACTTTTACTTGTTACTGAAATAGAAATGCCTCTAAATCCCATTTTTCAGATTTCAAACTTCGTCTTCCTTTCCAATATCTTTAAGCTGAAGGAGGATAGATTTAGGTTAGATACTGGGAGGGAATCCTTCCCTGTGAGGCTGGGCAGGCCCTGGCACAGGGTGCCCAGAGCAGCTGTGGCTGCCCCTGGATCCCTGGCAGTGTCCAAGGCCAGGCTGGATGGGGCTTGGAGCAACCTGGGACAGTGGAAGGTGTCCCTGCCCATGGCAGGGGTGGCACTGGATGGGCTTTGAGGTCCCTTCCAACCAAAACCATTCTGGAGTTCTGTGATTCTCTGTATCTGTGATTCTATGAGCTCAGCAGAGTGTGATTTCAGCACAGCGACACCTTGCTTCTGAAAATTTGCTTGATAATTCACATCCAGTCTTATGATTCCTTTACTTCACTTGTCCCAGGATATCTGCCCTTTATTTATCCCCTCCTCACTTTAAAATGGCTGTTGTACATTTGGCACTGACATCTCAGGGGTTCAGCAGTGACGGGGCTTGTGAGGTTATTTCTGTGCGCAGGGTGCTCCAGCAAGGGACACAAAAAAAAAAGAATTTCCAGGCAGCTTCTCAGCTTCCAGTGGATGATTCAAATGCTACCCACAATGCCATCAGATTGACATGTTGGTTTAGAAATTTAATGTTCTGGGACAAAACTGTGAAAGTGAGCAACAATCCAAACTGAATGGCAGCAACACTAGCAAGAGATCTGCTCTCCTAGCACAGCTGTGCTGGAGGGCTTTTGGAAGCTTATTTAGATTTTATTTAATTATTTAATTATTTTAAAGTTTGAAAATACATCTATTTGCACTTTTAAATCTTCCACATATCACTTTTCAAATGCTTCCAGCACTACTTGAAACATATTGGAAGTCTGTTTAATGTAGTTCTTGCTCACTTCTACACCCAAGCATATACTCCTTTTCACTGACCCTGTCCAACCAAAAAACAGTGATGATCAGTGATGATCTGTCTGTAGAGTGTTTCAGTCTGCCAGGATTTCATCAATGAGAGCTCATTTCACCAACAGCCACTGGAAAGGAATGAGAAAAACACTGAAATTGGCAAAAGGAATTGCCAGACTATATTTAGGATTGTCTTATAAAATATAACCGGTATTAGATACAAGATTTTAAAATATCATAATCAAATTAATCAGAAAAACAGATCTTCAGTAAGAATCTTAAATGTATAATTGTTACTGATAATGAGCTAAGAAGCTGTCTGCTATTGCAGTTTGGTATGCCAGAAGATTCTGAGTCAGCGTTCAAAACATCTTGACAGCATTTCTACAAGTAAATATGTCAGACAAACCCTTCCTGAAACACAGCCTAAAGGGAAATAATCCACTCTGCAGCTTCCTACCTAAATGTGCATAGTTTGGCCTTGGATATAGATCACCTGGACAGAAGGTTTGGGGCAATAATGTAGTGTTTAGTGCACCTAGACACAACAAGAAGCATCATTAATTTAGGACAGCTCAGTTCTTTTCATGCCAAGAAAAGAGCTCTCAGTGGTCCAAACCCTGCTGCAGCTCCTGTCCATAAACATCCAGCAATGTTTGGATGGCAAAAAGGTGTATGCAGGAAGCCAGAACCACCAGGGAACTCACATCATAAAAACCAAACCTCTGCAGGTGCCAACTTCATCTCTGGCTCCTGCAGCAGGAGTCTCAAGAAGAGAATCTTTAGGCATTGAAATGGGTGTTTAGGAAACTCTCCCTTCCCCCTTTCCTCTCCTTTGCTCCAGGGTCTGTCTTGTATTTGCAGGGTTCCCAGACAAAAGAAGGAATGATGATTCTGACTCAGTTTCTCAGAAGGCCAATTTATTTTATGATACTATATTGTATTAAAGAATACTATACTAAATTATACTAAAGAATAGAGAAAGGATACTTACAGAAAGCTAAAAAGGTAATCATGAACCTCGTGTCTCTTTCCAGAGTCCTGACACAGCTTGACTGTGATTGGTTATTAAATCAAAACAATTCATATGAAACCAAACAATCACCTGTTGGTAAACAATGTCCAAACACACTCCAGAGCAGCAAAACACAGGAGAAGCAAATCAGATAATTTTTTTTCTTTCTCTGAGGCTTCTCAGCTTCCTAGGAGAAGAATCCTGGGCAAAGAGATTTTTCCAGAAAATTTGATGGTGACAGGTCTGTGTTTGGTCTTTCTGCACACTGTCCTGACAGTCCCTGGTGTCTGCATGGAAAACAGATTAGGACTGGGTGTGTTACACCAGTGCCACAGGCTGCCCTAGGACAGCACAGTGCAGAAAATAGACACAAAAACCACTCAGGGCAGCTCTCACTATTTCCTTTACCTTGGATAGCAAACAAACCCTCTGATGGTTGAGCACTGTTGCTAATTGGTCCATAACAGGAGCTTTAACTTACATGTACTCAGAAAAAAAATAGCACAGGGTGAGCTAAGCACTGTCTCAGTGGAGATTTAATTTTGTTCATAAACAGCAGCAGGATGCCTCAAAGAGAACATGAGCACTGAAAAAATCTGTGGTTAAGATCACAATAGCAGCTAATGAATCCAGCAAAATGAATCACTTCTGAAACTTTTGAGAGAAATTAGGTCCCAGTATGCTTCCAGATCCATAAATCCAGAGCACATTTTCTAATTGTGTGCCAGTTGCTCGGTTCAAATAATTCCACATTACTCTCTGACTGTAACCCAAACTAAAGCAGATAAGACTGTAACCTATACCATTCCTCAGATCATACCCTTAAGTAACATCCTTTAGATAGGATGTTAGCCCAATTCCTGATTCTGATTAAAAAAGGTTATTAAAATGCAGTGAACAGTGAACTATCCTAATAAATCACAATTATACTGATTATCCTGTCAGTATTAAAATAACTGTGAGCCTTTGTTGAAGTCACCTTATATTGAACACTCAGAAATGTTAGCCTCACACAACATGAATGATGATGGCATGGCTAATAATGATACCTTGACTATTAATCAGCTAGGTGAATTCAAAAATTAGGAAGACTCACAGGAAAGAACCTAAATTATTTCTGCTACATACTGTTGTGTTGGTTTGGCACAGCCTGGTAGCAAAGGAGTCACAAAGGTGACTTCTGTGTGAAGCTGCTGGAAGCTTCCACCATGTCCAGAGCTGATGCCTGATGTTTCTGAAGATGGCAATGCTGCTGGTCAAGGCCAATTAGAGAGGTTGTTAACACCTCTGTAATATCAGATTTAAGAAGAAAATCAAAGCATAGGTGGGGGCAGTTGTAATTTTCCTGCTAGAGAAGAGGAGAAGGTAAGAACATGTGAGGGAAACAACAAGGAGACACCAAGGTGAGTGGAGAAGGAGGGGCAGGAGATGCTCCAGGGGCCAGAGCTGAGATTCCTGTACAGCCATGGCAAGACCAGGGTGAAGCAGCTGTGTCCCTTCTTGGGGATCCATGGGGGATGCCAAGATCGACCCACAGCTCACGGGGATCCCCAAGAAGGGGGATCCACCCTGGTCTTGCCATGGCTGTACAGGAATCTCAGCTCTGGCCCCTGGAGCATCTCCTGCCCTCCTTCTCCACTCACCTTGGTGTCATCTCATCAGCTCAGCATGTTATCATCTTATCGCAGGGGTTCCATACTGCTGTCTCCTTATCACAAGAGTTTCAGACCTCCTTGGTGTTTCTCGTGCACAGCTCCTCAGAGCCCTGACTCTTTCTTCTTCACAAAGCAGCCAAGTGACTCCAGTTCCCCTCTCACCCACCCACCCCACTCTTTTAGAGCATCTTCATCTCACTGGTTACAGTTGTGGTCTGGTAAAGTCAGGCCTGTTCCTAATCTTTGATAATTGGCCCAGCTGCAACTCCTTAGGGGTAAGATTACTTTCTACACTATCTTTATTTTCTTCTATTCTATCCCACTACAGGAATGATAGTTAATTTGTCACATGGTGAAAAAGTAGAATTTTGGGGATTTAGAATGGGGTTCAAGAGGCAAGATGGAGGAATCTGGGCATGTCCTGTCCTCCTCCTTCTTGTTCTTGTCCTCCATCTTCTGCTGTGATGGTGACACTTTTGCATTGGTTTAGAATAGAGACAGACTGTCTAACACTATTTTCTTATATTCTGTTCCCCTACACACAGGGGATGCAGAGATCCATCCACATCCCATGGGGATCCATGGGGATGCAGAGATCCAGTGGGAGACCCAGTGGAGAGGGGGGACCCTGCTCCCAGGCTGGAGCAGCCTGTCCTTGGAGGACTGCACCCCATGGAAAGAAAAGACCCACACTGCAGCAGTTTGCACTGAGAACTGTTGCTCATGAGATGGAACAGAACTGTTAGTGGCTTAATTTGTGTTCAGATCTATTTTCAAATGTTGCAAGTCTGCCACTTTTTTTTTTTTTTTTTTGTAGATCAAAACTTGCAAATAGCAAATCGTGCTACACTTAACAAGTGTCTTCTGCCACTGTGGAGTTAAGGTGTGAGCAGAGGGGCACCCAGGAGACCTGTGGCACTTGCTGCCTGCAAACCCTGTTGTGTGGAGCAGACCTGCTTGATGGTCCTGCTCAGTACTTTCAATTTATCTTTCTGCTGAAATGATTTCACTCTCCTTACTCTTTTTGCAAACTTTATAGTGTTATTTTTATGCTGCTCAAATTTCATTCAGTCTCTTGATTTCCTTTTGTTGGAGTCTTCTGGGAATCTTGTATATGGGTGGCAACAATTAACTGAATCTTCACAAGGTATTGAAATGAGATTCTTCCCCAAAAGACACCTTCAGCAGAAGGGTTTATTCATTCCATCATGTTCTTGATAGCCATTTTTCTTAATAATCTTTTAGCTACTGTGTTAAGCATCAGTCATGTTGACAAGATTTAATGAGTAAGAGGCCCTATTACAGTAATAAACAACTTCAGAGAAATTGAAAGATGGTCAGCTCATTATAGGTGTATCAAATTAGCAACACTGCTTGGATAGGACTGTAAAATTTACTAGCTCATAAACACCATGAATCATGTTTGAATATTTGGTCTGATGAAGAGCATGTACCGGACCGCTTACATTGGCATGCTGGTGGTTGTACAAGTAATACAGAATCATTATTTTTGGTAATTGCTGCTCACAGTTTGGAATGCATGGCTAATAATCAGTCTTTAATAAACTAGGACAACTTCCTAAACTGTGAGGATGGCTCCATTTCAGCTGCAGTGCCATGGGCACCTGGCAGGTTTAAAAGCAGGTTTAAAAGCAGGCATGGATGTGTTACCTGAGCAAACAAGATGTCCAACAGGCTTAAAAGAGATTTTTAATAGAGATAACATGTTCTTTCCAATGCTGCCATGCCCAAGCAGGGTGGCAGGTCTGGCTACTTGCATGCAGAGACATGATTCAGGATTTAGTAGTGGGCTTCATTCAGCTCTGACAGATATTCTATTCTGGAGGTATTAATAGTAGCATTTGTCCAGAAAAACTATTTTATTATGGACATATCTGCCAGGCTTCCTCAGAATAATGTAAGCCTTCGAGGAAAAAATATCTAGATTAGATTTTGCAGGAAAAAAAAACCCTCTGAGAATTCAAGATATGTTATTACAGCATAGCATTTAGCATATTCTTAGTAGAATACAATTTTTGAACATTTCTTTTATGATCATAAACATCACTAGGGTACTTAATTTTTAAACCCTTATATGTCTCTCCCTATACCTAACATTTATAAATTTATATATCAGATCAAATATAGATGATAGAGGTGTTAAGTAATTTAACACATGGTCTTAGCAGTAATCATAAACTATCCCTTGAACTGCAATATAATTCTGTTCAGTGAGTGGTTAGAAAGCATTCTTAAGGCAAAAATTTACTGAGACAGGAATTTATGTTGATTCCAGCACTGAAACTATTAAATCAAATTTTGCAATTTACTTTGAGAACTCTGGAGTTTAAGCACTGGTGTAGGTTGTTCAGAGCCTGGGGTTATCACCATTATTTTATAAAACATTTCACTTCAGCACCTGAACTGTACTTTTACATGCCACTGAACTGCCTCTAGATCCCTGCTTTTCAGATTTCAAGCTTTATCTTCCTTTCCAGTATCTTTAAGGTGAAGGAGATTTAGATTAGACATCAGGAAGAAATCCTTCCCTGTGGGGGAAGCCTTTGCTTCATCCCACATGGGTCAAACCAGCAATCCCCTGTCACTGTGAACTGGAGGATAATCCTGTAGGCATGAAAATATGAAGGAAACAAGACTGTTTTCTGTTTTATTTCTTGTGGGGAGCATTTGTATTACTGGTATTTTGCTTTGAGTTCTGTAACAGCTTTCTTGCCAATACCAACCTCTGTAGAAAATTCAGTTCTATGGGGAGTATTAGTCAATGATTTGACAAAAAATACAGGAACACACGTGGGAAGGAAATAACAGCTATGCAAATTTGAAAGGAATACAAGGAAATTATTCCTTATGATGGACACATGGACAAATGGAAACTTTGGCCAATGCAACTCAATTAGGATTGGTTGAAAAAAATGAACAACTGCAAGAAGCTGCTAAAATGAGCCTAGGAAAAAAGATTTGCTTTAGATTTATTGTTGTTATATGAAAATAGAGTGTTTGGTTATTTGAATTTAAACAACACTTGTGTGCATGTTTCAAATGTAATTGCTAAATTGGATAATCAGATAGAGAGATGAAAAGCTGTTGCTGTATCTGGTAAAGAATTAAGAACAGGATTAGAAAATGGATGGTTAAATAAAACACTGAAAGAACTTGGATATTCTCTGACTAGTTGAGTTTTTGCAAAGTGTGAGTGTAACTGTACTAGTAACTGCCATTATGATGCTTTAAGCTGCATAAAAAACCATGATTGCTAATGCTAGGTGAGGAATTTATGTCAGGTTAGCAAAGAAGCTAAGTAAGGCTTAGCAAGGCTTGAAGAGAAAAAAAAGCTTCCCAAGCCTGAATCTGGCCAAATAAAGAATGTCTACTTCTTAGTGCTACCTTGGAGTTAAAGAGTTAAATTTTTACTGGTTTCTGATAACAAGACTGTGTTGTCAGATTTTGGTAAAAGACAGAAGAGAGTGGCAAAGGAAATTACATGCCTGCCTGTTGGGAAGGACGAAAGTTTGACAAGGAAGTCTCACAGATATGGATGCTTGGCAGAAAGATTTTTGAATGTAGAGTCTGATGAAGGAATAGAGATGGGAGCAAGTTTTGATATAGAAGAAAAGAATTGCTGAGCCCGTCTTACTGGATAACCAAGGAGGCAAAGGGTGTGTTAGTTAGAAGGGGTTCTTATGGCTTAGAGCAAAGGATAAACCCACCCCAAACAAGAAGATGTTTTTACCAGGCAGAAAGGGAGCACAGGCAAACAAGCCAGCAAAGCTGCAAGTAGAAAAATGTCCCAGAATTTTCCGCTGTAAGAAAACTGAAAAACAACTTCTAGCTCAAACTGTAATGTACTGACTTTTAGTGATTGGAGAACAGTAACATGAATATGGTAATTACAGCAGTTATGATAGGCTATAGATAAAAGTTAAGGTATGGATTGGTTCTGCTGTATGAAGATGCTCAGCAAAGAAAAGTCTATAATGCACTGTAACCTAAACTGAGGGTCTGCAGGGCTGCCTGCAGCTGGAGCTGACAGCTGTGGGCACAGCTCTGTCACCCACCACCCTGGGCTGCTGTAACCCCTTGGATGGAATAAACTGCATTTTGGAGAGCTCCTGGAGTCCCTCATCCCTCATTCAGGCTCTTACACCTGCCTGCAACCATTTTGCATTTTCCCATCACAACCAGCCCTTGTGATTCAGTGTGTTTGAGGGACTGATTCCAGTTTGGATGGAGTGTGTAGAAATAAGGATGAAACTGCAAGGAACAGAAGGATTGTGGGCCAACAGGTGGGATTTCTTCTTTGGGGGATACATGGAGGTTCACCCTACAATAGAAAAAGAACAGCATAAAAATTATGTTTATATGCCACTGTACAGGCTAAATACTCTGAAGAACAACCATATTTTTCTTTCTTTCTGAGGAACTATTTAAGTTCTTCAGAAGAAGACCAAAATGTGTTTTAATTTCACCACTCATAACTTGTGTCATCACGTGTATCTCTGAGTTTTCTCAGATAATTTAAAGGTCATTTTGGAAAACTGAAAAAGAAAAGAAGATTAAAAAAATAGTCTTAAACTTCAAGAAAATAGAGAACATTTATCCTGGATGAATCACCAAGCCTGTTATGTTCTTGATACATTGCCATTAGTTTCATGTGAATGGAATAAATCTCATTTGCACCTTCTCTTTCCCCCGTGGCTATCGTTAATTTATCCTCCCTCCCCAAGCACTGGTCTGAAAAACATAAAATTATACAGCTGTGCACACCAGAGTCTCATGTAATGGGTGAGGGCAGCTGCTGAGCTTTGCAAATTCCATAGCTTGTCCTAGTTGCATTATTTAGAGCAGGGGAGGAGGGTGATGCATTAGAGGAGGAGAAACCACCACCCATCACTACCCTGGCATCAATCTCTTTTATCACACAGTGGTATTAAATCCATTTGCTCAGGAAAAGGCCATGGCATCACAAATGTGCCTTGTTTTGTGCAGTGCTTGGACCATCAACTAAGTGGATTTGTGCAAAGCATTTGGCACTGTTTCATGGGACAGACTCATCTCTAAACTCAAGACATGTGGGTTTGACAGATGGATCTCTTACCATGAGATATGGCACTGGCTGGATGGTCAAACTCTGAATATTATGGTTAATATAATATAATATAATATAATATAATATAATATAATATAATATAATATAATAGATATTATATATAATTATATAATATATATACTGATCTAATATTATGTAATATATAATATATAATAATATCGAATATATACTATATATAATATAGTATAATAATAAACATAATAAAATATATATAATATAATAATATATAATATAATATATAATATATAATGTTATATATTATAGATAATTATATAATATATATACTGATCTAATATATATTATATTATATTATATTATATTATATTATATTATATTATATTATATTATATTATATTATATTATATTATATTATATTATATTATATTATATTATATTATATTATATTATATTATATTATATTATATTATATTATATTATATTATATTATATTATATTATATTATATTATATTATATTATATTATATTATATTATATTAATCTGTTTTCTCTTTCCTGCAACTGATATTGCATTATATCCTCTTCTGTTTCCATCCAATCAACACGCAGCCAAATCAGGCACCATTAGGAATATTTCCCCTAATATTCATGTCCTTCAAATGATGCCAGTGCAAACCACCATACAAGTTTACAGCATTTTTCTAGGCTGTGGGAGGACTTTTAAAAACTTATTTACAAGTTTGCATTTCCGTTCCTCAATTGTGTTATTTATAATCCCACAGACAAAGAATTTGTAAACAGGTGGTGCAAAACTAAGGTTTTAAATACATAATAAAGTGCCTATAGAAATAAAAAAGTGTAGTTATAAATGGTGTTCTGTTCTTGTTGGCCTCAAGCACCTTATCCTTGAGATGAGGACTGGATGTACTTTTCAGCTTGAACTGAAAAAGAGAAGAAATGAACATAACCTCAACAGCAGTCTCATTATGTTGCCTCCAAATAATTTCCATTTTCCCTTGTCCCACTGCAGGAGATAGTTGTAGAAATGAGGGGTAGTGTTGTCATTCAAAACAGAACACTTTCAAGAAGTAAAAGATGTGGATATGAGATGTTCTGCATGGAACAAGGTTTGCATTTTTCAGTCGCATTGATCACACGTAGCAGGAAAAGATCCATAGCTAAAGTGGCATTTTAAAATCTCCTGACTGAATGAATGTATCTAAATTTACTTTAAAATATTTTATCATCACTACAAAGCCATAATTTCTCTGAAAAAATGGATTTTAGCAAAATACCACATTCAAAGGGTTCTTTTTACTTAACTGATATGATTCAAGGCCTTGAGAATCCTGTATAATACAGTAATTCAAATTACTCCTGTAAAGCTACAGCTCATGTATGTATTTTCCTTCAAAGTAGTTCACAACCATGTCTATGAAACATTATCCTGTGTCTTAAAAAAAATAAAAATAAATTCACATTGCTGAAGTTTAGGTCAGCATGTTGTAACCAAAATATTTTTAAGTCAAAAATCTGATTTTGAAATTTTTATTAAAGAATCCTAGAATGGACAGAATTTAAAAAAGAGAAATCATTGACTTGGCTCTTCTCTTTGCAAAATTCCACATCTTTTCCAGTGTTCCAAATAAGGCTGTGTCAGGGTAACGATTTCTCTTTAATTAAGGATATCTTTTTAATTTATAACAAATATTGATTGCATTATGAACCTGAAACATGATTTCAGCTCTAAAATAGTGCCCTAGAGCTGTTGTACAATTTCTCCTTACTGTAATATCACTGGACTGTCAAAACCTGGACTTAAAAACATGTATTTACCAAGCAACTGCTACAAAGCATTATTATGACAAGTCAGATTCTGGCAAGAAAAAAACCAAATCTATAGAAGCAATTCTCAATTAAAAGCATTTTCAAAGCAATTTGTCTCCCCAGGTGGCTCCAGGTCTCACAAACAAGCGAGCATGGCTCTACAGTCCCTTTACAAATTGCATATATAAATGAATATAATTGCTATTTTGACTTCATATTATGTAAACTTCACGACAGCTGAGAATTTGTCACCCAAGTTCTAGCTGGAGGTTATTTGGCTTACAAAATGAAAAAACTCTCCGTTGAAAACACTGACATGCATTCAACAGCAGTGTTTCTATAGAAACTTGTTTTAATTACAGAATAGAATACATTTCCATAACAACCCAGTTCCATTGTCTTCATATTATGGCAAGAATGGGCACATTTGAATTTTCCAGACATTAAAACGAACTAATTAACATAAATTTCCATGAATACTTAAAGAAAAAAAAAGTTGAGATTAAAAATTTAAAATTTATCTTTGCAGGATAAAATAAATAGCTTAAAATATGGATTTTCATAAATGCAGCACACTTATGTAGATCTGTAAGTTGTTCCTTGAAGAAAAGGATAATTTTGTTTTGCAAAGTGGGTGAACAATCTTTCTTATTCCAAGTTCAGGTCTTAATTATGCAGACAATAAAGGCGTGTTGCTTCTGCTTTCACTGTTTGTTAGTCTTGGAATACTCTTCATTACTCACTCAAAGAGGGAAAACTAAATATCTCTTGCTATACATGCGCACAATCCAATTGTTAACCTATGGGTAAATACCAGACTAAAATGTTTTCTTTCAAATATAAATTCATATTCAGTTCTGGTCTGTGCGTGCACCATTCAATTAAATTGTGCTCAGCCTACAGCCTGGGGGAAACTTGGATTCACACTGCTCAGAATAAAGGAGTTTTTGGAACAATTACCAATTGCTGAGCACTGTAGGTACACCTTGAGGCCCAAACAGACTGGAAGTGTCACCTTGTAATACAGAAAAATGATAAATTTGCCATTACAGTTGTTAAGTAGGTGCATTATTTAAAACAGGATCTCTTCTGGTTTTTATTGCATGATTTTGTACTACTCTATGCTCGAAAGTTGTTTAAAGGGGAAACGTGGGGAAATCCATTACAACAGAGCTGAAAAATCTATGAAAACCCAACCAATTCAACAGTTTAAAAGGTTTTAAATAGTTTTAACAGTTTAAAATTCCAGCTGTTGTACTTCATACTGAGCACTTTCTTTGGAATAGAGAAGTGGTCACAGCAACAAAGTTGACACAGTTCTGGAGCTCAACAACTGTTAGCCAGAAAATCCCCAGTGCCAATTCCCATCTTCTGTTCTGTTGATTTTTCTGCAGCCTAGGAATGACAAAACCCCTGTACTTAATGCATTGTACAAACCATTAAGGACATTTAGGAGGGGTAAAAATTCAAGTCCAGAAAAAAGTCAGAATTTCGCCCATCTTTTCTCCAATACTGCTAGACTCCATGTTCAGGTTGGATCGCTAATAATTCTCTTCCATCTTTTCCTTTATTTCTGTTACTGTCCTGCCTTTTTGCAGTAAATATTAGCTTTTGTCATTCTTACATTTATGCTTTCCTCATGTCCATGGAATTTTTTGGTTCCCTTTGTCTTTATCACAGTTTGTGATATACAACTCTTGCCTTTCTTTTCTGTCCCTCCTTCCTATGTAAATAAAAGACCAGTAAATGGTGGGGACAGAACTCTGTTCAGTGATACAAGGCACCACAGAGGACTGAGTAAACTAAATTTCTATTTCGGACCTTCTCTGATTTGCCTGAATTGAATGGATTTGAGTTTCCTATGCTCTGTTTTCCAAAGGGCGGTAAAATGAAGTTTTTTAGAATGCCAATTTAGAACTAAAAATGCAAAGCACCATGTAATTTAAATGACTATGTTATTAACAATAAATATTTATTTTTCATTTAGGTTTTTTTATTACGGCTGCTAAGTTATCTTTTATTTATATAACTTTTTATAGGCTTTTCTTTATGCTTATTTAATTTCTGATGCTGTAGAAAAACATTGTTTTGGCAATTATATACATCAGGCAGAAGTTTATCTGATAAACTATTTCACTGAGATTCTTTGAGTACAAATCCACAGCAATAAAAGCCTGGCTTAAATAAGCTCTCTCTCTACAAGTATCCTTTACAAAATACAACCATTATTAAAGAAAACTGCTCCATGAACTTTGACTATTTTACATAATCTCAATAAATATTTTATAGACATAGAATATGTTCCAGAAAATCAATGTGCTCACACAGGCATCATGAATAGCAGCACGTGGAAATTGTGTTAAAATCACACAAATGTCACAATGACACAAATGCTGGTGTTGCCTGTAGAATGAAGGATCAGCATGGGGAAATCCTACTGAGTGCACTTGAAAGAGAAAACAATTAGAAGTGTGTGTTTGTGAGAAAGCCACGACAATTTCTGCAATCATTATGCCCTGTAAAACATGGAAATACTGGAAAAATTTTAAATTTTTTATGTCCTTGTATTTGAAAGTGCTTACCTAATCATTATCTGTATTTGTGTCTTCAGTTGGTTTATTTTGTTCCTTTGGGGTTTTGTTTTTGTTCCTTTTTTTTTTTTTTTTTTTTTTTTTTTTTTTTTTTTGTTAGTTTTTTTTTTTTTTGGAGACTTGAATTTCTCAGTATTTTTCAAAGCTGGAATAAGGAGTGTGAAACTGCTTCCTCGTAATTTTAAGGTGAGACATACATGTCAAGTTGTAGCAGGGAAAAATTTCCAAAGAAATACCTGCTGGGCTTGGATGAAGCAAACATAGGGAATTATTGATGTTAAAGTTGATATTTCCCTACAGCTGATATTTTGATCTTTGACCTTCACATTTATAATCTGTACACAGATAAAGGCACATGATTCAATTGCAAAGTCACCCACAGCTGTGGATAGAGTTGAGAAATTCCTCAAAGATAAGGAAAAACTCATGATTGTGCAATTTATAATTTGTTTTCTGCTGATGAGAAAGCAGAATCTATAAATTTTTCTATAGCTGCATAAAAAGAATCTCTCCTAATTATATATTTCTGAAGATCAAGGGTGCCTCTAACCAATATCATTATTTAGGTCTGTCAGTTGCTCAGAGAAGTTGCACACTGAATGCAGCCAACAAAAATGCTGCCCTGCTTTCATTGAAAAAAAAAGATTTGTAGTACAGAGGGAAGATCTTTGTGATCTGTCTGGAAAAGGTCTCCTCTCCCCAGGTGGGATATTTAAGACCCCTCCATATACAGAACATTTGAAATTCCTCTCTGTGAGTTTACAGCTCTGTGCTATTCTCTGTTTGTGTCTCCATGTCCAAGGCATGCACACACAAACTGCATCCATCACCTTCTCCACTCTGGCTTTTTTTTCTTCCCCTTTGTAATGTTACCGGTTCAAGTTAAAGAATCAGAATTAACAATAAAAGTGATAAGGCACAAATTTATTACAAACCAGGGAAGACAGGATAAACAGCATCTATCTTATAAAAAATATCTTTTCTATTAATCTGTTGCAGAACTCCTGGCTTGTGTACAAACATTGATTTCTTGGGGTATTTTCCTATGAGTGAAGTGCCAGCTGGAGTCTCTAATTTCAATCTTCTCACTGCAGTATAAGAAAAGCTGTTGGTCTGTTTCCATTCTTGCACTAATAATTTTATATATACATTATCAAATGGTATGCTGTGTTCACAGAGGGAGTCCAAGCATATTCCTGTGATAGTAATACAGGCATTTATTGAACATTTTCGCAGTTTCCTGAAGCACATCACAAATATCTATATCATTAACTCCAGAGCAATTAATTTATTCTTAATTTTTTACCCAATTTACAGATAAACAAATACAGACTATCCTTCTCATTCAACTTCTTTGAAGTTCCTTTATGCAATTAGAAAGAAATCTAATGTATTGGTATGTTTATTATCTTAGATGGGTAATTTAAGGCAGAAGAAGACCAAGAAAGTAATCCTATGTGTTAGTCCACAAACCTTGTCCTCTTACAAACAGTGTTTGGTTTTAATACTGTTAACTTAATTTTATTTATCTTTTTCTCCTTGGTTATCCCTCTAGCCATTCTGATGTTATCAGAGGTTGTATAGGGAAAGACCCTGGCCAAGAAAAGAGGTCTCTAAGTTGTTTTTGCAGTGCTACTTACACAAGTGATGTAATTCTCTTTTAGACTTATTTTTCAAATTACTGCTTCAGCTTTACCAAAGATAAATAGCAGAATTGTCTTTCTCTAGATTAATGATCTTCCCTTAAAATAGCCACTAGGGCATAAGGTTTGGTACCTAATATTGAGAAATACTCTGTCATTCTAGGCCTTCCTAAGGCAAGGCAATAGACTTTTTAAGCCTTTTTTCTGGCTCTGATTTGGTTTGGTAGCTGAGTCTCTGGGTCTTAAAAAAAGATGTGATAGCAAGGACTGATAATTAGCACACAGCCCTCTCCTAGGTGCTCCCTAAAAACTGTGGTTGATTTATGCAGATTTTGTTCAGAGAGGCAGCTGCACCTGACACAAACTATGAGAGTAAAGGTGAGCATAAAAGTGCAGCTTTGGACCCAGAATCAGATGAAAACAGCACTATTTATTCTTATAAAAGGGAAATTCTTCACCTACTACACCAAGAGTGAATCAACTGCCTTGGTAAAATGTGATTTGAACATCATTTCAAGTTGCTCAGAGTGAACATTTTCCTAAGACAGATGTGAAGAGGTTGTATCTCTCTAAATGGCAGTTTAGAGTTCAGTTTAGCCTGTCAGGAGGGGCAGAAAGATCTATGAAATTTTACCTGCTGTACCTGTGAAAGTCTTCTTTGCAAAGAAAGCAGTTTTGATTCTTGGGAGATGACTTATTGATGTAAGGGCACAGAGATAACTTCTTGATATAAGGGCACATAATGAATTCTGTCACAAACAGCTCTTCAAAGAGCTGCAGAGTAGAACTGTAGACAGAAGGGGGCTTGCAGGCTGACCATATGAGATAAACAGAAGTAATGTTGTTATTTCTCAAATGCCGGGGCATTCCGCACTGCCATCTGCTCAGGTAAGGAATTTGCATCTTCATCATAAGGCCAGAAATCTGCATCACCATTCTATCATGTTCGTGTACCTTGTTATACACAAATGAAGGTAACATTAGAAATCTGCATTTTAAACATGATAGGATATCCTGACTTGGAAGGGACCCACCAGAATGATCCAGTCCAACCCCTGGCCCTGCAGGGAACACTCCAACAATCCCACCCTGCACCTGAGAGCTTTGTCCAAACCCTCCTGGAGCTCTGGCAGCCTTGGGGCTGTGCCCATTCCCTGGGGAGCCTGGGCAGTGCCCAGCATTTTATTTTCACTAGTACCCGTCGTGGTTTGCACCAGTCCAGTACCACACACACTCACCCTGCTCAATTTGCAGAGCACAGCGAAAGGATGTCACTGTGATATTTTCTGAAAAATCCCTTTGCCAGGATTTCTTCTCCTGGGAAGATTATCCAAACAGGTGAATTGTTTTTAATTAATGGCCAATCACAAACAGCTGTGAGTCTGTCATGGGTTTTTATTATTCATTCTTGTTTAGCCTTCTGATGTAGCCTTTCTCTATAATTTAGTATAGTTTTAGTATATAATATAATACAATAGAATACAATACAATATGATATGATGCAATACAATACAATACTATATAATACAATATGATATGATATGATATAATATATAATCAGAAGGCTGATTTATTATGATATGATATTATATGATATTATATGATATATAATATAATAATAAAATCAGCCTTCTGAGAACATGGAGTCAAATTCTCATCTCTCACCTCGTCCTGGGCACCTCACAACACCACATAAGGAAGCTCCCAGGGATGCATCCAAAGCTTCATTTCCTTTTCATTTCCTTTCTCAAGATGTCAGCTCCTTCTCCCTGCTCTGCTGGGCACCTCCACTTTGCACACAGGCAGAGCCCCTCAATGCTTTGTGAAGGATGCCTCCACATCTGGGGTAAGGCTGTTCCCAGGTGAAAATCCCCTCCCAGAGAACACCATGAGTCAAAAACTCAAAAAATCCCTCCACACTCCCCAGCACGTATCTACAACACCAAAAAGCCTGTCAGGTTTAGAGAATGCCTCCCCAGGCAAAGCAGGGAAGAAAATCCTCTGTGATGCTAAAAGTATCACTCATGAGTGAAGATTTTAAAACAAAATATTTTTCACTTCAACTCTCACTTTCTCTGCAGATGTATGAGGACTCTGAGAGCATTTAAGCAGTGGAGTCTATTTTTATTCTGTCCCTATGGATCTTCAATTTTGGTTTCCCTTCACCTTAAGACAATGAACTGTGACATTCTTCCTGTGTCAACACATTTATACAGTTTCACTCATTCTATTTTACTTTTAAGCTGCTAATTATTTTCAATTTAATTATTCAATTATTTTTACCAGATGTGGGTGTTGCATTCAGGGCATCAAAAGCCAATTTGCTCTCTCTTGACTGAAATGAGAGACTGGCTCAAAATGGTTAAAAGCAAGAAAAAAGATGGCTATATAGAATTTTATGAAATTCTGACTCAACATTTAGGATTCCTAGCTATTGTAATATTAATATATTAGATAATTAGTTAATTTATTACATGATATATATGGGTATATTAGTATTAAAGATCAATGTACAGTTTGGAAAGGTTTTCCTATCTAGGTTACAGAAGGCTTCATCAGTGATACAAAGAGAACTTCTAACAACTGCAAGGGTTGATAGTTACACAGATGAAATCCTAAGACTTAGGACAAAAGAGTACAAAGTTTTGACACTACAAATAGCTGAGAACTTTAATTATTCAAAAGAAAGATGCAGAAACTGCTGATGCTTGGGAAGCTTAAGAAAATTCCACAGGAGCAGCTGGCAATCATATTCCAGAAAAGATGAGAGAAAAATCTTGACATTTGCATCTTCCATCTCTCATTTAAAGTTTATGTCTTCTACATTTGAGCAAACAAAAACCTTGTAAAGATGGAGAATGAGAAGAACAGTTTTAAGAACCCATCATAAACTCTTAATTAGGACAAATAGAAGTCCATAATTTGTGACAAACTAGCACACACTGATCAAAACGTGTGGATTCTGAATGCTGACTCTGCAAGGCAGTCACACTGAGCAGCTCCCAAGGATATTCAAGATGTCATTTAAATCAGGTATTGTCCTGACACTGCTACTTGTGTCTTCCTAAGACAAATTCTTGTGTTTCAGAGAAGACACAGAAAAAATTCAAACCCTTGTTAAATTTCAAGGGGTAAAAATACTAAATAAGGGTGATAAATTAAATGTCTTTAAGCATGGGCTGGATTATATGTAAATATCATGTAATGAGGGGGAGATAATTTTCATATGCACTTTGAGATAAAATCATATAATCAAACTTTGGCTTCTCTTTTGGGGAAGTCTCAATGCAGTCATTTTGTCCTCTTTGAAACTTCTGATTTTAGTCCTTATTCATTCTGAAAGAATATTTATATTACAAACAAGTCTTTGGGAGAGGACGGTTTCTTTGACTGTTCCCTTCTGCTTCCTGGGTTTCAATGAAGGTGTTTCAATGCCCAGCAGAATTGTGTAATTAACTGTATTTATCAAAAGCAGTATGAGCAAACGTTCTGAACATCTTTGCTCTTCTAAAGCTGAATGTAATTTGGGTGAGTCACTCTCCTCAAAGAGATTTAGAGAACGCCATTTGGGCTTTTTTGTACTTGCAATCAATGTGCTTGCATTTAAAATAATTGGATTACACCCCAAGCTGAAAAGGCTTGAGAAAGCAGAGGAAACCAAATGGCCTCGTTACTGGTGTAGCTGCACCTCATTCTCCAGCACTGAAGTGCTAAGAAAATATCCCAGTGGAACACTGAACAGAGCTTAATTTGGGATCATTCTCTGATCAATTGCAACTATTGTAACTGTGAATTCTAAGGAGATGATACACAACAACCATGATCCAGGCTTTACCATAGAGCTTTTAGCAGATTTTGTCATGGAGCAATTACCATGGCCTGGTGAAGGCAGCCAAAAGGAAATGAATAAGAGGATGTGTTGTGAGAATAAGAGCCATGAAATGACAACAAGTTGGTGTTCACTGCTTGGTGTCGGTCCAGGAACAAAAAGCAGCAAATGAGAACCTTTGGGGATATTTTTAAAATATAGATTGCATCATGTTTTTCAAAAATTTCAACACCCAGAGACAGAATACAGTAGATTTGCCAATTACACTTTTTTGCTAGACCATAACAGATGTATCTTTATCTAGATGTGATGGATGAATAATTTTTCCATGCAATAGAAACATTTAGACTTGACACAGAATGTGACTGCCAGATTTAGTTTACTACTATTTTCAAAAGCCAACATGAATTGAAATTTGAAATAGAAATAATTATGTAATAATATGGAATGATCTAATAATATAGAATTATATAGAAATAAATAATTCTAAATTCTATATATTGTTCTAAAATATGAAGAAATTTAAAAACCCCCACATTTCCAATCTTGTTTTGTTCAATTTACATGCATAGCTCTAGTTTGCAAAGATATGTCTGCAAAGATGTTTCTTCCTTCCCTCAGAGCAAAAACGATCCACCTCTAGGTCATCTGAACTCTTTAGTATGTTAATTTGTCAAGTTTTAAAATCTCTAAATACTTGTTTTATTTTGTGTACAAATGATGGAATAAATAAACGTTCAACATCCAACCAAACAGAGCAACTAAGTGTAAAGGGGGAGATATGAGAAGGAGATAGAAACTAATGAATTATATGGATTAACATGAGAAAAAATAACAGTGGATAAGAAAGTGGGTGGCCATATTTCATCTCTTGATGAGTCTGTTACCTAGGAAACAGAAGACTGAGTTCTTGCATAAATGACCCTATGCCTGTGGATTTGATGAAATTATATAGGACTACAATTTATGCAGAACAAGGAAGAAGATTGTCAGGGGCACTGTTTATTAGGTGAAATAAAAAGCCTAGAAACCTATTTTCATTTCAATGAGCTTTTAAACCATTTATTACCCAAGTCTTCTGCCTTTACTATCTAAGTTTCTGACCTAACAAAACTACGCAATAAAAACTAACCAATCACCTGATGCAGCTGATTAATCACCCTCTTTTAAGGTTCCTGTAGAGCACACGAATCATTCAGTGAACTCCAGCTCCCACCAACTCAAATTGATTCCAGCTGAAATCCAGTTGGCATTGTTAGGACTGCATTTTGGCTACTAACAAGAAGTTCATTAATCCGCTGTGCCTGCTGGGCCTCCACCAAAGGCAATCCAGTTAAAGAAGCTGTAGTGTGTCCTCACATGTGACAGTGAACAGAAGTAGCTCAGTTTTATAGCAGGGAAAAGCTGGTAATCAATCATGTGATATTTCTAAGAAAATCTTTGTACAAATACAAAGTAACCACTAAAAAATGATAGTGTTTTCCACTTCTTGACAAAAAAAACCCCCAGAGGAACTCAGAGGAACAGCAGCAAGAATTCAAAATGCATGTTTTTCAATTTCATGCAATTAGCTTTTTTAGATATGCTTTTCTTCACCAGCTTCTGAAAACTTTAGCAAGGTTTGACTATTTTCAATAATCTTCCAATGATCTTCTAAGATACCATTTCTTAATTTTCTGTGCAAATAAAAAGCTTAGAGTATGCTTAAGAGATCAATATAAAGATTATTACATTTGAAATACTTATATTTCCTATATTTATAATGATATTCAGAAGGGTCCAACTGAGCGAGCTCCAACAATTTCTTTACATGGTGTTCAAAAGGTAATGTCTGGGAATGAATTTAGAATGGAACAAACATAAAGTGAACAGAGCTTGGATCAAAAAATTGTTCTTCATTTGCTTTGTATCTAAACTTGAGCAGCTGGCAGTTCTAAAATCAGCACACTCCCTTTGAGAATGGGGTTTCAAGGATATCTTGAAACAAAATACAAAAATGAATTAACATTTTTATTCAGAAAAATATATGACATCCCACAGCAACAAATTTTTGTTACATTGAACTGGACAAATGCACTTCTGGTTTAAAGATGGAATTTCACCAGTTGCAGTGGAATCCCTTCCCAGACACGTTCTGAAAGGAACAGTATGTTCTGACACTGACAATGAGCTGTTTATAGGTTATACTTTATTACTGTGGAATACACAAAATGATAAATAGATGGTATCATAATCATCTGTTAAAACCAAGTTAAAATATTGAGAGGCTGGAAAACAATATGTGGGAGAAGAGGAATATTTCCTGCAGGAGAAAACTTGAAGTGTATTTATAAATCAGTGCTCCTCACCACTATAGAACTTAGAGAATCAGGAATGGATTTGGGTAGGAAGGGACCTTAAAGCTCACGTTGTTGCAAGCCCCTGCCATTAGATACAGCTTCACTGGGGATGTAGGACACAATATACTCACAATACTTCCCACAGCCACCTAAGGGAGCCCATCATATCACATCTTGTTTGACAGAATTTCACAAAGTACCCTAACATTTTAGCCACGGGTCGAGAGTGAGCCATTTTATGGTTGCCTGCTATGGAAAGTGGCGTGGCATTTGTGTGACACATATTTTAAAGAGAAAAATGCTTTCCTCTTCAGTGCTTTGGAGCTCTCCATGCTGCGCTCAATCACAGATATCTCAAGCGATTGCACCCTTACACTTCACTTAGCAGGGAGCAAGAGTCATGAACTGGTTCAGCGCAGAGCAAGACAATGAGCGTGTGCTGAACCACCAAATATTTGTGCTCTTTTTCACTTTGTACAATGTAAAATGCATTCCTTGCAACACAGAAGGACAATCTTGGAATTCAGCTCACAAATTCTTAACCCTTCTGAAGTGCAAAATGTAATTTGTGAGCACAAGGAGAAGACATGAAAAATGGAAGATTGATTATGATAGACCACTTTCAAATTTCTTAATGTAGCCTTTCTCCAGACTCTGCTATGTACTTCTCATCAGCCTAAGGCAAAAAATAAAATACAGTCTTTATAAAGGTGATGAAAGACACTAGGAAATGGGAATAGAAATGAGGCAAAATAGTGCATAACATTCCAAATGTGTTTTGTTGAAGTCTTCTCCCAGCTGAGAAGAAATAGCAAGACTAACAAATGGAGCTGTGAGAATTTCTTATCACTCTTAAAACACACTATAACCATTTAATTTATAAAATGGGGGATTAATCCTCCTGTTTTGTACATGTTACACAGTTTAGCATTCATCCATGGGGGAAACTGCAGAGAGACATCCTCTTAAAATCTTAAAAAAGAAATTTCCAAAGAAATTCTCAGAAATTTCCTAAAAATCATACTTAGTGTGCACCCGAATTTCTGAAATGTTGAAAAAATATTTAATTATAATTTTCCGAAGAAGTAGGCAGTTGTGGTTTGGGCAAATAAAGGAGAATAAGACAGCCAAGTATCACACAATACTTGTTAAAATTAGTAGAAAGTTGGCCAAAATCACACTTTTGACAATATTTTGTGAACACCTGATTTGGCACCATGCTTAAGCCCACTGAAAAGCCTTTTCCCAGTGGCCTTTATAGCTACTACTGTAAATAAAACTAGCATGAGATGAAAGGCACAAGGCCTGAGAAGTGTTAATAATTCTTTATTTTGTGTGAGATTCCAATTCATGTGTTTTCTTAGCCTTTACTGAAATATTGAACATGAAATGATATTTCCCAAATAACCATAAAAATTAAGTTGTTATATACTATGTAAGGCATTTCACTTAGATACCTAGAATCTGGTTTTTTTAATTATCTATGCTTAAAAATGAGAGCTTATAGCATGTAAAATGCTAAAACACACTACAAGATAAACATTTTAAACTCTAGATGAAATGCAAAGGAAATATTAAAACTATCAGTTATAATAGATATACTTATATATTCTTATATATATACTTATACTATACTTATTATTAATTATATACTTTATATATATACTTTTATATATATCACAGGCATAGTTAACTTTAAAAGAAGTATTTAAAAGAAACATTTTCTCTTTGGAAGTCAAACCAGAGGATGCTAATTGTCAGGAATGGCTAATTAAAGGCATCATATCTCTGATGACAATAATAAGTGTTTATGAACTAGGCACCTTCAGGTGGGGAAGAGAAGCAAAACCTTGCTGACTACTGGAAAAGAAGGCAAACATATGACAAGCAAAAGAAAAAGGTTAAATATTGCAGGGTGAAAACACTTTCATGGATTTGAAAGCTATCCTGTATCTCTCACCTTTTCAAAGCTTTTCTGGGAAAACACTGTCATGCTGTACAGAAGGTACCTATTAAAATGCTTTGTCATATAATCCTCATTTTATTTTATCCATGTTTTGTCCTGACTTCTTCAGCAAGTCGAAAGAGCCTTGGATACTTTCTCAGAGATCTCTTTCCTTGAGAAATATCCAATAGATTTTCCTTAATATGTTGGAATTAGTCAATAAGAGAGACAAACTGAAGGTCACAAAGGCACACCACTCATCTAAATCGGTTTTTAGGAACCTTTTGAATTACCTTATCCTGAAAAACTTTTGAGGCTTGCAGCAGAATGTTCCCATCCCTTCATTTCTTAGTGTTACTTGCTGTAGCAGGAGAATAGTTTCCCTTTCATCATCCACTGCCAGCATGAAATCCCATTAACAATAAACTCTCACCCACATTTTGCCCCCTCATACAGAGACACAGGCTTTGATTCATTCCTCTGCACTCATACCAAGTCAATTTAAACACCATTTGCACACAATTGTCCTCATTTATTGATTTAGTCCTGGAAAAAGAGAAAGGGGCAGTAGGCTAGATAATGTGAATCTGACTTAACTTTTATCAAAATACAATTTCTTCCCACTGCTACACGTGTTTATTACATCTCTGTAACAGGACAGCTAGTGAGCAAACATGCAAAATTATGTTGTTGAAGATGTAAAAAATGCTCATCAGTATGGATTGCAGGCAGAATTTCTGTCTATATCAAAAGAAACAGGCTTTGGATATATACTCACTTCAATAAAAGCCTGTAAAATTCTGGAGCCTCACAGTTTGCAAGACACCAATGAATATTTTATGTGATCTGGAGTAATTGCCTGCTTCTGGCAGTGCTTTTTTATTTATACCTGTGCCTTGAACAGGTAGACATGCAGCTTCATGAGACATACTTCGAGGTTACCAATTCTGTTAAAAAATAAATAGTAGAGATATAAATACTATAATTATATATAGAAATGAGAGAAATCTGTCAGTGAAGAAAAAGCAAATGAAAATTCCTTAAAAGTTCAGTTTAATTTCCTACATAAGAAAGACTAAGGGGATTGAAAAGAGGAAGAAGTAATTTTAAAAAGGAAAAAATGCTTTAAAACTGAAGGTTAATGACCAGCTAATGTGAAGAATTAATAAAAAAGCAAGAAAAACAAAAGCATAGGTCTTGAAACAGAAAATCAGAAAATAGACACCATCAAATTGATTTGCAGACTATGGAACAGTGAAATACAAACAACATATATAGAATCAATGTTTCCTGCTCTTACTTTTACATTCTCATAATTTTCTTAAATTCTTTGTAGAACCCAGGGAATTATTGCCTTCTGTATTTGGTGTCCTGGCCAGTTTGAATCTCTCTCAGTGCAGAGGGATAACTCCCACTATGGAATGCTTTTGATGATGCGTGTTAAACTGTTTTAACGTGGAACAAAATTGGTCATCCATGTTCCATGTTGTGCAGATTTTTATTCCCATGCAAATGAGTGGCATGATAGATTTTTATGCCTCCCATCTAATGGAGTAGTTTATAAGAAACGAATGAATAATTATATCTGTTCTTCCAACATTACAAAACCATTCTAGGACAAAAGTGATTAATAAAATGCAGGTAGATTAGATCTGGTGGAAATACACTTTGTTCAAGATTTAAAGTTTTTTTAAAGTAGATGCTTTGTAATAACAAGGATCAATGAATGTTCTACCTATTCAAATGTACAAATAACATCCTCTTAGATTTTAGGACATATTTATCCACATGGCTTAGAGTTTTGGAAAAAAATTTGCATTGATTAACACACTCTAAGACTCCTAAAATGATAATGATTAAAGTAATTGGTCATTCTCAGGAGGGTATAAATTCATTTCCAAGGGGGCCACATGGCAGCTTTTCCATGTGTCAGTCTCTTGGGCATACAGAGTCTAGTAAACATATCAACTAAATATTGGGATAGAAGAACAACATCTCTAAGAGTTAAAGAATAAATAAATTATTTTTGTCAGGTTTTGAAGACAAACAGCAGTTGTATGCACAGCCTAAGGTAATATTTGGCAGAGATGTGAGAATTTTTAAGTATTGCAACTTTAAACACCAAAATAAAAGGTGATAGAGTCTATAAATCCCAGCAAAGAAAATACAGACATCCTGTTGAGAAACTATGTTGGTTTCTCAAAAGCTCATAAAGGCTAATGACATCTAAATCCACAAAGATGATTTGCCTTTCTAGGTGTAGCTGGTGCTTATTTCTTCTGACATTTCTTCCAAGAAAAATGAAACTGTGACTTTTAGAGTGGGTCAAAATTGGATTTGTGTTGTTGGAAGATTAACTAACTGTTCTACTATGACCGTGCTAGGAGTAATTCTAATTATCTGCTGGAATACATGGCACTGGACTTGCAATTTCTTAATAGCAAATGTCATTTCCTTTCTTTTTTTAAAATACTGAATAATCAGGTAGTAAGGGCGCACAAAATGGAAAGTAAAGGTTACTACAGGAAAATCTGCTCGGTGAAGTTCAGCTAACAGTTCAGTTGCCCTTTTCTAGCTAATTGGGGAGATTGTTTGAAAGAGTAATTGTTGATTTTATGACCAGAATAAAATAGGAAGGGGCACAGAGGTGGATTAACATCTATAAAAATTATTTCTGAGCTTATTTTTTTCACAGATAAGCTTCATGAAACAATCTGCAACTTTTTTTTTTTTTTGGAAATTCTATATTACATTTCAGAGAGAGGACTCTTTAATTTTCAAAACCACAGCATCTTACTGTATGTATCAGGTATTCAGGTTGACTAGACCTTTCTAATGTATTTAGAAATTTTTTTCCAAGAATTGATTATTTCATTGCAGTAAAAATTTTTCTGATGCCACTGGAATTTCTAGCTCAACACAAAGAGGATCCTTCATCAGATGCAAAGACAAACTTCTTTAGTCTCTTCTCATTTCCAACTCAAATGTGGATCTCGCAGTTCCTCCTAGTCATAATCCATCATTTTCACACGAGACCTGGTGGCCCCAATTAAATCACAAACCTAAATAAAAAAAGTCATTCTTAGAGGGGAGATGGGGAGCTGAGGACACCCTGAGAAAACAGAACAAATTTGAAATAAAATGGGTGAACTTTACTACAAACCAAGTTTTGTTAGCTGTGACTCTTCAACCCATGTTACAAGTGAGGTCCTTGTAAACACTTGACTACAAACCATCTTGCACTGTGACCTTCCCCAAAGGCACAAGGACATTAAAAATGCACTGTTTGTGAAGGTCAGGGCAATCAATGGTGTCAGAGAGGCTGGGGATGCATCTGTTAAAGACACAAATATCAACTATTTTTGGATAGCTATACCCAGTTATCTTCTGGAAGAAGTAAATTAGAGATACTATCCCAGCTAATGAGAGAAGAAATGTAAGGGAGCCTAAGGTGGTGTCAAGATGATGAGCTGGAAGATATTTTGACTTATTTTTTGGTTTTATTGTTAACTTTTATGGGCTTCAGAGCCTGAAATCAGTAAGTAATTAGCTTCCAAGTCACAATTTAGAAATCAAATGCACTGCAGGGCATACAAGAATCTGAATCTTAGGCTAGAATGTCACAGAAACCATTTACCACCTAGGGAAAGAGTTAAGAATTCAGAAAAAAATCTTTTATTTAGAAAATCTAAAAAGAAAAATTTCTAGTTTCTTAGATAATAACCCCCCTCCACTTTATTTCTTTCACTTCCCTAAGAGACATCTTATGAATTTCTATTTATTATATGTGAAAAATTGTTGTCTCATATATCAAGAGTTTACTATCATTATAGTGCAAGGGTTCCATACCTCCTCAGAGTTCCATTCCCCCTCAATGTTGTTCTGGTCCTTGGAGCAGCCATCTGACTCAGATCCCACCAATCCACTCTTTTATACCACTGTTCTTGTTGGCCAGGTGTGGTCTGTTAACATCAGGCCTGCTTATCTGATTCCAGCTGATCCCATTCTATATACCTTCATTTACCCCTTTTGTAACAAAAATTTGTTTTGCCATTGAAAAGATAAGGAGGAAAAGTGATAAAACAATCAAATAACAACGATGAAACCTAAAACTCTTCCATTTTCCTTTGAAGTCTGCCAGTCTTGTTTTGTGTCCACTATGAGAATGAAGATAAACTCAGTTGTGGAAAGAAAAGAAAGAATTGCGCTGTTCAATCTTATACTGATAATTTAACCATATAGCTCTGTATCCTTTCATACAAAAATTTGTTTGCCATTCTGCTATTTTTAGAGATGGCTTCTTTCAGTTTTCCTTGTATTTTACTGATCACCATATTTGGGACAAGGAGAGAAATATCTCAGACAGTTTCAGTTTTTCTTCCTTGGTCTAAGAAACCAAATGGTGATTGAGTGCATATTTCACAAGCCAATTCTTCCAAGTCTTGGAAGGTGATTTTGGTTTCCCTTTGGTTTTCTGTAATCCCATTGTGTTGGGTGAAGGTTTTGCTTTGCACTGAGGGTTGGTGGCTGAGAAAAGTTTATGGCATAGAGTGGAATAGGGACCAAAGCACACAGCTTGTAATCTTGGGGATTTAACATACATTATGTCCTCCATGTGTTTTAATGGGAATATAGTCAGACCTGCTTTTCCCTTTTTTACCTTCCCCAGAATACACTCCTATGTAAAATAGAACTCCATAGTAAGAATTTCAGGGTTTGCTTATTTAAAATCAAGCTGTATAGAGGTGTTCAGACCACCTGTAGCACTCATCACAGAGTTCCCAGAATTATCTTGCAAGGGGCCTCCAATGATGCCTCAGGTTTGAGCTTTTATGTTTTTCAGATTCTGGGCTGCTTTAGTGTGTGGGTCTGAGCTTCCTATGAGGGGCATGGTGAGCTCCGTGCACAGAGCAGGGAGACAAAACAATTCCTTCTCCAGCTGGGGACCAGGACAAATGATCCAAATCTCAGGCCCAAGAGCACAAAACAACGTGGGCTGAAGAGAGAAAAACAAGGGAGATGAGATTTCATAACCTAAAGCTGTAATTGCATAATTAACTCCAATATGCAAATGGAGCAGAACTTATAAAAGTGAGAGACCCTGTGACCAGTTGTCCATTTTGTGACCATTTTGGTTCATCTTGGGTGCAGCCCTGGCTGGGCTCTTGTGCTGCCCAAGGTGGATCCATTGAGGCCTTTAATAAACCCCTGCTTTATTCTTTAGCTCTGTCCAGCCTCTGTTCTAGGTCAGCCTTCTAAAGGCATCACAAACACCATCACAGAGTTTACTGCAACTAGTGACTTCCTCAACAACATTTGTTTGAATACCAGCCTAAGAAAGTTGAAGATAACAAACTTGCAAATGGAAGAGAAGTCTTGAAAATGTGAAATGTTTCCTGAGCAGTAGTTTAAAGCCTTCATCTGAAATGCATAAACAATTAAATGGCCATCATTCAGATTAAAAATAAGCTCATATCTGCAGGGTTTTCCTGGCAGTTCATACATTTTACATACTACTCTCCAGCCTCAGGAAAGAAAAGAATCAAGAACATTCTCACTGAAAAAAATATTCTTCAGTTAGGGCTTTATTGTGTATTCAGAAATTCTACTATATTTAAGTATTTCTCCTCCTAAGTAGTAAGAAGAAAGGGGAAATTATCACTTTGGAACAGGAATTATATGGGATGTGATGCACTAAATCTAGTTGAGCATCAACTAAAGTCAACTGAACATCAGTTTTGTAGAAGGCACTCTCCAGTACTTTAAAGCTTTTAGTAAGGTGGGGTGAAAAAGTAAAAAATGGAGAGGAAAAGGTAAAGTAAAATTTTGTGGGATCAAGGACTGTAATTATCCAAGATTTTGGAGACAGGGATTCAGCTTTGTTTCTTGTGCACCAGAGTGAACATTAATGGCTGAATTCTTTGAGTATTTTCATCTTCATCTATTCCTTTCTTATATTTTATTGGTCATGGGAGAAACCAGTAGAGGTTGAAATTGTAATACCTTGGTTTCTCTTCAATGTTCTTACCAAACCTGGGCATGGGAATCCAGTGAAACCAACTTTGTTGACTAAATTAAGAGAAACAATTGATTCCCTCAAGGGTAGAGAGGCCTTACAGAGACATTGCCATAAATGAGAATACTGGGCATCCACTGACACTGTGAAGTTCAACAAGTACAGATGGCAGATTTGGCACCTGGGGTGATGGTGCTGGATGTACATCCAGACCAGCTGGCTTGGGGCACTGCCCACCTCTCTAGGAAGTCTGTTACTGCATTTAACCATTCTTGCTGTAAAGAAATGCTTCCTAAAATCAGCCTGGGACTGGGCAACCTGGACATCATCCACTAAGGTACATGAACTTTTAACAGCAGGGTGCAAAGGTGGAGCCAGGCTCTTTTCAGTGGTGTCCATTGAAAGGACAAAGGCAGCGGGCACACACAAACACAGGTTGTTCTGTCAAACATCAGGAACACAGAAACCTGGTTTTACTGTGGAGGTAAACACTGGCACAGAGCCCCCAGAGACCCTGTGGGGCTTTCCCCCTCAGAGATATTCAAAAGCCACATGGACATTTCGCTGTGCATCTCTAGGTGTCCTGAGTAATTTTGATTCTGTATTGTTCCTGCAAGGGCTAATTTCACCAAATTCCTCTTTCTTTGATACCTTCCTGGACCCATCTTGATGTCTCCAAACTTCTCTAAATAAACTCTTAAATTTAAAACTATGAATTCTGTGAAATTTCCCAAGGATTTCCTAGTTCCTGCAGTGCCTCTGTCACGCTCTTAAACTGAACTGCAAGAGTTATGTCTTGTCTTCAGTTCATCTAAGGATTAGACATTGTAAATGATTGTGTTGAAATTTAAGGAAGTTTTGTTATCATAATTCTTGCACTACCTCCTAAACTCATGAATTTCACTTCTTGGGGAGTGGAAAATAAAGATGGACAAGTTTTATGAGCAAGCTCCTATCTTGGGATGTAAATAATTGAATGAATAGCATAGGAAATGAAATAGTTTCCATTATGCATGAATGATTGGTTCTCCAACAGACATTTTCATTTAATGCATGCATGTCTATAATATGACTGTATATTGAAAATTTAAATTCAAACATTTTGCCAGAAGGTTCACTCAGATTGTATTTCTTTAAGGACAATAGATGAAGTAAGGAAAAAGCAACATGTTAGATGATACACTGCATAAGAAATTTCCAGAAATTATCTGCATTTTGAGTGTTCTGCCTCCCAGCTGTTCTTCAAATATGAAGCACCAGCCAAAATTACACTGAATAAATAATCCAATGTTTCTAAAGGGCTTTTCATTCCTTCCACTTTCTTACAGGGTTCTGAGCTAGCACATCAGGCCATTATGCAAATTAAGAAGTACAGCATGGAAGAGAAGAGGTTCCACACAAATTTCATTTTGTCAGGTTTTTTTCTGTTTCTGAAGTGTCACTTGTAGATAATTATTTATATAGGTGTTTTGTGCAGGATGTGCCACTTCTCCCAGATGTTATCTGCAGAGCTGAATATCCTGTAACTCTCAAAACTTACACTTCCAGAATGAACCACCACTTTTTTGGGAAGTTGTTTAAACACTCAGGAGAATAATCTCATTTTCAAAGTTATCACTGTGAAAACATATAAGCCAATACTTATTTGCCGACTCTCTACAAAATGAGAGTTTGTTCCAGAAGTTCTTAATATAGGAAAGTCAACTTAAACTTCAGAAAATGCTTGCTATTTTACAGTAAGGTAAATATATTCGAGAGATTTTGGGCACTATCTTTCCCTGAAGCACAGTCAACAGGTTTTTCCAAGATAATTTAGTTTCCAGGGTGGAATTTCCTGTTGGAAATAGAAATACAAGCATGGCCCTGTGTCAGCAAGGGTGCTGTAAAACAGCACTCACCTGAGCTGTGACAGGTGATGACACCTGACTCCCTGCCCAGAATTGGACTGAGCAAGGATTTTGGATGCTGGTAGCATAAAAAACATTATGCTTGAACTTAATGGCCTTACAGGCTTTTTCCAACTTCAAATGTTTCTGAATTATGCTGAGGCTTGATGGGGATGTAGCCAGTGGCCCAGTATGTATGGATGAGTACTTACATTCATTTTCCAGTTTCTCTGGTGACTTTTTAAAAATTTTGTTGCTTTAACAATTTTTGAGAAGCCTTGGATTTGTTTGGATGCAAAATAAGATTAAGAACAGGCATGGATTTTTTTTTAAAAAAGTAGCTCCTGTCATACAATGCATTGTGTGTTTCTGAGTAGAGATTACAGATGTTCAGGTCAGTGGATTTAAAAGAGTGCAGCACAAACAAAAGTGTGTGGGTGTCAAACAGGAACTTGTAGAAAGTTGAAAGACACTTTAGCAGATAGATTATGCAGTATTTGCACAGAGAGGGCACTCCCACCACCTCTGTCAGAAAACCTGGGCAAAGAGAAACTACCAGATGCTAATTCTATTTAAGAGCACTTAAAATAGGCATGTAGGGGAGACTTACACCCCCAGACTATCCAAAAATCTCTTCTTCAACACAGAAATAGTCCACAACCACATTCTAAATGATATCACAGTATCTGGGAAGAGCAATAGCAACCTGAGACACATGGATTGCTGACCTGAGCACACAGATTTTCTCTCTTGCAAATCAATCACCACATTCATGGAAGGAAGAGAGAACACACCAGCTTTTCTTCTGTGTTAGTAATACCTTATCCAATTCAACCACTGCCATCACCTTTTTCCCTCTGAGATATTTGTTAAGTGAAGAGCTGTAGTATCAGAAAACAAGTAGTTTTCTGAAGAAAACAAGTAGTTTTCTGAAAAATCAACTGTAGTATCAGAAAACAAGTAGAATTTGTTTCCAGGAAAGTGAAGTCCTTTCTTTCTAGGGCTTCTCAGAGTGCAACAGCAAAGCTGAATCCACTTTTAAACACTTAGGTTACTAAGGCAGAAAATGAGACCTCTTTCATAGCTCTTTATAGCTTAACTATAATAAAAGAGAATTGAACACTATAAAATCTGCTTCCACTGTGAAGAATAAGAAAAT
This sequence comes from Emberiza elegans, assembly GCA_024865655.1. NCBI lineage: Eukaryota > Metazoa > Chordata > Aves > Passeriformes > Fringillidae > Emberiza > Emberiza elegans. The sequence goes on from JALJVW010000168.1 coordinate 1,552,258, forward strand.
CAGGGAAAATGACAAAAAAAATCCCATTGTTGTGGGCAAAAAAATTGTAAAAGGGAAAAAATAATGTAATTTGGTAAGGGACGTTGAACATTATGTGGAAATGGCAGACATTGCCAAATTGCCATAATTGTGAAAAATGTGAACTATTGATCCAAATACTGGTGGGGAATTACTATTATTCTTTCCCTCATGCCTAGCATTCAGAGGTGACTAGGGATGTGAAGTAACTGGCTGAATAATGAAAGGAGCAGGAGGAAACATCAGCCTGTGCAAAACACCCTTTTCATATTGATGCTGGAAAACACGCAGGCATAATTCACACAAAATACTCAAACACAGGACACCAAGGTCACCAAGTAACAACTCTGAAAGCAACTCTGTCTTCACATCTGAAGTTTTTGAGCTGGGAAAAACATAATTTACAGATATTTATTTTGAATTCTCTCTCAATAAGTGTCAGGGACTCTATGGCCTCTCTGAGGGCTGCTGCATTATTTACTTCTTACTGTGTTGTTAGGGAAGAGGCAATACAGATAACACCACAATATCCTAAGACTAATCCTCAGCAAGATCATGTTTCTGGGGAATAATGCTTCTGCCAAAAAGGAATTTAATGAGGTGACAGATTGCACAGGATAATCTCCAGCCTTCCTGGCCAAGAATACAGAAATAATTCTCCAGGTGACCAAAGAATAGTTTCAACCAGGAACTAAAACAAGATATATAATCTCCACTAGTACAGAACTCCTTGGAAAGGCCTGAAATCTCATACAGTTTGCATTTCCACTGCCATTTCCAAAGGCAATGATTTTCCTGCATTTTGATGGGGCTCACCAGCCATTTACAGACATGATGGGCACTCTGCCCCATCTCCAGGATGGTTGCGTATATAAATAGTGAAGTATGCATTACAAAATTGACTATTTTTTAAATTTGAAACTGGACTGTGACTGACACTGCTTATGGTCACCCAGAAAACTCTGCATTTGAATAAAACACCATCATGTAACATGTGAATTAGGTCACAGATAAAATTAGATTGCAATTCCAGCTGTAACAGTACAGATACTAGTAATTTTCACCATTATTGTAGTGGGACATAAACTAAATTACTGTGGGGAACCTTCCCAGAACACTTTCTATAACTTCTGCCTTAAAGGCCACTAAAATTCTCTTTCATTTATGGAAACCAAGTTGATTAATTTGAATCTTACAGGAGAAATTCACAGGCATTAGGCAAGAAAGGACAACAATGAGATGGGCTTTATAAACAGCTTTTTTTCCTGTGAACCTAGTCCATACAAGACTTCCCTTTGGTGGTTTTTCCCTGTTAACTCACTGTGTCTAAGATGCAGCAATCTGTGCGTTAATTGGTTGCCAGAAGGTTTCTTCTGTCCTCTCTAAACACTGTTGGTGCTCATTTCAGCTTTGTGTTCCTTCCTCAAAAGCAGAAAGCTTTCAGCACCTTGTCTGACTTTAATTCTCCCAAATTCCCAAACATTTACAGCCAACCCACCATCACAGTCAGTACTTCTGCCATGAAGGGCCAATTCCCCACAGTCCATTGGGTTTCCATGTCAATCTCCAGCTTTCAGAAGGGCTTTGCAGAAGTCCATAATCAAAGGTACTGTTCTAATACAACTTTGTCACAAGGAGTGCTCATTCTATGCCACTTCAGGGAAGCTGTCTGCAATTTTAGTGACTTCACAACCTCGTTCAAACCACACCTTAGATAGCTGTATGAAATTCATGTATATTATTGTTATGCGCTGTTTGCACTAAGCAATTTTAGACAGAAATAGCAAGCATTAATTTGATACACAATAAGTAAGGCATTTCAATCAGAGAGAGAAACACACAATGCATTGTATGAGCATCACTGCTGTTCTTAATGATTACTCTGCAATATTCTGAAAAGGCAAAACAGCAAAGACTTTTTCTGAAGCTGAGATTTGACCAGCCACTGAAAGGCAAAGCTATTCAGCTCAGATGCACTGTTTATATTGACCAAAGAGTTACTCAAATAATTTCTTGTCTTCCTTTTGTATGTGTTTTCTGGCATCTAATGCAGCTTTGAGCAAGTGCACAGCAATTTCTGATGGTTGTTTTAGATGAAGGCACAGAAGATGTTGTCATATAGTGCAAGAGATCCATTGTCATTACATTTCAAGTTCCATATTGCTAGAGTTTCAAACCTCCTTGGTGTTTCTTGTAGGCAGCTCCTCTAGGCACTGACTCTTCCTCATCCTCAGAGCAGCCAATGGACTCCAGCTCCCACCAATCCACTCTTTTATACCACTGTTCTTATTGGCTACAGGTGTGGTTTGTTAACATCAGGCCTGCTCCTAATCTTTAGTAATTGGTTCAGCTGCAATTCTTTAGGGGATAAGATTACATTCTATTCCACCTTCATTTACCCATACTGTGTCCTCCTACAAGAAGAGGCTGTTCAAAATGGTTAATGAAATGCAAATTTTCCACTAGCTGTGGATGTACCCAGTGTAAGCCAGGAGTTTTAAAAAATGTTAAAAATTTAATAGTTCAAGTATATAAAATAAAAAGGTGGGGGAGAAACTCTTATTTGCTTAATTCTTTCAGGCTCTCTTTACATCCAGTGTTAGGAGTCAATATTTGCATCAGAGCATGAGGTTCCTGTGTCCCCAGGCATTAGGAAAAAGAAGCTTTATGGATAGGTATTGCTCCTAAAAAACTTTTAGTCTAACCAATGTTTTCACCTGTGTCAATAAAGACTAACACAAAGCAGTATGACACTTCCTAAAGAGCAACTGCAGTGGAAAACAAAGAAATGGAGGAGAGTCACTGAGTAGAAATAAAGCAGCAAGAAACAGTGATCTATGATGAACGTGTGTGAGGGAATGATCCCTAATTCTTTGGGATAATTATAGCTGCAGAGCAGAAGGGCTGAGCACCCCAGGCCCAGCTGGTGTTCGTGAGGGACCCTGCCACTCCCTGTCCCTAATAAAGCAGCTTGCTGTTCATAGGGCTTGAAGGAAAACAAACAATCCTCAGCATCTCTCTCCAAAAGTAGCAAACGCACATTTTCAAATTAATTAGGACAAGCTGAGTGTTTCCCAGCTTGAGAGATTTATATAAATATTTTAGGCCCTCTATCTGGCAGGTTTTGGGTGGATTGGTGTAGCAGAAGAGCAAGGAAAGACCACAAAAGGGAGGTTGTTGTAGCACTAACAGGACTGTGGGGCCCACACTCCAAGTTACTCCTTTCCCAAAGGAAATAAGCACCTAAATTACATTTCATTGCTACTATAGACCTCTGTATTCTCCACTGTGTTTTCTCTCTTTACAGCTAATATGGAAACAGAATCAGACATGGCAGTGGTTTGCCTTCTCTTGCATAATTACAGGCATATCTATTCCTGTGTGTAAATGAGTTTACAGCTCTGCTATGTGTTCTACAAGAGCAGAGACTAATGGAAAACAGAATAATATTGAGGAAAAATAAAATTACTGGGAACATGATAAATTACCCAAACGGTGTTGATGTGACAAAATTAAACAAGAGAGACATTGATTGACACGTTTTAGTCAGATATTTATTCTAGGACATGATTAACAGCCAAATGTACTTTTTGACAAGGATGTCAGTACAAGGATAACTTTTAAACTGCAACTAGATTTTATTTTATTTTTTGGATTACTTTTCAAACAGTTTAGAAATGGGTCCATATTCATACTTCCAATAACGATGATCACAGGGACTTGTCAGATTTGGTGATATACACCATAAATATGCAGATAGGACCCTAAAGTTTACTTGACTAAGATCTTATTTAGATAACACGCTCTACAGCAAAAGTAACACAGCCATTTACTTAATTTTCTATGATCTGGCTGTGCCCTGAAAAGCTGGACTGCTCAGAACAATGCAATATCATCCATCTGGATTTAGGAACTTGAAAATAACATTGGAATTACCTCTTTTTTCCTTTGCATTTTGCAACAGGCAGCACTAAAACATATGAGTTTCTTAAAAGCTTTGGAGATGCTGTGAATCAAGCACAGCACAGACTGCTTTTCATTACAGCAAGTAACAATTAAAGGTTTTTCTCCTCTTTCTTCCTTTCTTTGGGAATGGGAAATCATTTTCCCATTTGAGAAGTTGTCAGGGGAAGGGTGACTGCTGTTCTGCTCGGTGAAGGGTTCTCAAGTTCAAATGAGCAAGTTGAGCTCGTTAACTGATTCCTGGTTATTGACAGACTGAAGTATACAATTATGATTCGTGTCAAGTATTTCCAAACTAGCTCCACTGTTGATTTAAGCTATTTGTATGGAGATCCAAAAATATCTCCTCTTCACCCCACTCACCATCTTTCTGTCTTTACTTAACAGCTGTTGCAAATGACAGAAGTTCCAGTTCAAAAATTGCCAGCAGGCTTGGGTATTTTAAAAGTAGATGAGGCACAAGTATATTTATGCTTCTTTTCTTGGACATGATAACTGTTGCCTGTACAAAATTCTTCTGCATAGTTACTTCTATTAGATGCTTTTTTACTAGTTTATTATATAACTCTATAAATTATTTTCAAGTGTAATAACTTTTGCCAGGGAAAGTAGTCCTGGTTGTCCAGAGATGTGTTCCAAAATAAAGAAATCTTGCTTATTTATTCTCTCCTTGCATGGAAGTTGATCAAGCACTTTTGGTAATCTTCCAGGATAATTTGTGAAAATCCATTATATTCTTCAAAGTTCTCTGCATCCTTTATATATGGAGAGACCTGAGTTTCATTTCTTTTGTTGAAAATACCAGCACTCTTTGTAAGCATTTATGTTTTGAGGGTGATTATAATTTTTCTTTTGTTCTTGATTCCTCTTTTATCTGGTCTCACAATACTAACTGGTAATGTAAAAAATGCAAGCGAGATCATTACAAACCCGGAAAATATCACAGTGTTCTGGCATTTAAAAACAAAGAAGTCAGTCTTCTAAAGTTCTCTCATCTTCTTCATGATGTGAATGCTCTAATTGATGGAAATGTTTGATTATGGTAATGTTTAATTACTTAGAAAAACTTTACACACAGACAGAGCCAAGTATCCCAGTGAGATAGAAGACAGTGGATAATGGTATCAGAACAACATTAAAATAAATCTGTAGGTGTTTGAGAAATCCTGAAGAGAAAACAGATATAATTAAAATAACTGTGAACTCTTCAGCATTAAGTAATGTTATCTTAAGCAGATTAAATACTTCAGTGTGAAAAAATGTTTCCATCTTTTTCAACCTTTTAAATTTCCTATTTCTTCATCTTCTCTCATTGCCCATCTGCCTGTTCCTTCTAACCTTTCCATATGATTTTGCAGAACTGTAGGATCATGATGTATTTCTGCCATTTGTTTTGCCACCAAAAGAGGGAAGAGTCCAGATTGTGTTCTGAAAAAGGAGGAAAATGCGAGACTTACTCTACAGCTTCTCTCCAGCTCAACTTTTTAAAAGCCCTTGATGCCTGAGGGAATTTACAGATGGAATGCCTGACGGAATTCACAGATGCACCTTGAGTCTGTTTCCAAGGCAGAATTAAAACCTTGCTCGCTCAAGGGACAGGTCAGCAGGGAGAATAAACTGAAGCCCCCCAGTGCATGCTGTGCCCAAGGGACAAAGGGAAAAGTGAACCTTTATCCATGGTCATGGTGAGTATTGATGGTCAGCCTCACTGCATTGCCAGCACGCTTTTCAGACCCCGAGTGTCATTTCCTAGAATTCACATTTTACTTCTGAAATCCTGTTTATTTAGGGTTTTGTTTTGGTAATTCCCTTCACACCTAGGAATGGAAATGTGCAGGAATGCTGAGTGTTATGTTCCTTTGTCAACTGCAAAGGGGTCTGGACAGCTGTTCACTTTCCCTTTAGAAAGGGGAATTTCTCAACAAAGACAATGAGTTGTCCCATCCCAGATTATGGGATATTTCCAAATCCCATAACAGCAATCACTTCTCACCAGAAAGGAAACATATAATTACTTATTTCTACATATATTGCACATAAATATTCCCTAGCAATACTGTTCCTTCACCTGAACCTTCACAGTTCCTTCATTGTGATTTTTAAAAGACAGAAACATTTTAGTCAAATCCCCCATAATGTCCTTTGTGTTTGGAGGTTCATATAGAACCTCCTTCCTTGTTGACCAGAGGAAATTAATGTGGGAATGTCTTTTAAAATACCAGAAGCCCTGGCAAAACAGTGAAATATACATAACTGTGGTACTCCTGGATCATTGAGAGACAACCTGTCCAACACAATGTCTTTGATGACCACAAACTGTCAAGGATGAAAAGTTCTTCATTAGTATTTAAATGGCACAGCAACTGGCTCACAAAGACTCACGTGTGGCTTTATTATTTTTGATCCCACATTATCCAAAGTTTTCATAGTGGGATGACATTATTAAGCTCTGAAGACCCTTCTGCAATTAGAAAAATGCAAAAGAAAGCAGGCTTAGGCAATTTCTACTTGCTCTTTCTTTATTAAACTTTTCCAGCTTAAGAAGATAAAAATACAGTGGTTTGCTCATGCACAATTCTTTTTGTCTGCAAAGCAAAATTTTCCCTAAAGCCAAAAGCTTCAGGAAAATACTGTCAGCCAATATTTGCCCCAGAGGGAAACACAAACAGGATAATTTATAAGTGTGCTGGGTTTTTTAAAACTCAGCAGGAAAATTAAGCCTGCTCAAACTGCCCCATTTTGATAGTGGAGGAAAAATACCAGGAGAGATTACAAGTTGGAGTCACAATTTACTGAAAAAATTGCAATAAACACAATGACATTAATGAAAAATTGTATAAAAGAATGAATGGTTGCCCATAAAAAGATTATTTGCCACCATAAGATGTCACCTGGCCCACAGGGACAAAAGCAAAGTGGCAGCTGTTCCCAGACAATAAGCAACTTCCATTTTTTAGGAACTCTTTCCTATTTCTTAAATGCACCTCTTCCATCTGGAGCAATGTTCCAGGTTCCAGCAGATGCAGACACTTAGGGGTGCCTTGGATAAGAAAGCAGGGTGAAGTTGGCTGTTCTCTGATATGTTGGCATCTATAGGAATGGTATGAATATAGATTTCTATAATATCCTAAAAAGTGATACTTTTTAAGCCTCTAAATTTGGTAGTTGGCTTGCCTCAAACTTCCACCAAAATGAAAGCAGAGATGAGCTGGGCACGTGATTATATTGATATATAAACTCAGATTCTTCTGTATATTGTGCTTGCATGTAAACGTCAGATAAACTGCAGACCACGTTGTGAAATATATTAATTTTAAATACAAACTTCCCCTCTTCTACCAGCAGGTGCCCTACTTAATATCTTTTTTTATATCCCTCGTGACTGAATGGATTGCATTGCTGGATTCCTTGTACGCTCATCCTTTTCCCTGCCGGACTGACAGGTGAAAATCAGCTGTGGAATTCCTTACCAGGCAGTGGTGGCCATGCAGGGGTACCCCACAAGCCTTCTAGGCAGAAGGTGAGCTCCTAGGTGTGTGTCTGTGCCCCTTTGGTCTAAAAGTCACATTGTCAAGTATATTTAAACTGTAGAGCACAAATGTTGCGCTCCCTCAGCAAGCCCGTGGTCTCTCTGTGATGGTTTGACAGGTGCCCAAATGCCAGAGAAATCAGCACAGGAAAAACAGAGCTTGAAACAAAATGTCACAACACACAGAGAAAGTGAAGCTGAAGGGTGAATGACACTACTCAGCCCCCACCAGGGGCTCTTATTTTTAAAGCTTTGTGCTTGAACTGAAGGGCACAGAAGAGTTTTTAAAATAATTAAATTATTAAACCCCACTTTTCTTTAATGTCAGCTAGTATAGAGTAATATATCTAAAGTAATCTCAAAGTAAAAAAGAAGAAAGGAATGGGAACAGAGGCTGGTAGACAGGGAATAAGTGTGTTCAAAGCAAAGGCTTCTTATCCAAATGAAGAGAAATGAGGAAGCAACAGCAAAGAGAGAAGTGCTGTGCTGTAACCAGACCTACTTTGACTCAGCTAATTTTCTCCATCACTGCAGAGGGAGAGCTGCACCATCAATCACAGTCAGAATGACTTTTTCCTGTTAAATACACAACTTTTCAGGCAGGTAAGTAAATGCAAAATATCTTCAGCAATGTATCTTAGGACAAGAATCCACACGTTAGGCGTGACTTTCACAATGAAACAATTAATTACTCAGGTGCTCATGGCTTCAGATAAAGCTTGGAGGGCAATTTCCCAGCAGCCATTCCCTGAGCCTCAATGAGCTGAAACTTCATGGAAAAGTGTGAACTTTATGGCAAGGGGGACTGATTGAAATGATCTCCATCTCCAACACCAAACTTGTCCCTTTACAATAAATGATGCACAAATTAATAATGTGCAGAACAGTCCCTGAGCCAGTGCTTGCTGAGCAACTTCCATCAGAACTTCCTTCACATCCTGGGATGATGAGCAGTGTGTCAGCAGGCATCAGCTGCTGTGAAATTCCCTTTCTGAGTGATTCATCTGTGCAGCTTGGAACAGAACTTTTGAAAGTTGAACTGGTGAGCTCAGAGAGGTGGGATTGTTCTGGGAGATCCCTCTACAGGAAGTAGGAGCGGAAAAAAAAGGTGTAATAATGCAAATTTTCTTTAGAGTTTTGCAAATCTCTGCTACAGGCATTTTGTTTTCAAGGGTTTCTCTTTCACTTGTACTCTATTTGTTGAATTCTGTGTCTTCAAGCCAGGATTTTCTCATGCAACAAATCTCAGGCTGATTCTTGAATAATGAGAGGATTTCTTGTTTCTTCCAGCAAAGACACAGAACTAATACAAAAGTTACAAACGCCTTTCTTATATTTGGTGTTTTGTTTTAGGAATAGTTCCATGAAGGTGAATTGTCCTTTGATGACATTTGCAAGGCTGTACATAGTATAGAAAATCCTGATACGGAATTTGGAACCTCTTCACAGGGACCTGAAACATTCCTCTGCAAACTGTTACTTCCAGGAGCAAACTCAAACTACACAGCATTTTCAAAAATAGTTTTTAATATTATAGGTGAGATCATGATTTAATAATTATTTTCCTCAGCACAGAGTGTTTCCAAGCACCTAACATAAAGGACAAGCTCTGTTCTGTATAATTAAATTATTATTTTGCTCTTATAATAATATTGAAAACAACATCTAATATCTACTAAAAAGATTCCTCAGGTATGTCTTGTATCTTGAATATGCAAAACTTGTACTCAATTCCAGACATTTGTTAGGTTCACTAAAAAGCCACTTTCATTTAGAAGATATTAAAAGCATCGAGATCATCATTGCTATAATATTTTTCTCTTAGGTTTTCAAGACACTCATAAAATGTCTTACAGGGTTTTAATTTCCACATCCCAATGTGAACTCACACAAATAGATTTAGTTTTGTAAAGATTGACTTTCCAGCCAGGTCACTTCCTGCTGAGTGAGTGAAGGCAAGAGTTTAATGACTTCATTGTTTTATTTTAATGAAGTAAAAAATAAAATAAACCTTAAAAATAAAATTTAAAAAATTATTTATATTTTATAAATATCAACAGCTGTGCCTTCATTTCCAGTGTTTGCACTTCTGGCCTTCATATTGCATTTCCAAACATCTTAAACTGGGCGTGACACAAAATTTACGACTGAAGGGGCCACAGTCAATCTCATGCAATGAATACAGCTCCAGTGCATATTCACCTGTCTTCATTTAAGACTTGTTAGGTTTCAAGGTGCAGGGTTTTATCTGCATCTTGTTCCTTCCTTCGGACCCTACTACAAGATATCCATGCTCTGGGGGGGCCTTGAGAAAGGGAAACACCCCAAACTTCTGAACATCTTGAGTTGCCAGTGTCTTGTCAAACCTGAAAGTGAAAAACACTGAAGAATGAACATGGAAATTGATACCACAAGAATTTCTTCCCTCCCAATATTTTGGGTTCAAAATGTAATTTTACTTGCTTGTTTATTTGCATGTGCCATTGATGTAGTAGACTGAGCATTGTAGCAAGAGGGAAAACATCAATTTTTGCTGTCACAAATAATTTTGAAATTGAAATTGATGAAATGCATATCTGGCTTGTCTTCCCACTCCATCTCTTTAAATGGAGGAAGGACACAAGAAAAAGAGAAAAATAATATTTAAATTCCCTCTTTCTTATGAAATCCACATCATATAATGGATCTGATTTATAACAGATCTGTTTAAAATCAGTGTCAAAGACAGCATGGGCATTAAAAAAAGGCCTCAAATGTCACCTTACTTACTGAACTAAACTAACTTCAGCAAAAAAACGTTTTATTACCTGGTTTATATTAGAACCTGGTCTTCAACATCCTCATGTGAGCCCAAATTCTGACATACTTCACAAACTGTAACATTTTTATTACACACAATGTAATACTGGTGGAAATGAGATCTGAGGCTTGTGTAGTGCTGGAGATGATAAATACCCAACCAAGACAGACAAACCACATTTTCATTGAAGGAAAAGGGTGAAATTCTGCACCAAAGGAAATGGCAGCCAATTATTGATATCAATGCTGTTTCTTTTCTCCTTATCTAATCTGCCTGGTTCTTTAATGATTAAAAAAAAGCCCTAATGGCAATATAACATTGGAGGTAATATTCAAAGGTATTTTGGTTACCTTTTTTTCCTTTTACATTCTTTTGACCATTTGAAGTGTTTATTCTCTGCTTTCTCTCTCTTTTTTTTTATTTTAATCTGAAATATTTTATAATAAAAAGCATAATGAAAATAATGGTTATGGTTTTCTCAAACCCATGTTCATATTATGCTGTTTGATGAAAAATTCTGTAACAGAATCACAGAGAGAGATGAAAAATGGATTATTCAAGAGTCCAAACTTGGATTTGAAAGTTCCAGAATGTTCACACTGTAGAAATGATCAATTTAATAATTTAATTTAGGAAATATCATGAACTTCTTTCCATTTCTTTATTTTCTAAAAGATACACCAAAGATGAAACAAAACGAAAAAAGGAAAAAGTCTCATTTAGAGGGTAAGAAAGAAAAAAAAAAAAAACCAAGGGAATTTGTGCAGGAATCATTATTGAGAATGCTAAATAGTCTGTACCAATCTAGTGTAGTGTGTTCATTTAGAGAGGCACAAGGTCAGCTTTATTTATATCTGGCTTGCAAAATGGGTGGGGAATTACCCATAGAAGCACAGGTTGATGACATGAACATGTGCAGGAATTGACTTGTGACTGTAAAAAATAGTTGCTATCTTATCTCAAGGTGTCTCACCCCGATCCTTATTCCCTGTGACACCAATTTTACAACATTTCCACAGGCAGCTTTGTCTTTCCATTTTTCAATCCTTCAAAAGATCTTTTGGGCTCGCATTGATACTCATCTTTTCTGATTACTCCGCTTTAGATTGCAATCAAGGAAAAAATGAACATTTCCTTGCAGAAAAACCCCGTGTAAGGCACACATGCAAAGGACAATAGCACTTAAGAGAAATGAATGAGAATCAGACATCATTTGCTCAAGGAGGCTTTTAAAATCTCCACTTAGGACTGTCACCTTGACAAACTGCGTTCCAAGTTCAAAGATTTTTATGTAGTCAGGTCTCCTCTAATGAGATTTCCACAGCCATTTTGAAGAACTTGAGTAAATTACTCACTTTTTTCCCTTTGTGAAACACAGCTGGAAAATGGTAATGACTCTTTTGGTATGGATTCCATTAACTAAATTCTTATTTTGGTTTAAAAAATTTGTTATTCCAATTGCTAATTATGCCTTTTGCAGCTTTTTTGTGAACGTACTCATTGCACATATTTTACTTCCTATTGTAAGTGCCAAGGTTAATATTTCAGGTTTACATTAACTGCAAGTGTTTCACGTTTAAATTAAAGACACACCTTATGTACAATTTAGAGCCTATTTTAGCCTTTAGAATAAATAGAATAAATGTTGGAATAATACATACCCTCTGGGCAGCACTTAGCTGCCTCTTACTGACTGCTTCATGATGAACCAGGTTTTTGACAGCTGTGTTGGTGACCTATTAGGAAATTTCTTTACCTTGATTGTAAGGGTAACCAAAACTATTAATTTTTGTTTCTTTCTTTGCTTCAGAGTATTTCTTTTTCATGCACTTAATATGTTTCAGCAAAGTCAGAAAGTTGAATGTTTGAAGAACTCCAGGGCTTTTACAAAGATGAGTGAAAGTATGGGATTTTTTTGTGGTTTTAAATTTGTAGTTTATAAAATGTGGATTTATGTGTATTTAATAAAATTTATATATTAGAAGAAGTTTTATGATTTTCACAGACATTGAAGGACACATTTGGCACTGCCTGAGATGAGGATTAAGGTGCTGTAGGTCTTATTATACAGAATTTACATAAGTTAAATAGCAGATTCCTGGGAGCTGAAGCAACAACAATTTTGGATAAGAAAAACTTTGCTGCTGGAGTGGGAAGAAAAGAGATCTGTGGCATAAGGGTGGCTGGATTCAGTTCCAAATCTGGCAATACCATGTTAAAAACCTCTGGTACTGCACCTGGGAATCAACAACACTTGTGTACAACGGAGAAGGAGGTGTGTTATAATATCCATTTATTTTGGATGATGATTGTTGTCATTATAATAATTATCATAATTAAAAATATTTTTAATAGAGAGAATCTCTGACTGCTGAAAATAGCAATTTTGAAATCCCCCCTGCCTGTGCTGTTTCTGGACAGGGAAGCAAACAAGTCATGACACCACCCTGCCTTTTACAGAAGGAAAAATCAACAGTTCCACAACAAAGAATGTAGCAGGAAAAAGACCATTGAGCCTGTGCTAGTTTTTGTCAGAAGGATGAATTAACTACAGGCCTGTAACATTGGACTTCATCATCTTGGAGGTGTTTTTGAGCCTAAAGAATTCTATGATTTCTTTGCCCTCTCCTCACTTCTCCTTTTTGTTAAATACACTGATTTTCCTTGCCTAAGCACCTTCATGGCTTTCAGCTCATCACTTCCACAAACTCCTTCATTTCCTTTTCTCCTGCTTCACATGCTAAACAAACCTTGGGAAAAATGGCTTTCAGACCCTCTTTAATCTTTTCATCAGTGGTAGCATGAGGGCAGGCATGGCATCACAAGAGATGCAGGAAGGGGACACTACTAAGCTTAAATCAATGTATTCAATAGCCACTTGTTGCTTTCTTTCAACCTATCCCATGGAGCTTTTCAGCAGACTTTTTTTACACCCATACACTGCTGCTTCCTTCCATGCCTTTTTCCCCCAAATGTCACGTCCTCTACCAAAATTTCAGTGGTTTTTATTAAGTTATTTTGACTTAGCAACCAACCTGAAATATGAGAGTCAGAAAATATAACTTTATGTGCTTTGATAGCTCATTGAAAATTAACATAATTTACAACTAAATGCAACTGAAAAAGCAAGAAAAAAAATTCAGAAAAAAACCCTCATTTTTAGGGAGCCATGCAAAGAGCGAACAAGGCTGAAGGAGGGTTTTTTTTGTGCCACAGTGGTATAATTCAAGATTTATACAAAATTCAGTGAAAAGCATGATTAAGTATCCCTATGATAGATTGTGAGTATTTATGTAATCGAGACAAAACACAAACCAAGTATGTTTATAAAAACAGTGAGCTAATTGTTATTTCTTCCAAAATAAATAAATGCCCTGTCTCTTTTTTAAAAAGAAAAAAAAATGGTGGAAAAGGGAGAAACCCTAGAGTGACTGCTTCCCAAGAAGACATATGACAAGAAAACCTGCTAAAATAATGGGACACTACATGGGACATAACCAATATTTGACCAGAAAACTGTGGTGAAGGAGATTATGAGCAAAGCCCTGCACTGAGATATCCCTTTGACTATTCTGAGAGCAGAAATTGTTACTTACTTTGTATTTCTGACTGTGTTACTAGTGGAAGAAATATGCTTTCTCAAGCTTTACTAACTGTCCAGGTAGTCTTGGTTTCTTATTATCTCCTCTCAGTCAAAAAGCTCAGTGCCCTCCTCTGTTTCCCCCCAGAAGAGTAACTGGGAAAAGGAACTGGAGTTAAGGGCATCCAAAGCAAATCCCAAAGCAGCTCTCTGGGGAATTCCCAGCAAACCCCTCCTCTCTCCAGAGCATTCAAAGGAATTCCGATCCCAGATGCTGCACATAGCCAGCAATTCTGGGCTGATTTGGAAAGTTTATGCCTAATCTTGCCTGGCATTAACATTTTTTACATCTCCTGACTCGCTAGAAAAACAAGATTACAGCGAACATTTGTTACCCGGAGTCAATGAGGATATTACTTGGTCACACAAGGGCAAATCCTCTCATTTCAATTCTGGCAAGGAAATGGATTAAGGTCTTTATCTTCACAGAGTGAAACACAAATATTTAATTCTGGTTTTCATGTTATCATCTCACATGCTTGGCTTTTTGAGATCAGTCACCAGGATAAAAATAAAAAGGATGTACCCACGAATGAGAATAAATATTCAGATTGCTTCATGAATATGGACAGCAATGACAAAAAGGAGACATCAAAAGCCTCACAAGATTTTCTGTCTTTAATAATTCAATTTTTCAGCAAAGTCAGTTAGTGGTTGGAAAATAGCAGGTTCAAATGCTGTAGATTGAGCAAAGGGAAAATGTCTGCTATTATTTTGTTTGCAAGCACAGATTTTACAGTACAAATCAGGTTTACAAGTTTACAGGGTTTCCATGATAAGAGGAGCCCCAACTTCCCACACTGATAGATTTTTCTAAATATTCTTCAACGTTTCAATGAACCTTTCCAGTACAAAACTTTCTTAGTTTATTGACTTTTCCTTTGAGTCAGAAAGTTGACTTTGCAAGAAGTATGGAAGCCTGAAGTGACTGATGATGCTTAAGACAGAGGAAAAATGTCACATTAAAATAACACAGATATAAATGTCCAACTGGTGCTGTGCAAAGCAATGACAAAGTCTGACAAATGCAGCTGTTGGGCATCCTCAGTTTGAGAACACTGTTTAACCTGGAAATGTTAATTCCTGTGTTTGAGTATTAATGACCACTCTCTCTCACATGGTAAAAGGAAGTTCAGGGTTACAACATCCATAAAATAATCTCAAAACCTGTCCAGTTAATACTGAGGGCTTCAGAATGAAGATGTTAACTATGTTCTGAAAAGTACTGCTTCCATATGGGACATAAAAAAGGAAGAGAAGGAAATAGATTATGAAAGCATGAGTAGAACTTTCCTATGAATTACAGAGAAATTTTAATTACAGGAAAAATTCCATTAATATAAGCAAGAATTGGCCAAAACACCCATAAATTTAGAATGTCTGTCTTCCTAACCTGAGAGACAGCATAACATTTCAAGGAACCATCAAGATCTTCACCCAGAAATGTTGTGGCTGCCCCATGCCTGGAAATGTGCCGTTTAAATTCTATTTAAATAAATAAATTATATTGATTGCAATGATAGCCAGTATGAAATATAGCATGGAATTTCCCAGGTAAACATTTTCCCTCTACTGTATCAGATGAAAGACATTGTAAACCAAGTGATGAATGAACACAGCAACTTGACTGTAATATTAATTGCAGGTGCAGGTAAACCACAGATGAAGTGCTGCTATCATATTAATTAGATAAATAATCATGTTCTGTTTCTTTAACCAGACTTCCAGGTATGGAAATATAACCCTGGATTCAGGAATAACTGTGAAAAAACAATTTCCATCTTTTATGACTGTTTTCAATTCTGTACCTACTGTGGCCACATTTTGTAATTTTGCCATCATTTGCAGCGAATTTTGTAATTTGTTACAGCTATTCCTCAGATTAGTCCATCACCCAATATGATATTTTTAGTGCACACAAAACCATGGTAGCTAAGCAACAAAAAAAGAGGAAATTGAGGACTTGATGTTGTCTCAAAATGACCACATTTTATGCTTAACAGGTGCTTGAAACGGACCCTGCTCATTAAATCCAGCCAGATTTCTGCTGGGTGACCAAAGTGTGTTCATTCAGCTGATGGGATGGTGTTAAAAATGTTCCAGATTCATGATTTGGGAAGCTCAATGTTGATTCCACAGCCTGGCTGTGCCTCTGCAGTGTCTGTTCTCTCGATGCTTCCCTGGGGAAATGAAATTTCCATGGAGGGGCTGACGTGGTGCCCCAAGCCCTGCACCCCACCTTGGGGGAGCTGCCTCCAGAAAATATTAAATTAAATGTTAAAGAACAGTTTCTAACCATGGTGGTCACCAACCCCCAGTGGTACACACAGCGAGCTTACATGAGCTCAGCCAGTGGAACTTGAAATAACAAATTGTGTAAATACAACAGGGTTAAGTCCTGCTCAAGAGGGAGAAAAGAACTTAAGTCTCCTTCAGCCCTAAATATCTGTCAATAGCATGTAAATCTAGACTGATTTTTTACATTCATCTTAAAAATTTATCTGGATCAACACTTAGATGGAATGATATATTTTACTTCTATGAAAGATTGGATTCCTTTCATAAAAATAATATTTTTTTCTTAAAATTAACACTCAGGCTTTTGAGAGTTTATAAGAACTCTCTCTCTAGGTACATATTACAAATACTAATAATTCAGAATATTTGGGAGAAATTTGTATGAAAATCAGGACCAAAGACTGAAAATCCTGGCTGAAGATAACCGTGCTGTTTGTAGTACATATGCCAACAATACCATCAGTATTTATATTTTTATGCATTACACTTTCACCCTGGATTGCAAATAATCTCATGATCTTGAGATTTGCTGGTCGTGAAACTGCCTTAAAAGAATTTTCTATTTCCTTCAATTTTCTGAATAATTTGCCATTTTCTTCTGCTTCTGACACCCACTAAAATTGATATTAATTCTGATATTGATAGAAACATTGCCTGTAATTAATTTGATGGAAAAAGAATGAAAAAATAATTTTAGTCTTCATTCTATATGTGTACATTTGAAGACCTGTAATATTTATTTATTGCTTCTAAATAAACAGTACTTAGCAATGTAGGTGTGGATTACTAGAAAATGACACTACACAATTCAACATGAGTTTTTAGGTAATATTTGTTGTCATATCCCTTTCTACTTTGGCCACTCTTAAAATGTATATTTTAGGGAACTGAGAAATTCTTGAGGTGTGCATTATCTATTTGGTTTTCTTTTGTAAACACAATCAAAATGGCTCAAAAACTGTTGAAGGCTTCACTTCCTACAGCAATTCTGTATTACATGCCAAGCTAAGACACATTTTAATTTTTATTTTATCTCTGAGCTATTCTTTTATCTCAATCACATATTTAACCACAACCTATTTGAGACTGGTTCACTGAATTTATATTGTAAAAATATTGGCTTTGCAATTCAGAGAGACTATTTCCCCATCTAGCGCTACAAAACCAGATTATTTTATACAAAATAACTAGACTACACCGTAAATACAATAGACTTAAAAAAAAACCAAACACCAAAACCATCCAATGCAAAAAAAAAAGGCAAACAAAGTTAAGACAATACAAAAAAAACAAACCTAAAACTTAAGTTTATCCCTATCTTATCCAAAGTTCCCTGATGTAATGTGAACTCCAAATTCACTGTCAGTGCCACAATAACTTGGCACTAGGGCTCCCTGCAATTCACCCACACTTCTGAACCTGTACCAGACTAAATTGTAGTAAATTCAACATAAAAATTCTTTACTTATCATGGAGCAGTGTGATATTTTAGTGTTACATCTCTTCAAGCAAGAACACAAAATAGCATCTTGTTTAAAGGAGCTGAGCCTTGGAATCCTCAACAAAACTGATTCATACTAATCCTGTTCTCAGAGATTATCTACAGAATTGCATAGATGGAGGCAGAACATTAGTTAATAACAATTTACACTTAATATTTTTAAAATCTGTTTAAAAGAAAGCAGACCACAAGAAATTATTATGCAGTCTTAAAACTCAAAAACGGGAAATCATCAACAAAATAATTTTGGCAAAAAAGATAAATTCCTGTATTTTTCAAAAATAAAATGGAAAAATGCAGGAATACTAAAACATTTCAACAGTCCACATACTCTTTTCTGTAAATAGCATGTGAGCAAGGAGTTTCAAACTCCTTTTTGAGCCAGCACTGCTGATGGGACATTTATCTTTTAGACACTGATTCGTGGCTTTGGGGTGGTTTAAAACAGGCACTTCAGTTCAAACATACACAAGAACTGCATCTCTATTGCAAATGTGAATAGGTGCGTTGGGTAACTAATATTAATTATAGTGAGCACTCACCACATGCATTTCTGCAAGGTAAGAACCCAAATGCCATCAAAATAAATTATTTTTATACCTGCTGAATATGGTCAGTTGGCAAGAAGTATTGAGATGGATTGTTTGCCCCGAGTAAAGGAAAAGGAGATGAATTCTGCAAGAACACTGGCCATTTTGCAGCTTTTATTCTTCCAACTCTTTATAGAATAAATTGTGGGAAAATAAGGTTTATTTACTGGCATTATTGAGAGCATTCAGCTGAAAAGCTGCAACAGAAAACCAGAAAATGTGTCGTTTCTGAAATTGAAAACATATCACATTTCAGACAATAGCCTAATAAACAGGAAAATAATTACTTGGACTGTGGGCTGCAATGGACAGTGATTTACATAAAAAGGGTAGATAAAAATCTCAAGCCATCAGCTGCATGGATGACCACTCAAAAGCAATAAATTTGAGGTCTGTGTTTCATGCTAATTGACATATTTTTATTGCACAGCTTGTCAGAAAAGTCACAGAGACATGTAGGCATCCACAAATGAAAAACCTAATTTTTGAAGGATGCTCACCAGCATTTAGAAATCATTTCAGTACAATAACAACCTCAGAAGCTGGGAAAGCCCGGGGACAGATGGCTTTGGGACCTTGAAGCACATTTCATAGTATTATCTTGGAATAATTTAATTAAGCAGCTACTATTCCTTGCAACAGAGCTTTTTGGAGGAATCCAAGCAAGAGGAATCCAATGAAGTGGCATTTCTCTGCTTCCCTGCTGGCACCCTGGCTCAGTTCAGAAGTGTGGAGCAGGGAAGAGCACGACATTTTTTCTGTTTTTCTCTGTTTTCCTGCTGCCCATATGGAGGGTGTGAAGGGAAGGTGCACAAGGACAGAAAGGATGTGTAAATGAACATGCAAGAAACTGTGTGCATTGTAAACATGGTGTAAGATACAGGTGACTGAAGTCAGAGACATCCCTTTATTCCAAGAGGCAAGGAAACAGAGGACAAAGAGAACAAAGAAAGCTTGAAGGGTATCTAAAAAGGACATGGAAATTACCCCTTCCAAATTGGAGATAGTGAATTTCCAGGCAAGAATAGATGTTTTCTAACAGGTGAGGGCCCTTTTAAAAATATGAAGGGTCCAGACATGAAAATGTTTGAAACCATAAACCAAAACCTTGTCACCAGCATATCAGAAAGGGCTCAACCATGTTCCATCTGCTGACATGTAACACAACTTTCCTCTTGCTGGCTTTAAATTACTCATTTATCCAGCCCTGGGAAAGCAGAGGGAATTCAATCTGCACCCAGTTGATAAAGCTACAGCATCACAGAGACAGAATTTCTTTCTTCTCCCTCATTTTCCCACCTTCTGGCATCGCTCCTGGCTGGTATTGCCACTGGAATGGTGGTTTTGGTGGTACAGGTAACTGCATTGGGAAAGGCATCAGTAAAAGAAAAAAAAAACCCATTTATCCCTTTTCCAGCTGCTGTTTTACTGGACTGCTTTCAACCTGAACAGGTTTAAGGGTGGCTGTGAGTGGAAAGTAATTTCCATAGATTATTTTTCAAAGAAAGTGATTTTAGACAGCAGGAGGAAATTATGAATCTTGCATGCAATTTACCCTCCTATGCCAGAAATAATGAAAACTAGGACAAGCTGTTCCACAGAAGGATTAGACACTTATCCAAGATAGGAAAACTGTCAGTATCTGTAAACATTTTCAAAAGTTTACACTACACCTGGGAATCTGAGTCCTTTGAGTCATTTTGGCAAACATGCTCCTTTTCTCGGAATCCTTTGAAAAGGTCTAGGAGCTTCTATTTCCACAATTTGTGGGGTTTTCACAAGAAAATTATCAAAAGGTTAAAATGTGTATCAGCAAATAAAACGTGGGAACAAAGGAGGAGAGTTTGCTTTACTGAGAATGTTAATTGTAACTTGGCAATATTTACAACAGATCAAGAAAGCCAGGGTGCTGGGGTAGGTGGCAAGGTTTTGGCAGCAGGGGAGGTGTGTGGGGGGAGAGGTTTGGGCAGAAATGCCAGGGACAGCCTTGGCAAGGACACAGACAGTGGCAGCCACTCCCAGCTGCTTCCTCCTGGCTCCACAAGCAAAACTGTGCCCAGGAATAGGGAGAAAAGGGAAAAAAAAATAAAAAGAGAACATCAAGGTGAGAAAAGAATGCAGGTGTCAGAGCCAGGGTTTTAATTAATTTGATTAAATTCTCCCAAATCTGTTTTGACCATGATCGTAGTTGGTAAGTGATATCCCTGTCTTTATTTTAACCCAGAAGATTTTTTTTGCTTTCTTTGCCTGCCTGTCCTGCTGAGGAGAGGTCGTGGTGGAGCAGCTGGGTGGGAACCAGCAGCATGTCAATGTTGTCTTACATATTTAAAGCTCTCTTATCATTATAGTGCAAGGATTCCATATCACCAGAGTTTGATACCCCCTCGACGTGTCTCAAAGGCGGCTCCTCCAGGCACTGACTGTTCCTGGTCCTTGCAGCAGCCATCTGACTCCAGATCCCACCAATCCACTCTTTTATGATACTGTTTTTATTGGCTACAGCTGTGGCCTGTTAACATCAGGCTGCTCCCAATCTTTAGTAATTGGCTCAGCTGCAGCTCTTTAGGGGATAAGATTACATTCTATACCACCTTCATTTATCCATTTGTGTTCCCCTACAAGCCAAGGTCAGTTCCCCACAGCAAAAGTGTTCTTTTCCTAGGGAGCTTTTTATTTTATGGTCCTTCTCTATGTGCCACCATTGCCTTTGATTCCATGGCCTTTTTTACCCACATTGCAAGTGCAGTATGCACCAGAGTGAGCCAAAATCTTTCCAGCTGATGTAATAAAGGCAGGGAAGAAACGTCAGATTCAGTTCTGTGTGTATTGCCAGCCAGATTATTAGCATTGTGGTCCTTTAAAAATCTAAAAAATCTCTTTGTATTGCAACAAAATTTTTATCCTGCTGTTACTAATGCCAGTTAATATTTGCAATTTGCTGTGTAGCAACAGTCAGAGAGAGCAGAGCTCTCACACAGAGCCCTGTCATGCCCCTCAGGCGAGTTTCACAAGTGACAATGTGTTATGTCTTCTGAAAAGAACAGCAGTTTTGCCAAGAAAACAAAACAAGAATGAGTCTGGCCAGCATTCAAAACATTCAAATCTCAGAGCAATTTTTTTTTTTTTTTTTGCAGACAGGTTGTGGCAAAAACAAACCCTCAAGACAACTTTGCACTTTCTGAAGCTGTTGCCCCAAATTTTCCATACTAGCAGATGTAGTGAGTCAAAACCAATGTAAAGATCTCCATATGAAAGGTCAGCAAGCCTGCAATTACCACGCAGCTCTGAGTAGGTTGGATTTATGTTCTACATTTCTTCTGATAAAGATTTTAGTAGCTAAGTCTTTATACACAGCTGCTTCTTAAAAAGGCACTACTTGCTGGAAAAATAATAATTATTTTGTTACCCATGGCTTCAAAATTCAGCCTTTTTTTTAACTGCTTGGATTTCTAGATCAGTCCTACATAATTCTGCAGACAGACTCTTGGGTTTGGTGCATATGGCCTTTGCAGAGCAATGGGTAAAACCCTTACTGTGTTTGGGTTGAATATAAAATATATATATAAAATATCCCTTTGAATATAAAATATATTTGTCTGTGAAAAAAAAATTAATGTAGCAATTTAGCAGAGGTACTCCAGAATTTTTTTAAATTATTAAACTGTTTAAAGGTTGCAGCCACATTAATGAGGAGAGTCAATGTCCTCACAAGCTTCAGTTGGTTTTTGTGTAGGCACACTTGAACCACAAAAGGTGTGCTAACATTGTGGGTCATGAAAAGAAGCTGAGTTGCCTTAATAATTCAAATCTCTGTTGGAAATGCATTTTGAGCCTCCTACCTCTGGACAGTGGCCAGACTTTTAAAAATTCCATGCTAAAAGTATTGCAAAAAAAAAAAAAAAAAAAACTGTGGCATTGGTTTCCTGGCTCAAGTACCATGAAAATATTTAGGAGGAAAAAGAGTAATTCTTAATTTTTCTGTGGGCAAAACCTTGACAGGCACATATTCAAAGGTCATTCGCAGCCCTCAACAAGAGGTGGTCATTTGGCATGCTAACCTCAGCTGGTATCCCAGCATGTGGAGAAATAACTCTGTGATTTCTTAATAAACTGTCTCTTGAAGTACTGATTGTTTTTTACTGGGATCCTGTTGTTTCAGCTCACGAGAAACAGTCAAATGAGTGGCATGAGCTAAATGTCAGTTCTGACAACTGTATTCCACCTGTCAGATTTCTGGTGCAGTCTGAAATCAATTTATTTGTTCCTGGCTCCAAGTGCTAATCAGCCTGCATTTCTGAAGCAACTGCTGCTGAAAGGAAGTAGAAACAATCTTATACAGCTGATATGTTGGGTTTGCTTGTCATGGACTTTCTGATAAACTGTTTACATAAAAATACAGATAGCTTGTGAAATTACTCAAATCTTCACCCAGAACGGAATCCTAGATAGAGTCCAACTGTGCTTCTAATTGGAATCATTGTTGGGTTCTAGGAGATTTCAGTCATCCCTGAGACTGGCATGTGGTTATAAACATCAGAGGTTGGACTTGATGATCTTGGAGGTCGTTTCCAACCTGCATTCCCACCAGTGATTCTCTGATTTTATGATCCATAATAACAGTTAGACCCCTTGTCTTATTTTCTCTCCAGTATTTCAAAAACATTAATCATGCTCTGATTTTAAGACTTGCTCCAAGTCAACTTGAAGGACTTGGCCCCATAAAAAATTACTTAGTATTTCATAAATCTACAAGGTATTCAGTCAAAATTGATGTCTGCTTTCTTTTAATGTGATGGGTCTGTTTGAGGTGTAAATACCTTTAATCCTAGCAGTCCACACAGTGCCCTTTTTGGGGTTTGTGACTAAAACAGTGCTGGTAACACACTAGTTTGGGCAGTGCTGAGCAGAACTTTGAAAACATCAAGGATGTCTCTTTTTTCCACTCTGTCCCTGCAGCAAGTAGGCTGGGGATGGGCAAGAAAGTGGGAGGGAAGAAACTGTGGGGGACAAACAGAGAGGGAGATTTAGGGCAGGCCACCATTGCTCAGTGACTTCTAGAACGTGCAAGTGATTGCATCATTGTCCCACTTGTGTGTGGGTTCTCCCCTCCTCCCCTTCTCCTCTTTTATTTGCTTATTAAACTATCTTTATCTCAGCTCATGGGTTTTCTCACCTCTGCTGTTCCCAGTCTCTCCTCCATCCCACTGGGAGTGGTGCTGCTGGCCACGGAGAGCCCACTCTGTGTGAGTATGTGCAACATGTGATGCACGTGGTTGGTGCCTTCTGACTCATCTGTTGTTTGAATCCTCTCAGTGTCTCAAAAGGAACACCAATGAACACTGAACTATGTAAAAGGATGCGAAAATCCCATGAGATTTAGAGATTCTCAGGGTTTCTGATAGTTAAACCATAAATGAGATGGCACAGATGCCTGGGGCAGCTTCTAGCGCTGACACAAATTCCTGCAGCTCTTTACCATTAGAAAACCAAACCTAAAAAACCTCCCTGAAACCAAAGCAGAGCAATTCAGAGAATTTGCTTTTCTCTTTGCTCTTAGATCTTAGGTGCCAATCTGAGGATCTCTGAGTAAAACTACAATACATTAACAAACTCATAAACCCTCCCTAAAACCAAAACTGATAAATTCAGAGAATATCATCTATTTGCTCTTGGATCTCAGGTGCCAATCTGAGGATCTCTGAGTAAAACCTTAACAGAAGATTTAGCACTAACAGACCACTTCAGCTGTATTCAGGCAGACTGAAAGTTTACCCATAACAATTTTCCTGGATATGAGCCAGTGGTCATCCCACAAAA
This sequence comes from Emberiza elegans, assembly GCA_024865655.1. NCBI lineage: Eukaryota > Metazoa > Chordata > Aves > Passeriformes > Fringillidae > Emberiza > Emberiza elegans. The sequence goes on from JALJVW010000168.1 coordinate 1,576,414, forward strand.
ACACCATGGCACTTTTTTATGTGTTGCATGCAGCTTTTCTTCTGGAAAAAAGAAAAAATTATCAAGAAAACATAAAACTCTATCAAAGCCCAGACTTCAGTAGAGAGTATCAGGTATTTTCTAGTGGATATCAATGTTACTGATTGTAATACCTTTTATAAGCATTAAAAATTCCAGTCCTAGAGGAGCTGTGCTGAATCAAATTTTCATTTAAAAAGGGACAAATTATTTTTCATTTTCATAAGCAAGTCTGTCTGTGCTTTCTTCATATCAGGAACTCTTCTTGCATTTCAATTTCATTGTAATGAAGCTGAAACTGGCCTTTTTCACTTTCATATGTACACAACATATTGAGTACCTAACAGTAAGAAACACTTTGAAAGAATTCTTACTAACACAAAAGGATAGTTTGTTAAAGAAATGAAAGATTGGAGCCAATTACACAGCATTGGCTGCTGTAAATTTTTTCAAATACAGCACAATTCAAATCAAATACAATTCAATCAAATACATCCTATTCCTCCATTTATCCTGTAAGTTTAAAATATGACTCATATACATTAATCATATTTTTTTTCCTTGATTGGCCCCCTAAAATTTTGGCAATTCCTACAATAACCTAGGGATAATTATTAAGCAAAAGAGGTAGAAAAAGGCAGACTCACAGGAACCCTGATGAAGCCTTTAGAGTGACAAAGGCATGCAAGATTCAAAGATGTTACCCACTTCCTTTGCAGGCACCAAAGTTTTTCCAATTCCACTTACACAAGTTCTAATCAAAGGACAAAAATTAATTTGGAGTTATCTGCTTTGTAGGTCAGCACTTTCTGTTACTTGGAAAGAGAAAATAGATCATTAAAAGGGATACACCAGCAGGAGAACAGGTTGGAAGTGCTTTAGGAAAATGAAAAAGAAATAAAAGTAAAGTTGCACAGAAGAAGAACCTTTCCACCTCATGATCTGCCCAGCATACTCAGGGGCATATCCTACTGGCAAGTGTGTAAAAACCTTCTGGTTCCCAGAAAATTAGATACAATTTGTGCCTGTAAAGGCTGAGTAATATGGCTTCCATGTTACCATCAATCTTTTATCTTCCTGTTTTTATTTTGGGTGGGGAGAACATATCTTGTTTGTTAAAATAAGTAAGTCTTTGCTGAAGAGGTGGAGTTTCTCAATCACACTCCATATTCCAGCTTCAGCACCAGACCTGAGTGAGCACATTTTTCTAATCACTTAAACCTGATCTTTGTCCCCTGATTCTCCAAGTTCACATTAAAATAGAGCTTGAGCAGAGCTGCCTTTCCAGACAGACAGCACAAAGTGAGAGACAGCTGTTCTTGATTTCCTCCAGCATATATAAATTGCCTGGCACATCTTCATCAATATTGCACACAGAATTCTCAGCAGCCATCATAAACATGAACACAAAGAACTGAGAGAGTTTCCAAGACAGGATGTTATTTTTGGATGACAAATTTGCAATGCCTTCTGCAGATCTAGAAAGCTTTCATGATAATTGTAAACTAGTATCAAAAACCTATGCAAATGTACAAGATATTTTTAATTTTCTCTGTGTGTAGGAAGACAAGGAGAAGGCAACAGGGACAAAAACCTGAGAGAAACATTGATTTAAGTGTTCTGCCAAGTCTGTTTGAAATTACAACAGAGCTATTATATGTTCAGTTTCCATGCTGTGTATTGGTACCCTTGCTCAAATATAGTCTTCCAAATGCAGTTTTCAGTCATGAATAATTCTGTCATCTGGTAGTCAGCTGAAATGTGGCATTAACCATGCTGTCAACTGCTAATATTATAGGTTACTTTGCAAATAAATAACAACTACTTTGTAAAAAAATGAAGCAGAAAAAGCATAAATGCATTTTTATGAAAGCATAGAAAGTTTATCCTTTATATCCTTTTTCTGCTTTTATCATTTCATGAATGGGTAGCAATTGGTAAAATTTTCTTCCTTCCTTTTTTCTTATGGCTGGTGCCACTCTGGTGCAGTGCTTTACATTGTGATGGAAAATTAATCAAAATGGTCACATCAGCTTCAGAAATTATAGAAATCCCTCAACTCCCCTAAGTATTGTCATTCCAATAATTTGTTACACTGAATTATGTTGCTCATATGCAGTCTTTTGATTAATATATATTTCTTCAAATGCACTTAAATCAGAATTCATCACATTAAGGTCGTGACACTCCTGCCATTTGGTTTTACAGAAGTAGCTTTCATTAACAACAGGGTGATGACCTCAGCTTTGAGTTTTCTGGTTCTGACAGTTTGTGCTACAATTTTAATGAGATTTAAAACCAGGCTTTTCAGCACTGCATTCTTTAAACAGCGCTCTTAACAGCTGCAATTTCCTCTGTGCAATCCATTAACAGTTCCTAGCCCTTTCCAACTGAACCAGCGACAGACACTTGTTTAACTCTCTGATGGCCTTTATGAGGTGCAGTCATGAATGTTTCTGTCCCAGTGATGCCATTTGGTTCGATTAACAGGCAGCAGTGGCTGCAGAGAGGTTTCCCAGCATTGTGTAGAACGATGTGCGTGAAGCAAGGACACAAGCTATAACCTGACAACGTCCCCCAAGCACCAGAAGGGGATGTGCTGCCACTGTTTGTAATCATTGCACTCATTGTTTACCCTCTGCTGTTCTGAAACTCTTGGGTTTGTGTAAAGACAAGCTTATGTTTAGGTGTGAGAGCAGATGGAAGCTAAAGTTTTAGCTGTGTGTCTTTTTAGCATGCAGAAGACAAAACTTTCTCTGATGTCAGAAACAGATGGGAACCATTACTGCCTATCACAATACAGATATTACTAATTTCCTGTTCTAGAAATCTGGCAGGACCGTACATAACAACTTTTTAGAAACATCCAGCCATCTAAAGCCTGTGGAACCATGAGACATGTAACATATTAAAACACCAACCAAAATAATACCAAAAGCCCTTCCACAAACCTGAAAAGTATTTTATCAAGTCTAAATATATTTTTATCAAGTCTAAATATATATATTCCATTTGAATCAACCTGTAGGAAAAAATAATAAATCAGAAAGACTCACTCTGATGGGAAAAATCAGGGCATGCCTTTTACTAATAGGAAACAAAAGCTGGGAGAGTATAGACAATTTGTAGACAAATGAAATTATCAGTATCTGTTTTCTAGCAAATGCTAAGAACTGTACTTTTCAAAAAATCACTATGACCTGAAGAAAGTTGTTTTGGATAAAGGCTTTTAACTACCAAATTAAAAGTCCAGCCTCTGAATGCATGCAAAAGGGTGGTAGCATTAAATTATTAAATTAAGTAGCAGTAAATTATTAAATAAATGTTGCTAAAACACAAATTACTTTTTTTTTTTCATTATTAGAAAAGTAATTGACAGTGTGAATGAAAGGGACAGGTGCCTGTGTCATTTTTCTGCTACACACAACTTCTGCCTGTGAGATCTCTGAATCAACCTCTTCTGGGCTGGTTTCATTTCCTCTTATAATACTTAATTAACCTCCAACCTGGAAATCAGGTAATTTAGTTCAAATTCATCTCCAACAAAACACAGTCCAGACTTTTTCTGTGATTGCAAGAACATTTCATTTTTTCTCCTGTTTCTTCATTGCTTTTCTACAGTTTTTCTTGATATTTATATAGTGTACATCTAAAACAACCTTAGCACAAAGTAAAATTCACAGCCTGGATTTCCTGCCTTTCCTTGTGAGACCTGACAGAAATATAGCTTGCAAGTAGAAGCCACTTCAACACAGGCATCTTGTCCATAAGTTAAACTAAAAATAGAGGAGTTTTTTTCCAATTTTCTGTGAGTTATTTGTAGTGCTTTTCCAGGCAAAGCACACTTGACTGGGGGAATTTAGGTTCATTTATTGCCAATTAACATAAACATTGAATTACTGGTTTGGGTGTTGGGAAGCAAAGAAGACAAATATTTAAACACAAGAGGGAAAACAACTTTATGCTCTTTTTCCCAGGCTTCACATTGCAGCAGACACTTCTCCTTCACCTCCCTGCCTCCACTTTGTAGGGACACAGGTCACTGTCCACCCCTCCTGAGGCCATGGCTGGGTGTTGATTTGCTGGGTCCCCCATGGCAGGGGGAATGATGAATCTGACTCCCTGTTCCCAGAGGGCTAATTTATTACTATATTATATAGTATTGTATTGTATTGTATTATATTGTATTATATTGTATTATATAGTATTATATTATATTATATTATATTATATTATATTATATTATATTATATTATATTATATTATATTATATTATATTATATTATATTATATTATATTATATTATATTATATTATATTATATTATATTATATTATATTATTTTGTTATATTATATTATATTATATTATATCATTATGTTATATTATGTTACGTTATATTTATTATATTATATTACATTATATTACATTATAGTGCTATACTAAACTATACTAAAGAATACAGAAAGGAAACAGACAGAAGGCTAAAAAGATAATAATGAAAACTCGTTACTCTTCCTAGAGTCCTTGCACAGCTTGGCCCTGGTTGGCCAATAAGTCAAACCAACTCCCAGCAGAATCCAATGGAACAATCACCTGTGGGTAAACAACCTCCAAACACATCCCACATGAGCACAGCACAGGAGAAGCAAATGAGATAAGGATTGTTTTCCTTTTCTCTGAGGCTTCTCAGCTTCCCAGGAGAAGAATCCTGGGTGAAGGGATCAGGATCAGCTCTCTCCAGGAGCTCTGTGGTGCTGGGGAGCACAGAACTGGACACAGCACTGCAGGTGTGCTCTCACCAGTGGGCAAATGAGGAAGGAATGTTCTTCTGGAGCAGCCTGGGATGCTCTTGGCTTTATTTGACACACTGACAGCTTATGATATCCAACTCAGAGATTTCTCTGCCATGCTGCTTTCCAAGCTGCTGTGACCCAGGTGTGTGCTGGTGCAGGGTATTATTCCTCACCTATGTCTTTCCCTCTGTTGAAGGTTAAATTCCATGCACACATGCCTCCCCCAGCAGCATTTGACACCAGAGTCTATTGTTGGTTTCACAGGACTGAGCAGGTTTGTCAGACTCTTACCACCATCTGCTGTTGAGACAGCCAAAGTGAGTCAGACAATTCTTAATTGACCACTGGACAAAAGTGAAAACAAGCTAAATGATGCTGACAAGGCACGAGTCCCTGCACTGTCACATCAGCATTGTTTACAAGATAAGTCAATAAAAACCCCCAGACAGGGAAATTATGGAAATAAAGGGGCTTTCTCTTCCTCTTTAAATTGGATAGAATTATGGTCTCTCCACTCTTTTTTTATTTAGGGACTGGCTGTGCTCAGCCCTTGAGCTGTGGTGTAATCAAGGGGCTATGAAGTATTTTCAAACTAGAAAAATCATAGGTCCTTAATCAGGGTCGGTAAGTTAGTGCAAGCACTTATTTTTCCGACATGATTTCTTACTGACTGCTAATCTGAAAGTCTGCCCTTACAATGAAAAGTGAGAGAAATTTAGATGAGCAAAAGTTGAAGTTGGTCAAATATGCAGCAGAGAATTGATTGCTTGGTGACCTTGTCTTGATGACAAAAGCTTTTGTTTCACTGCTTTTTTTTTTTTTTTCTTTTAATTAATTTGTTGAAGTCGGAACTGATTTCAGACTTGGTGTCAGGAATGAAAAAAACCTTTGTGCACTCTAACCCCATCAACTTACTTGAATTTCCTTGCATGAAATAGATATAAAATACACAGTGAAGACATGATCAATAGGAAAAAAATATGTAATGGATTTCAGAGTGGATGATTTTGCCCTTAATAAAGTAATGAAGGAAAAATTGGAGAAAGACTTGTGCAAAGTACCCAGATATTCAATAGAATCACAGACCCATTTAGGCTGGCAAAGATCTCTGGACCATCAAGTCCAGCCATTCCCCCAACCCTGCCAAGGCCAGCACTAACCCACATCCCCAGTGCCACATCCACGTGGCTTTGAAATCCCCAGGGATGATGCAAATTTGCAAAATCAAGGATCTTGGAGCCAGAGGAGGAGGAGAGAGCAGATGTACAACACTGGGTTGGTTGCTGCTTGAAAGGAGGAGATCTGAGGAGAGAAGAGTTCCCTGCTCTGAGGAACATTTATGAGCTAAAGGACAAAAGCAGAAATATTCTCCTACTAGCAGGAAAAGAAAAGGAATTTCACTATTAACTGAAATTACTCGATGACCAAGGGAAAGAAGAGTTTTTCATGTACAAATTTCTGTTCTGAAATGGGTAAATACCTCTGTCAAATGGAAATATGGAGATGAAATGTCAAATGAAAAATAGAGAACCACACAGAATTCTCCATATTCCTCACCCCAGCAAGGCAAAAAGAGCAAAGTGCACGTGTAACACTCCACAGCAGTGGAGTCTCCTTTCCACTGCCCCCTAAAATGCTGCACTTGCCATGTCCTCTATTTGCAGAACTGCAATTTTAATTTATTTTGCCTTTTAGCTTAGAATTTGAGAACCTAAGATTTAGTGACAAACAGGTTATTAAACCACAAAAATTGTATGGAGAGAGAGACTGCCATTACCATGAGCATGCAGATATTTTCTGTTTGTATGAGAGTTGGAGCTGCCATGAGACACACCTAATTCCTAGAGACTGGGATGGAATGGGCTTTAAGATTTCTTCCAATCCCAAAATTTCTATGACTCAATGAAATACAATAAAATTAACAGAAATATTCAATTTTTAAAAAGCTATAAACTACAAGTCAGATAAATACTTCAATTTTAAAAAGAAGTTTTTTCATTAAAAGCAAAAAGTGCTGCAATTATCAAAAAACAATGTATGCCATTTAAATAAAAACTTTAACAAGAGAGATGAAGAATTTTAAATATTGGCATGCAAAGATCAAATTATCATCTATAATTGATGATATAAAACTATAATAGAATAGTTTTTGAAGTCACAGTCTTAGACTATTCTTTTTTATGTTTCCTTCTTTATAGTCTCTTTAGGCTATTGAATTAGTTTTAGTTTTTCAACGGCATTAAATAGATATTATCACATCTTTGAAAAAGAACTGTGAGATTTTCAAAGAAATTTGTGTAGCAGATGTGCATTTAGCAGCCCAAATGAATCAGAAATACCTAAATTCCCTGGCCTATTCTGAATGCACCAACATGCATATCTTCCCGGGCTTGAAATTGTCTGTGTAATTTAATTCTGTAAGGTCTGAGGGGTATAAACTTTTACATCTGCAGTTTTGGGAGGCTTCGTCTTTCTATTGATGCTTTTTAATGCTTTATCCAAGTGCCACAGAATTAGGGCCATCCTAACACCCCATTCTGATAAAACTCTTGTTCTTTAATGCTACAGATACACCTGTATCCTCTATTTTTACATGCTTCAGCAGTGAGGTTCCTTATAGATAAAAATATATTGTTATTTTTGCTGACATTAGATTTTGTCTTGCTTCTCATATTTCCTTTCTCACTACTTTAAAGCAGGGAAAATACAAATGTTTTCCTGAAGCCATATCATGAATTCAGCAGTACAGCACCAAAATTTACTGGTGGCTCTTAGATGAGGAAGGCACAGGTAATTTTACATCCAATTCATAGAGTCAGAATCCCTGGAACTGTTCAAGACCAGGTTGGGCAGGACTGAAGTTTTTTATGCTGCATTGATATATAAAGACATAAATGACTCATAAAGCAGTAAGGAAGCAATATTTAAAATAACTTTCCTATTTGTTCACCATGTCTAAGAATGGCTTTGCCTTTTGAAATCTCATTTACACGGTCATCAAATATACATTCTGTGTGTTAATTCACATCTGCACCTGCACTTCCTGCTAGGAATTTAAGCCAAACAGAAAAGGAGAATAATTGCTCACACTCTCAAACTTAGCCAAAATGATAAAGAATCTTTATTCCACAAGCACCATGTGGAAGTAAAAAAACCTCATGGCACAGAAATCCATATTGTGCAAAACCTGAATTCAGTCAGTGAAAAATCAGCATTTCCTCAAGCTATCACGGTATTTTTTTATTCCTTTTAATTCACAAAAAGTGTCTCTGCCTGTGCCGGGTAGGTGGAACTACATGATCTTTAATGTCTGCTCCAATTCAGGGCTGTCTGTGATTCCATGATGATTTTATGATTGCATTTATTCTAAAGAACTGAAAACCATGAAAAAGGCATAAAGAGGTTCCTTCCAGCTTCTGGTGCATGTTTTCAAAATAAGCTTTTCCTAGAACAGAATGAAATAAAAAGTTAAGTTTTGTTCAAGAAGAGTTTAACATTTACACACTGCAAATACTGTAATTACAAAAAAAGAAAAGTTCCCACCACCATCCATTTCAAACAGTAATTTTTTGTTGTTTGTTTCAGCTTTGATGTTTTTTTTAGAAACTGTTACTTTCTAATGAATATGAAAGATTTTTTTTTACGGCATCTTCAATGTTTTGCTCACAAAGGAACAATTTAAGAATTCCACAGCCACTGTGATTCCAATTTAGAATGATGTTTGCATTATTTCTTTCTTAACTCAGCTGTTTTTGACACCTTTTGTTAGTTTTATGCCAACTTAAAACATTGGAACTACTATTTATATTCATCTGCTTGATGAACTGTGCAGTTATTTCATAGATCTTCCTCTAAATAATTCTGACTGTCACTTAAATGCTCCATCTTACCACATTTTGGGCATGTTTCTTCCCTTGGCAATAAGATTGAAAGAATATAAATAAAATAATTTTTTTTTAATGGTGGAGAGTCCTCCCAAACTGCTATTATCACTTCCAGTTAATGAGCACTTCTTCCACTGGCAGGAGAAGGGGATGGTAATGGGATGAGTTACCTGTCCAGCTGCTGTGAACCCCACAGGAGAGAGCAAAAAGCACAGCAGGGACTCTGCTTCAAGGACTGAAGGGGGACAAACCCTTTTATTTGTTTTTTGGCATTTTTAATTCTGTAAGAAACTCCTTTAAAGAACCTGAAATCTTTTGGTGCTTGTTTGAGGTGACAGAACACAGGAGGTTTCTTGCTTGGACTCCATTATCATGGATGTAAAATAAATTGGATAAATACTAAATAAAATATTGTAATTCATCTCTGTAGCTTGAGGAGGGGACTATTTAAAAAAAAATAAAATTGTGGCGTCTTCCAGAAGAGGAACAAAAAGATTTCCCTGCAGAAATAATAGATAATGCATGAATGATAACACCAAAACATACTACTATAAACCACTTGGTATTTTCAATATGCTTCACATCAAATGAACTTTAATATCATAAATTTCTGGTACTTTCTCTGTATTGAAGTTTCTACAGTTTGGCTTTCAGTGTTTCTGCACTGGCTTATTGTGGATACAGGAACCTATGGAACAGTCAGAAATTCAGCACAACATGAACTCACATGACAGAGTAACCAATTTCACACTTTCTGGATTTTGGTAGCTCGTGCTCATAAACATGTGACATCTGTTTTTAAACTGAATGAGTGGGATTTATATCCTCAAAGATTTTCAACTTTCTTAACTGCTGAATTTTATTTTGATATTTTTCCTTTTTTTAAAATTCATAAGTAGATGTCCTTCAAATAACCTGATGTTGCACAATATTGCATAAGGTGGGTGAAATCTCATATCAAAATCTCAAGAAAGGCTCCTTTGCACATTTAAGTCTAATTTTCAGAATATAAATGGTGCACTGCTTTTGCATTTGCTCCATAAATGGATTTAAATCCAGTGGAAGAAAATTTAGACAAGAAAACTCAATATATAGGTTTTTGTAGCTGGTTCAGTCATCCATGCTTCAGCTGGGTTGATTTATTGATTTGCATTGTTAATTAATCATACTATAAAAAATATCCCTAATTAGCCATTTATGAAGCATTGCTGATAAAAATCTATTTAATTTTCCATTCAAAAAATTTCCCTTTTCTATTTACATGCAAAACAAATCCATAAAGTGGGTGCTTGGCACATCAAAGTGACACACATCTGCTCCAACATCCTACAGGACACAAAGTACCCTCAGCTTCTGGATGAGAAGGTTCCGAGCTATGAAACTTATCAAAAAGGGCTCTTCTTCCACAAATTATGTGTGAACACATTGCAACAGGACTCCAAGGCGGAGTTTCATGTCAAAATAAAGAAATAATAAAGTAGGAAATAACTACAAGGTAACCTGGTTTGGCTGATGGAACTTTTCCTTAGTTTATCCCCAGTCTTTCATCCAGGGATGAAACTTTTTCTCTGTTTTGCTGAAATTTCCCTTCTCACCCCAGGTCTCTGCTTTAAGAAAAGGACCCGTGTTCCTCTCTTCCACCACTCAGAAAAAAATAATCAAGAGACTTTTCTCTCCCCCGGCCCCCAGTGAGGCTCCTGTGTGATGCCCCTGCAGCAATCCCATGAACTCCAACTTCTGAGGCTGCAGGGGCTTCAAAGCAAGAGAAAAAGGGAACAGTGCTCTGTAGGTCCATGTGAGACACAGCTCTAATGAGCAGAAGTCCTCACAGATTAAGTTCTTGCTGTAAAAATCCCTGGGAAGTAGGGCAAGCTAATGCATGTGTGAAAAGAGAAAAGGCATTCTGGATTCCCTTCTTTGGCCAGGGGTTGAAAAACTGGCCAAGAGAGATGAAATTCTGGTCTCTTGAGCCCTCAGGGATAAATTGCAACCTCAAATCCATATCAAATTCCATGCCTGCTGTTGGAGCACTACCAAAAGCCTTGAGTTCTTTAAATTGTTGATTGGGCGTTGAAAGAGATGATCTTTTAGCTCCTTTCCAACTCAAACCTTTCCAACTCAAACCTTTCCATGATTCTATGGGGTTTTTTTGCAATGCATAATTATCTTGACAGCTTAAGCACTACCCTGAGGTGACCAGAGTTATTTGGCTGTTACCTGGGCTGGGCACAAATCCAGATGCTGCACTGAACAGCATTTTTGTTTCTGCATCACTGTTGATGCCCAGAGGCAGCCCCAGCTCAGATGCACAGGGATGTCCCTGCACAAGGTGTTCATGGGGTCCTGTCCTGTCTGCACAGCCAGCCTGGGGACACCAGGGCTGCTGTCCTGGCTCACAAAGGACTGAGCTGAGTGGAAACAAGTGACTGGTAAGTCACGTGTGTCAGACATCTTGCTGTTGAGTAGGAAACACACATCTCCCGTCACTTCACAGAGCCAGAGCATCACAGGATGCTTTGGGTTGGAAGGGAATTTAAAGCTCATCTCATAATCATGCCTCAGGTTTTAGTTTTCATATTTTTCACTTTCTGTGCTGCTTTGGTGTGTAATTCTGAGCTTCATATTATGGGATGGTGAGCTCCGTTCATAGAGTAGAGAGACAAAACAATTCTTTCTCTAGCTGGGGACCAAGGACACATGTTTCAAATCTCGGGCCCAAGAGCATAAACAATGTGGACTGAAGAGAGAAAAACAAGAAGGATGGGACTTCATAACCTAAAGCTCTAATTGGACAATTAACTCCAATATGCAAATAGACCAGAACTGATAAAAGTGACAGACTCCATGCCCGGTTGTGCATTTTGTGACCATTTTGGTTCAGCCCTGGCTGGGCTCTTGTGCTGCCCAAGGTGGATCCATTGAGACCTTTTAATAAATCCCTGCTTTATTCTTTAGCTCAGTCCAGCCTCTGTTTTAGGTCTTCTCAAGACCATCAGTTCCACCCCCTGCCACTCACCCACTGGAACCACTCAGAGGAGTCAAAGTCTCAGGGGCAAAGGGATTTTCTGCTGCCCTTGGAGTTCCTCACACACAGTAAATAAAACCCTCCCCACCAAGATCTCAGAGCTGCACCTGTTTCTGCCCTGCCATCAAAAAATTTCCTCACCTTTTGAAGCAACTGCGCATCCTTAACATGTGGAAGTTTATTTAAAACTTAGGTTTTGACACGAAAGAGCATTGTGAGGGAGACAGAGCAGCAGTCAGAATTCAGAGTGATGGTGAGGAGCACAGAGATATCCAGCACTGGTGCGTTCCTCCCTGTGTCTATGTGCCATGCAGGAAAAACTGGAAATGCTCTGAGAACTGCTGTTGTTAATTTAATAATTTTGAATAATTTCTGTGTGATGTAGGAAAAGATTCCTCACACTAACCCTGGCTTTTCTTGCATTGCTTCATGTTTTCAAGGCTTTATGTTTTAGTGGAGCAACATATGATTTTGTATAGTAATTTACTTCTAAGAATTCTCAGAACTGTAAATTAACTTCAGTTTCATGCTGAAAAAGTAAAATTTCCCTCAGATGAGCTGAGCATATTGCACATTTGGTGTATTCATCATATCCACATGCTGTGATGAATGGCTAAATCATAAAAAAAATGCAAGGAGGAACTTTGTAGATTGAAAAGGTTTAGCCTAAGTTTCCAGTATGGAAAAGGGTGCTACAGACCACAAATGGTCTTTCTGATATACATTCTATGTATCTCAATATTTATCCAGAAGGTATTGAAAAATTTTTCCCTCTTCAAACTTAGTTAAACATATTCCAGAACAAATAAATCCAACGCAAACTTCCATATTTTCTATAATAACCCAGTAAAATGTAAGCCTAAGGGGATTCTAATAAGAATTAATTAAAATAATTCTGTACAAATACTTTACTGAGAAGATTTTTTTTAAAAATTGGAGAGTTTGCAGTAATTTATTGTTGAGAATAGAATGAAACAATTTTTCTAGGAAAGTTCCTATTAATTTTAACCATCTCATTTTTTTGTCATTATTCTATCAATAACTTTTCCTTTTGATTCTTGGTTTTTTTTCTCCATGGTACTGAACAAATGAAAAGAAAGATCAGATTTTCTTGGATCACAGAAGACATTCTCAGCATGCAAATAAATCCCAAGGTAAATGTTCATTACCCATGTTGCAATGCCAAAAGTCATCCCCCCAAATTAAAGTATTTCTGCCCTTTATACTCAGCCTGCCAGGATTTCAAGTCCTAACTATCTTTTGCTTTTGGATCTTCACCATTAAATATTTTATTATTTAATATTTATATTTTATAGTAATATTTTTCTATTTAATAGTAATGTTTAATGTTAATATTTTTAATTTTGTTGTCCCCAGCCAACCAACTACTGGACCAGCTTCTTCTTCCTATTAGTTTTCTTGAACTTATCTCACCCTTCCTTTGCATGTTTCTCTCCTGTTCAACCTTTTATTGCTACCTCTGCATTCACACCAGCCAACTTTTTAACCATTTCTCCTTGTCAAAAGTGAAAAAAGGTATGTTGCAAAAGAGGTAATTTTCCTGTTTAATCCTGCTCAGAATTAAATCTAGACTATGTCAAATTTTGTAGAGGCACAGAGGCATCAGAAGCGCTATTCCTCCATCAGATTTTAACCACACTCTCTAAAGACATTAAGAATGAGATCAACAAAAATTTAAATAATGGAAAACAGTTTTCTTTTCAGTAGCCTTGGTTTTGGTAATACTGGGAATGGAATTTGGATAATTAAAAATCACACCAAGACAGCTTTAGTAAAAAAAAATGTAAATAGGATGAAGAAACAAGCAACTGAAAAAGGGCAGAAGTTTCTGAAGCACATGAAAAACTCTGCTCCTGTCACAACAGTGCAAGGCCCCCATCAGCAATTTTCATTCCCAGCTCTTGAAATGCTGTTAGGAACCAAGACAGAGAAATCACTTTTGTCCTAGCACTGGCTGGGAGTTCAGGGAGCCAAGCAAGGCTTGTTTCCCCAGGTATGGAATAAATCTTGGATTTACATGGATTTTTACTGATCTGATAGATTAGTTACTGACAGCTGGAAAGCAGAAATAACAGAAGGATACTTTGGAAATCTTGTAAATAGAAGGATATTTTTTAAATTCAGATGTTATTTGTTTATTTCATATTTATTTAAAAGAATGTAGGAACTTCTGAGGAAACATCAAAGACATATGACTCATCTTCATTTAAGAATAGTGAATATTTCTTAAATTTAGGCATAGAGCAGCTTGCTTACATTGATAGAACTGATTTGCTGGATGTCTGCTGCTGAGTTTCTGTCAGAAATTATGCATTGAAGAGGGACCCACTCCCTCAACTTTTGCTGGAAGAATACAGTAAGAATCTGGAAACTGTCTGTAAGCCAAGCAGGTAATTATCCTTCCACAAAGTTAAATTTATTGCCTTTTGAGATAGTCAGGGATTTAAAAATTTGATGTACGATTTTTGCGCTCTGACACTGGGCACTCGAGCAGAATGCTTGTCCAAAAAATGCCCTGAACATCTTGACACTGCAGGTCCCCTCGGTGCTACAGATTGATTGAACAAGGTCTCACTGACTGGAATTTCAAGTGTTTCATCAGGGGAAGACAGCACCAGTGAGCTCAACTGACCCACCTGTGCATTAATGATAATAAAGTGTAATTACACAAAGCCACTGTGATCACATTGCTATCACATCCCCTAAAATCTCACTCATTTACAAGAATCAGATTTTCAGTACAGACAGGAAAGGTTTTTGAGATATTTAATGCCTTAACCTACGCAGCAGCCCTGTCAACAAAACATAAGTCTGTTTAAAAAGACGCTGAGATGGACCCCTATGTGCTAAAACTACTGAAATAAAAATTCAAATGTAGCCTCTTTCTAAGGCCTCACACTTTCATTTCTTTTTATCATCAGAATAAGCACTTCTTGGAGATAATATACCATCAACATATAGTTGGGAATAGATTGGAAAGACAAAATGTGCCAAAATCATGAAGGTAGACTAGACCAACATCCTTGAGATATGGGTTGTGTGCAATGAAACAGCAAGAAAATGAAGGTGTGGGGTCCTTGTGCCTCTGCTTCCATCATTTCCTCCTTCCCTGGTTCCTTGCAGCCCAATCCTGCACTCAGCTGCACTGCCCTGAGTGCTGCCAGCAGCCATCCTGCCTGGCCACACTGGCTCCTCTTTCTCCTCCAACTTCTTTAGGGACTTTTTCCTCCAACTTTATGGAGTTTTTTCCTCCAATGACCTCCCCAGGTAATTTCCTTCCTCTTCCTTTTGTTCCTCCTCTAAACATCCCTCTGCAACTCTTCCCAAAATGCTCCTTTCCCAGTATTTCAGTTGCCCCATCCTCCTTCTGCAGGAGCATTCCATCACTTTTTCCAGTGCCCTGTTTAATTTGTTGTTAAAAAATGTCACCAGTGAGGATTTTAGAATTTTAGCTATAAGGATGTGCTGTGAGACACATTTTTTTAAATAATAAACTCTTGTTAAGGCAGGTTCTTTTGTAAAAATTATTTCAAGGTATACACAAAAATATTTTTAATCCATAGAAAATACACACAGTCTCAAAACTGCTAAACATTTTAAACATTTAAGCTGCTAAACATTTTGCATTTAACTGCTAAACCTTTAAGCATTTTAAAATCATATTTAGTGTAATCCCATATATAACTTTTTGTACTGCAGGGACTGTGTCTTTCTGCTTCTGTCAGGAGGAAGAAATTTTCCTACATATACATATAATATAGTTATACATAGAATTACACATACATACACATATAACTTTTCAAACATCTTCATAAGGAAGAAGAAATGATATAAAATATAGCTACCTTTAGGGGTTTTATTACAAATGTGAAAGAGAGCTTTAGGGTTTAGTTTTTTGGGGATTTGTTTTTTGGTTTTTGTTTGTTTTAAATAATTACTTTTCAGTCTTGAAAACAATTTTGCTCTCACTCTTCCAGTCCATAATTTTGAATTTTCAGATGATTTTGCACTTTTGAGTTCTGGCAGGAGCATCTAAGAATCCAAGGATAAGTCCTTTTTGCCTCTGTAAATATTTTTATCCATAAGTAACTAAAAACAAATATTACCTGTGTCCATCTCTGTGTGGCCAAAATATGTTAGGAAATCATATGTGGCAATTCCAGGAGTTTTAAGATACTGATGATGAGTTTGAGAATGGAGCAGTCACTTCAAAAAAAGTTTTAAAATATACTTTTCAATGTTTAAATGATGAATGAGCAAGGTATTTGTTTTCAAATTTCTCTTCAAAGAGTTTTTGGAATGATAACAATATTATTTGAGTGAACAAAATGGAAAGGACTGCTTCTAGCATTTTTTGACCTTAAACCACGTGAAACCATAAAATTCTGTTAGATATGCACAGTTTTTTCTACAGAGGTGAGAATATATTCATATTATACCCAAAACCCTATGTATTTCTGAATCTTACTAAAAGTGTCCTAATTTTTTTTTTGACTGTGGTAGGAACAATACTGGTTTAACACACAGTGTGGAAATATTTTAATAAATAAGCAGAGTCATAAATGCTACATGAACATATCTGAGAGATAATGCCAGATGTGTGATCAGAATTCAGTTTCTCTCAAAAAGAAAAATCTCTGAGAGGAAAACTGTGGCGTGTTCACAGTGAAATTCACTGTCACAGAGCTAAATCAGAAAAAAAACTGAAAATATGTGCATAATTTACCTGCTATCTACTGTGACATTTGATCTTTTCTTTAGAAATTAGGTAAGCAATGACAGTCCACACTGAGCTGCTTCATTATGTCCAAGATACTTTGTGATAAAGTGAGAATAAAGCTGTGCCAACAGTGCAGCTCCTCAGCATAAAGGGAATTTTACATCAAGTTCTGTGTGTTACTGACCAGCAGAGTTATTTTACCCAGAGATCTTCTTTCCTTTCAGTTCAGACTGCTGCTCTTTCCTTTCCTGTCTTTTATGGTACTGTGGCTCATGCTGGACCTACTGGAATTTTAATTAGGTGTTACATTAATGTGAATATATACTAAATGTTAATCTTATATTCCAAACCCTATTCATCTACGTTTTCTTGAGGCAAAATTTCTGTTCAGGCTGACTTGATGGTGGTTTTAGGAGATATCTTAGGCAGAAAAACACCTCCAGAGATTAATTTCAGAATTACCCAAATTACTGTCTTAAAATTTTCATTGAGATTTGCCTTTTAGGGATTTTTATCACAGATCATTTATTATAAATAATTGGAAAGAATTAAGGAAAGCTATATGCTTCCAGTATATAATAATATAGTTGGCAGTGTTGGGTCAAGCAATTAGTAATATATAACCCTGGCTAGGTATAAAAAGATGCATTAAAGTAATAGCAAAAGTAAAATGTTTCATTTAAAAAGGTTCATTTAGTGAACAATTTACTCAAACCTTATAGTGGTTGTAATCTGTGTGAGGACATTGAATCATCACTTGATAGGGTCACATTTAGCTGAGATTTTCTTCAACTGGCAGAGTCAGATTTCAGCTTAAATGACTTGCATGTCATCAGATATGCAGAAATATCAGAAATATCAGATGGTAGAAACCTAAAGCAGGTGCTGTGAGGCAGAACTGAGAGGAGATCTGGAGAACAGAATACAGTTCAATCTTTGGATGTGCAATCTATCAGTATGAGGGATCTCCAAACATTTGAAACGTGTCCAGACAATGACTTATGTTGGTAGTTGGAGCCACACCTGACAATTTCCCAGGAAATTCACAGAAATAAAAGTCCAACAGTTCCTTAAATCTCTCCCCAGCATCACTCTCTGTTAGATTCTCCAGAACTGTGCACTTTTGGAAACATATTTGTTTAAATGCTAAATTCATGTCTTCCGAATTTTTTCTGCCTACAGATATAAATTCTGCTTTTTCACTGTGTATATTCTGCATCTTCCTGTCAAGAAAAAAATGTTCATATTTAAGAAGAGTCATTAACCAAACCCGTTGATTTTGGGATATATTTTTTGTATTATATTACATTCACTTCTGGTAGGTCTTTCATTAGAGTCAACACAAATTAGTTTTAAGATACAATAACATTCACAAAGGTGGAAAGCCACTTTAAAACTGCTTAGGCATCTTGTAATTAATCATATCACGATTGCATTACCTCCCTTTCATACTGCTCTGCAAAGTTTACTGTTTAGAAACAAAATTTGAATTTAGAAGAGAGCATCTTCCTGGCATTAAATAAAAGTGAATATCCAACTGACTTTTTTGAATTGAAGTCTTAGTTTAGCTTTATTTTAATTTCTAACCTAGCCATAAGGTGCAAATTGAAGCAACACTGGGAATTGTTGTGCCTCCTATGACACAGCTTGCCATTGCATTTCTATTGTTGTGCATAATAATTTAGTTCCAAAGCACTGAAGAGACAGAAAAGACAAAGTTTTGTATGTTTTGTAGCTCATAGTTGAACAAGAGGCCCCAGGAACATAAAGGGCAGCCCACAACTAATCTTTAAGAAGAAAAATATTTATATCTTTCCAGATCCAATCAAGATTTAGTGCTCCAAGAAATCATAGCTGTGATGAATTCTCATCAAGGTACACTGGACATTCTTTTTAATTTATTCTCAATTTTTGTGGCCAATAAGAATTCCTTCATGTGAGTGTTTGGTGACACAGTGCCATGACAACGTGTGGATTTGAGGACCAGACCTGCAAAACTTTTATTGTTTCATATTTTAAAAAAATGGCAAAGCAACTGAATATATCCTTGTGGCCTCCAAAACATTTTGCTGATGCATAAGGGCACAGTCAAACCTGATAATCTGGGTTCAGACAATTAAAACTATGAAATCTATTAAACAGAAATTGATCTGCAGACAGTAGATACACCATATTAACAGGAAGGTGAATTTCTCTTTAGTACCTCAAGATATTTTCAATTTTGTGTGGCACTTTCAAAATATTTAGCAGCTCAGAGGACAAAACATTCCAGAAAAAGGTTTTATTTCTGAAAAATGGCTATCTTGATATTAGTTCTGGCATAAAACATCATACAAAAATTTAAACATGCAAACCTATATGAATCCAAACACCAACCACCTTGGGAATGATAAAATGCACTTTGATGTTCTATTCATTAGATCCATTGGCAAGTAGAAGGTAGAGTTACAAGGAAAATATATTCAAATAATAACTAAGGCTTCAAAGACACAGTAGGAGAGGTAATTGTTCAAGTATTTTGTCTGGTCTCTGATTTTTTTTTTTAAAGAGTAGAATTCAAAAGAAAAATAAAAATGTTAAAGTACATTTTTTTTGAGGGCAAAAAAAGAAAACATCTTTTGTACAGACAATTTTACATAACAATGGCCAGGATACAGATGGGAGCAAAAGGCTCTGTTTGATGTTGTCAAATATTGGCTAAAACATGAAGTGAGAACAGAAGTAGAATGTCAGCAAAAAAGACAGACAGAGCTTTAAAGGAAAATATCTTTCTGAAATGTGTGGTATTTGCAGGGGTTTCTAGGATGAGGTGAGAGATGAGTGAATTTGCCTCTACGTTTTTAGAAAGTTAATTTACATGATATGATATGATATGATATGATATGATATTACATTATATTATATTATAACTATATTAAAGAATAGAGAAAGGATACAGACAGAAGGCTTAAGAAGAACAAGAATGATAATGAAAAACTCGTGACTGACTCTTCAGAGCCCGACAAAGCTGATGGTGATTGGTTATTAAGTAAAAACAATTCACATGAAACTTATCAAACAACTAACAACAGTTAGTAAACAATCTCCAGACTACATTCCAAAGCAGCAAAACACAGAGAAGCAAATGAGATAATATTGTTTTTTCTCTGAAGCTTCTTATCTTCTCAGGAGAAGAAATCTTAGTGAAAAGATTTTTCAGAAAATATAACAGAGACAGAAATGCATTCATCCCTTTGTACAGCGACCTAAATGAGTGTTGAGTTTTCTTTAGTTGACAGAACCCTCAGGCCATGGGAAAAGTCCTGAATGTCCAGCAAGGGACTTCAGATCTTCTGGTTGTATCATTAATGCCACATATAATTTATGTTTATGCCTGGTAATGAAAGTTTTTTTAATTATGCACATTTAAAAGTCAGACTTAGGTGTTCACATAGTTGGATCCTAGCTCAAGAAGATTTTAGGGAGGCAGGTAATTTGGATCTACCATCTCCAGCACTCTCTCAGGTTGTCATTTACAAGTCAGTTCTTTCAGCCTGGGATCTTATCACCTTGCTACTTACATTTCTGGACAGAGCTGAGCACAGCCTGCAAGGATTATTACATTATCTCCTTTTCACCAGCTCGTTCAGCTCTATTGCTGTAACATTTCACTGGGACACACAAAAGGTCTGTACTTTTTACCCCTTGGAAATCCATCAAATGCAGGCTCACTTTTCAGATTTCATTAGTCAAATCTGACAGTCCTTTCCCTGCCATTGCTCTCAAAGGACTATTTACTGGAAAATACTGTTAAGGTGTTAAATCCTCCTTGTGAGGAGTATGAGACAAATATATGTACTTATGGGGGAAAAATCCAGCCATGCAGTAGCACTCTATAAATGGCTGTAAGAACTGCATAATAGAAGCTTGTGCTTTCTGTAAGGTTGATCTTGTGGCAGAAAAGGAGAGGTAAAACCTAGTTAAAGACCAATAAGGACTGCATTCCTTTAGAGCTCCATGTAAGTTTTATCAGAGAAGTAATTAAAAAATTATAATAATAAAAAAGACTACACATGTCTTTGAAAAAGGCAATGAACATCTACAATACTGCCCTGTAACTCTAATTCCTTCTTGGCTTGTACCCCTTCTTCTTTCAAACTAAATCCTCCATGTCTTATTTCCAGCATGATTTTTGTCAGAGCTGGGCTTCTGCCTCACTGAGCAGCCAAAGTGATTCTGAGTATGTAACCTCATCTATGGTGAAGCCTAAGATATTTGGAAAAGAAAACCAAATTGCCTTTCAGTAGAAATTTGGATTGAAAGATTTATGTTTGTTTGTTCCCCTATCTTCAGCATCCCAGGAAAACTCATAGCCTGGTGGTGGAATTGTGCTGATCAACTGATTTTTATGAGCTTAAGCTGTTTTCCTGCAAGTCAGCATTGACAAGTTTGGGCTAATTGCTGTGGTAGGAAGTTTCCTTTTACCTCTTTATCATTCATTCTCTGTCAAATGAATAGAGCAAGGTCACTGAAGATTTCTGGCCATTTATAATTAGTTATACTATTTATAACCTCACTAATACAGGAATAGCAATTTCAGGACAGTTGAACACACTTTCAGGAACAATGCCTTGGCTTTGAGCCTCTGATTTTTAGGTAGATTTTCATAACCAATATCTTCATGTAAAAATAATAAAGTAACATTCCATCATAAATAATGCCATGTAAAAATGGCATTATTATATATAATGCCCCCCAAACTAGGGGTTTTATACGGATTTGATGCAACTACAGAATAGCTGGGGAACAAAAAACAAAATATTGCAGAATCTGGCTAAAATCTGAGTAAGAAACAAACCTAACTCATGCATTTCTTCCCACTGTAGCTATTCCAAAGCAGCCCCAAGGAAATTGCAGAGTGGTCTTGCCAAAGCAAGGCCAACATGATGTGGTAATTTGACCAACAAGGTACCAAGGAGGCAGAGCTTCTCCACATTAAATTTTTAACAAACTCAAGGTATTTTAGGCAAACTACACTGAAATAGGTAATCCCTATTTTGTGCTTTCTGGCTGTTGTATTTATCCTGCTACAATTTAACATACTGTAAGAGTGCCCTCTTATTAGAAGAAACTGAAAGTAGTTGCTTCAGATAAGGATTGATCAAAGGCAAACAATCTCAATACAGATAAGACGTATCAGTGCTTTAAAATGATGGAATAAATCAGATTTGAGGTATCTGGGATGTTGAATGGTAACAAAGAATGAAGAAGGTGCAAGATTTAGGTTAGATATGCATAAAATCTTCTAATTATAAGTGAGGGGTGGATCTCTCTCCTCCAAGCTTTGATGAACACTATCTTGAATATAAAATGTTAAAAAAAACCTAGATTAATTCACTCCTCCAACCTATGATTTTTTGACACAAAAGGGAAAAAAATTATAGGTATTGTTAAAATATATATTTCTGGCTTTGAAAATAGTTTTTGAATTAAACTACCAGGAAGATAGAGTATAATTTTTCTTTCTTTTGTGTGTAAGTATAAATCAGATAACTAGGTAGGCTGACCTCTCATTTATGACTTAAAAAGCTAAGCTAGTAAGTGCATAAGAAATAAACTGATTTAGTGGCACCAACTTTGAGAAGTCAGGCAACATTTTGTATTTAGAATTAAATTAAATTGAGACATTGCTCTTGGGATGGCAGTTTTATCTCAGAGCTTTGCATGCAGTCGTTTTACACCAAATGCTTATACACAGTTGTCTACAGACATATGTCATAAATATATATCACCACTAATGAATCATTTAGTTCAAATTTTGAGATTAAGAGTATGTACAAAAAAAAAATTAAAGCTTTAAAATATATGGTTGAACCAGCATCTCACAGAATTCTGTCAGTCCCATGGTTGTGCATGTCCCAGGGATTTGCACCGCAAATTCCATGTTCAGTTTTGAGACCTCATGACAAGGAAGACAATGAGGGGCTCGAGGGTGTCCAGGGAAGGGAACAGAGCTGGGGAAGGGTGTTTTTACTCTTTAGAGACAGTTTATGGTTTGTTTTTGTTGGGTTTTTTTTACTCTTTATAGACCATTTATGGTTTTTTGGTCTTTTTCGCTGTTTATAGAGAAGGGACAACATTTTCAGTCCATAATTTCCTTCTTCCCTTCCCTTTCCCTTCCCCTTCCCTTCCCCTTCCCTTCCCCTTCCCTTCCCTTCCCTTCCCTTCCCTTCCCTTCCCTTCCCTTCCCTTCCCTTCCCTTCCCTTCCCTTCCCTTCCCTTCCCTTCCTTCCTTCCCCCTTCCCTTCCCTTCCCTTCCCCCTTCCCTTCCCTTCCCCCTTCCCTTCCCTTCCCTTCCCTTCCCTTCCTTCCCTTCCCTTCCTTCCCTTCCCCCTTCCTTCCTTCCCTTCCCTTCCCTTCCCTTCCCTTCCCTTCCCTTCCCTTCCCTTCCCTTCCCTAGCATGGATTCAGTGAAAACAAGCCTCAATGACTGGTTGGAAATCTCAAATTCCTCTGTAAAATACCTGGGCAGCCCACTCAATAGTTTGCTTTAACTTTTGGTCATTCCTGCAGGTATTGTGACCATACCTTTCTTTGACCACAGAACATGACAGTACCAAGGAGGATAGAACTCCTGTAGGACAATATGCTCTGCTAAGTGTGAGATTCATTTTTCAGACCAAAAATCTCTTCCTGCATCTTGCAGACATTTGAATTTTGAAGGCGAGTCTTTATCCCCATTTATGTAGCTCTTCCTGAGACTGAAAATTTCAACAGCTGTAGATAATTGCTTTCAAAAAGGTTCAGAAGGTTTCAGCTTCATTCCACAGCAGCAGACACATTATAGTCTCCTTGTACACACTCTTAAAAGGAAAAATGCATAATTTAAATAATTATGTCATTAATTAGTTGTTTCTGAGTATTTTTCCAGAATCCATTTGAAAAAAACAAACATTTCTTCTCTAATAATGGAATGGGACCCATTGTTACAATTTGTTTTTAACTTCATAACAAGATCACATTACCACAAACCGATAACACAAACACAGCTCTTTTATTAACAATGATTAATCTAAGCATGTCATTCCATGGACTTTTAGAAGCCTTTTAATTTACCTAAAATCTCATTGATTTTTTTTTCCCATTAATTGCTAATGCAAGCTTCCTTGAATGTGTACACATCCTTTTTAATGAATGAACAAGCAGTGGGAAGCACTGGAGCCAAGTCTCCTGACATGGAGGGGTTCCAGTGCCATGAAAATCAGGGAGATGCTGCCAGGGATGTCAGTCACAGGAAACAGAGAGCAGAAACAGAAGTGATGGCAGCAGCCTAAACTCAAAATCTTTACACAGAATGGTAGCAGCCTGTAGATATATATATATATATATATATATATATACATGTATATTTATATAGTTACATATATTATATTTATATATAATATATTTATACATTTTATATAAAACCCATATTTATATAGATATTCTCTGCAAGGTAATTGTTCACGTCCTAATCATTTACTCATTTATATGCACTTAAACCAAATTAAAGTTTACACCTCCCTCTTTCTGCCTTCCTCAAGTCATTATCTTATTTACATGATCAATTTTCTCTGTGATCTCTGATCCATTCTTTGTAATATTTTAGAGGTACAGAACAGCATATTAAAAGGAATATATAATTGTTGCACTAAAGCAATATCTGGGAAGGATATTATTCCATCCATTACTTCAATAAAAGAATTATTAAATCATACATTATAATTCTTTACACATTACATTGTATTATAATAAATGTTATAATTATGTCAAATGATATTAAAATCTGAATTTTTAACCCCTTGTCATTATTTCAAGTCATATTCCCTGTGCTGGTTTGAAGCTTCAGGACAGAGAAAGCTTGACTTCAGAAGGAGAAAAGATAATTGCAAAAATGAATCCCAAGAACTGGTTATGAGAGGAGGTAGAAATTTTCATTTTATCAAGTAAACAAATCTTTTAGCTCTATTTTTATTGCTCTGCCATATGTCTTTCACCCACAATATGTATCAAGCCACCATACATGAACATGTTCCTTACATCTCCTGGGATTTTCAGGGTTTTTTTAGTATTATGTATATTTAGAATTTTTTTTTATATATTTTTATATAAAAATACAATAGATATGCATATAGCTGTTTTCTTTATATAGTATATTTATATTTTATTGTATTAATATGTATTATATTGGTATTATTATATATTATATAGGTATTTATTTTTATTATGTATTTATAAAATTTATGTTTTTATAAATTTTCTATTATTAAAGGTGTGTATTTATATTATTAAAGGTGTGTATTAAAGATTTATATGCTCTTTGTGTTTACTACATTGCATTTTCTGCAGAATGGAAAAAAAATCTGACTTTGGGGATAACAAAGATCCCCTTTCTACTCTGTCCTGGGGATTTTTGTAATTTCAAATGTATTCCACACTGCTAGAAAACGAGAGAGAACAGAACTTAACCAAGGTTCACATTTCACTTGCGTGTTGCATGAGGTAGTAAATGAGTTCAGTGTTGTCTGGATGGATTTGATCTCCATCATTTTAATGTAAACATCACAAATCTATCAGAATTGACTTAACCTGCAGGAGGAACACATACTGAATTTGCACTCTAGTTTGTGAAAAAATGGAGTCTAAGAATGAGAAATAATAATTATATTCTATAGATGTTGAATTAAAGAAACTACATCCTGCATTTTCCAAATACTCAGTGTACTGCTTTCCATGGATCTAATGTTATTCCATGCATAAATTATTCTAATATTTTTTAAGGTGTGACATTATTATTCATATAAATCAAAACTATTTTCTGTCAATGATCATTCAGCCAGTTTCTGTTTTGTCTAAGCAAAACTTACCTAAGTGGAAGTGCAGTGCTCTTCTGCAATTAAAATTGAGCTTAATCCTCTCTCCTTGTTGGAATATTTAGAGGACACCCTGATTTCACAAAACTGCAGCTCAGGCTAAATCCCTAATTTTATTGTCCTCCCTATCCCCAAAATCCTTAATCAAAACCTACTGAAGTTATTAAAAAAAGAGGCAAGAAAAACTTCTGGTTGCAACAGGCCTTTGAACAAATGATGAGTTCGCTGTGAAAATCATAATTGAAAAAAGATTTGATTAAGTCTACAATAATATCAAAAGTGCATTCCAATAAAAGCTTAGCCAAAAAATGTACAGCTCATTAAAAGGGATCTGGTGCAAAGCAAGACCAAGAAGCAATGGAAACTAAGAATAGAAGTAAAAGAGATGGTTATTTTGTCTGTCCTTCTATGATTTTCCCCAGAGGTTGCTGAGAGCAGGAGGAAATTATCACAGTTGTATAACTTTAGTGATTTCTTCCCAAGGCTTAGATCTCCTCTCTCAGAAACCCTATAAAATTCTGAATCTCAGGTATTTATTAAAGAATAACACAAAGCCTGAAAAGAAATAAAAGCCAAGAAAATCTTTTTTGTTTTTCATTTCAGTGGGATTTTATTTTCTTCGCTTCTTGATTTGTTAATTGATTCCCTGTGAAACTTTATGAGCTGTGCAATTTCTTCTTAAATACTTGAGCCAACAGAAGCTTGGATTGGATTTTTCCTCCTTCTAGCATTTTCTGCCTGATTATTCTTACTTCAGCTGGCCCGTTTTCCCCACTGAGTGAAGTGTGAGGCAGGGCTGTTTGACAGGAGAAGCAATGATACCAAAATTACAGGTTATTCTCTCTTTTATATTCTATTTCCCTCCCCAGGGTAAGCTGTATCATTTATCTGTTATTCAGCTGTGTGCACTGACTACATGGATAGTTGTAAGTAGTAGTAAGAGACACAACAGGCAGGATATGTTCATGAACCTTTGTCTGATTTTGTGGTCTTTAAAGTTTTCCCACTTTGCAGCTGGGAATTACCACTTGGAGAATGTGGAGTCTGCCTCCTCCTCACAGCTGAATGCTGATTAAGAAATTATTTCAAAGATCAGCCACCTTTGAAAACTTATAAATTACGTAAAAGGCTTGAACTCGTTATTAGGGATGAGAGAGGGTACATCCTGCACATGTAAACTAAACTGATGAATCACAATCTGATTTTCTATGTGCATAAACTTAAACATCTTTGAATTCAGAAGAACAAACTCAGTTTGCACTGAGCTGGGATTCAATCCATAAATTTATTGCTTGGAAGTGATTTAAGTTAGAAGGCTGCTATTAAGTGTAGGGGAACAAATCAGTGAGGCAATGAATTCTTTCTGTCAAATAATGACTGATTTCAGCTCCCACTGAAGGAAATATTTTTTTTTTGTCTGTAATTCTCATCATGCAACAGCTGTGCTTTAATTTTCACAGGATGCTCACAGAAAATCAAGTAATCATTTCAGATATGTACACATTGGAATGTAAATACTCTGCTGTTTTGTTCCTCTTCTTATTTATGCAATTAGAGGATCAGGCTGACTAACAAGTTTTGACATAGAATTACATACATTCTCTTTTCTGTATAAACCTACAGTCCTAAACAAATATTTTGGCAACCATTTTAGCAGACTCTTAAATAATAAGGATTTGTAAATTCTTTCTTAGGTGTGTCCTTTATTCCCTCGTGCGTTCATCCTTGAAAACTGGTATTGATTATTTGGATCAAAATAAGAATATAAAGTAGCTATTTAATTACCAACATTTTATTTAATCCTTAATGGTGGAAGAAACAACCTAGACTGCAGTTACAGAGAACTGGAGAATTAAAAACACAACTTTTAGATGAAACACAGGGCTAAACTATAAGAAAATTAAAGTAGTGAATAGATGTAAAATATGTCCTCAGAAGACAGTGACCTTTATCTATTAATTTAGAAAACTAGTATTTTAGGGGAATGGTAGGGGATTTTGTTTGCTTGGATTTTATTGGTGTGGACATGCTCACTGTCAGATGTCTTGCAAGTCCTGACATTAAAATTTAAATCACAGTTTCAGCAATCAGAGTAGTAAAACAATGACATAATAAATGTACATTTTGAACAAACTGTTTCAAAAGGATTCTGATCTAATTAATACTAGAGTCATTGAATCCCAGAAGGGTCTGGGCTGAAAGGGACCTCAAAGCCCATCCAGCCCCACCCCTGCCCTGGGCAGGGACACCTTCCACTGTCCCAGGCTGCTCCAAGCCCCATCCAGCCTGGCCTTGGACACTGCCAGGGATCCAGGGGCATCCACAGCTTCTCTGGGCACCCTGTGCCAGGGCTCCACTGCATTAAAGAGGAAAAGTTACATTCAACCCTTGGCTAAGTCAGACTTTCCTTAAAACTCAGGAATGTCAAGCCCATCATGAATTACAACTGTTAATTTTCCTGTGCAGTGTTTTATACAGCAAGAGTTCCCAAGAACATCTGTGCCTTAAGAAGTTTGAAGAAATTAATAATATTAGATCAGCACCTCTAAATCATTTGCAATCTAAGGACTGAAGTGTGGCCTACGGCAAAGTCATGGACCATTAATATGTTGTCAGGGATGTTTAATTATTCATTAGTCATTAACTCACCAATTGTTCTATCAAAACACGAAGTTTTTCATGTAAATGCTGAAATTTCTTTTTGTTTCCTTATTGTTAGGTGTATTTGGAAATGTAATGAATTTTTAATATTTATGTCTGAAGATATTCTCAAGAAAAAAAAAAAGTATAACACATTGTTAACACCTGCTAAAGCAGTAGTGTTTTTATTTTTCTGGTATTTCCTTGAGTGATGATCTCAACATTTTTTCCAGCAGAATAGTCTTTACAGTCCACTATAGTAGAAACAGGAATACCCCTATCATTATGTTTTATTGTAGTTATCACAGAAAATTGTGTTTATTTTCTTTACTCATATCTCCTGTCATATTCAGTACACACATTTAGAATGTGACCAGTCTCCTGTCAGGTCTTTTTTATTTTGTCCCCAGAAATGTCCCCAAACTGATAATCTTTCCAACTTTTCTGGTGGAATTGCTGTTGTTTTTTCCTACAGAGTATCATTGATCTAGGTGACATTTTTCTATGGTCTTGTACAGTTTAATGGATTCAGTCTTTTTTCTCATGTTCTACTTTTCATGAATTCAGGTTTATTTTTCTTTATTATGTACTATAACTTGTTCCATAAACTTCCCTCATAGTTACACTATCTTCCATGACAGGTTTATTGCGTTCTTCCACTGTTCACCTGCTTTGTCATAATTTTAGTCCTAGAATTTGTACTACCTTCTATAGAGGAGAAACTCCATGGTTATTATGTATTTTTTTGGATACAGGCATGAAACAAGCAAGATATGAACACATGCTGCTGAAAAATACAAATCAACCAACCAGCCAAAGAAATCTATGGAAGAATGGCCCTGATTTTTTTTTTTAATTTTTAATTTAATTTTTAAAATATTCAGTCTTTTAAAAAACAAACTAAAACAGATTCTGTGATACATGCCCAGCTATGAATTATATCCATGGATCATGGGCCAATGTAATTGCAAGTGAACAAGCTGAAATACAGGAATTTGCACTCTTAAATTTTCTACTGTTTTGCTTATGCTTCCTCTCAGTGTTCTTCTACTCTGTTTCCCCCAGAAAAGGGACCAAAGCAGCTCTCTTTTCACAGTAAAATATCTGGGATTCAAAACTTCAAATGTCCCAGTTCCACAGGGAATATTGGATGGAAGCCATCAAGGACGAGGCCACTGGCTCCTGTTGGCTGCTCTGGAAGTTCCTTCAAGCTCTTTATTCATTACACATGCACACAAGTCCATTAAGGCTTGGATTCCCTACAGGATATCCCTTTACCTACCAAAAGCCCTGTAGGATGGAAAATGCGAGAAACTCAGGAATTCAGGCAGAATTCCTCCAATAAATCAAAAGCCCCAGTCTCACAAGGACATACAAAAAACATCAATACCAAAACATGATTTAAAACTGTGGCTCTCACAATAGTCATCATTTTTAGTTTCTTCATTTTGATTAATTCAACTTACCTATAAAAAAAGGCATGAGAAAAATTCCAGAAATCTCCCTACACTGGCTAACAATCTCTGTCAGGGAATTATTAGTGGGAATTACTGATATTATAATTTCCTACTGTAGTGAGACAGGAACAGGAGTCTGGTGACATCTTGTACATTTGATTTATTCTACAAACACAAAATAAACACAAAATCTAGAAGCAACCAAAACCCAACTGAATGAGAAGTTTAGTGGAATGCTTGGGAAACCTAGGAATAAATGTCTGATGCTATAACATATATGCAAAAGAGCTCAGTTGGACAAAGACAGAAAAAAAAATTATATTTCTGAGTAGGCTTTAGGTCTCAGAATTGCTGTCTAGGTCTTTAATGCCAAGTCTCCAATGATATCAAGCACCAATTATCTTTCTACATCAAAGAAGAAGTTGCATTTGAAAAAATCAGAGCAGGTAGTCCTTTTCAGTTTTAGCAGATTTATTTTTTTATTCTGTAAATGTGAGCTAAATATGAGTATGAGCTAAAGCCTGCCACTCCCATTGATCCTCACAGCACAGTTTAATCCAAACACAGCTCCTTGGTAAATGGATATTAATGACTTTTTACTTCCAAGGCAGTGTCTAAGGCTCCTGGAAAACATCAAGTTTATGTTGTAAGTTCATTAACAGAGTTTGACTTTTCCCAATCACTGTGTTCCAGATGTTATTTGAGCTTCTTCCCCTTGATGCTTTAACCTATTATGCCCCATCTTAAATCTTTCCAAAAGAAAACTAGCTATTTTTTTAATACATATAATTCATTAGAGTGCCCCAAAGGACTTGGAGCTTTTACAGGTCTTTGTTTTGCTTCTACACTTTTGGCAAAAGAAATAAAAAGTGGAAAATTTATGCTGGAAGAATGCCAAGAGTAGCCCATTCAATCAAAGTAGTATCTTGGTGCAGAGACTATTAGTCAGTCATATTCACATTCTATCTAAATAATTAACTTGAAGCACAGAAATTCTAAATTATTGTGATGTCCTTGAATTGTTCATAGGGTTTGCTGTTCATGTTGTCTGGAATGTGTTTGCTTCTCATATTGATTGGAGTAAAACCCATTTTCAAAAATATTGCTTATACTGCACGAAAACCAAGAGTAGTCTACACAGTGTGTTATCTGGAGATTAAAAAAAAAAATCAGTTGCACTAATTTTACTTGCAAGTACCACTCCTAATAATTCTGTGGGCAGTAATGAAAACTGATATGAACTCCCTCTTTGCAATACACAAATTGGAAAGACCAATAGCATCAACCAACAAAAAGTATTCAGGAAATAAAAGAAGGATATTTTAAAAAAATCATATATCTTAATAAATGTTTTGATATCTTGACATCTTCTGAAATCATCTCTGCAAAATGGAGATAAAGCAACTGTATTTGCTGTTCTGTGAAGGAGCAGAGGACCTGTTTTGCCAGAAAGGCTGTGGAATCTCCATCCTTGGAGATAAGAACCCAAGTGCTCATGGTGCTGTGTGACCTTCTCCAGCTGAACCTGCTTGAGACCCTCCAGAGGTCATTTCCAGCCCTAACCTTTCTGTGATTCTGCTTGTCAGGGACATAACAGAAGTTTTCAGAATGCCTTTTTCTCACATTCTGTGAGGGCAAAAGATACCATGTTTTAAAACATCTGTCTAATAGGGGAACAGAATGGTTTCTGTCACAAAAAAAGCCCTCCACAACCTATAAACCATCCTGAAAGAATACAAACCTTCATTGTCAAAGGTAAAATGGAATGAATCTAACCTAAATACAAATTGGACATCAAAATGCTGCACAGATCAGTGTGGGCAGGATTGGAACAACTGTGCTCTTTGACTGTCCTTGCAGCTGCTTCATTTTTGCTGCATATGAATTTCTAGAAGGGTAATTAGTAACAGACATATTTAGAAAAGGAAAGTTTAGCTTGGAAAGCTGCAGTGACCAGTAAGAGCAAGTTTCAAACTATTCACAGTACTCCAGGCTCTGGCTTTGCTATATAATTTGCCCTAAGTAGCAAATGAATGAGTTATTTTCACTAGCAAGACTCCCTATTTATTGCTTTGTTTTTTTTACTTGCACCCTTCCAGTCATTTGCATGAATACAAAATTGCTGTTTCCAGGCTACAGCATCTTCTGTGTCCTTGCTTTTGTTAATTATAAAAGCAAATACACCACACTAACTTGCACAAATGTACCACATAGAGAGTTATCGCAGCTATTTGAGAAATAAAAGAAAGTTAATTAGTATTGCTCTTTCTGACATTAGTCCTTCAAAGAGTTGTGGATGAGTTCTGAGTGGCCTTCTCTTGATGCTGTGACCTTGCAGGAGACAAATACGCACATAATCTTTACAGCCGTAGTCCTCAAAGCTTCAAGAAAAAAAGAATAAAAGAATATAGATGGACGGATGCATAGAGGGGAGATTAGTGATGCAAAATCCAGATGAAAATAAAGAAAGGTATTAGCCCTCTAAATAATTTTAGAAAGGAATTAACAACAGTAAATAAAATATAAGTATCATTTTGCAGGGCGATCCACGACACAGGCATATCAGGAGACTTCATGGTGTAAATGTAGTATGGTAAAACAAATTTGGGGAAAACATTCAGAGAATTCCCAGAAAGAGCTGCCATAGGCCTGACTGCTACAGGAGAGCACTGGAGCCTTGTCTTCACTGCAGACAGAAGGGAATAAGTGGTCACGGAATAAATCCAGTGTCATGTCATGGAATAAATCAAGTGCTGCACCTACTTTGGGTGAACAACCAGAACAACCCTTCTTCTCAGTGCCTTGTGTCAGGCAGGTCCCTCTCCAGGTGTCCAGGTGTTGTTGTCTGAGTGGTGCCATGTCTTCCAGGGGTCTGTCCTGGTGTGGGCTGGAAATAGTGATGAGTCTGGTGTGAGCCTGGTGTGGTGTTTGTGCTGTGTTATTATTTGCCTTTGCTGTGTATTTAATATTGTTAGTTTGTTGGAGGTTTTTTTTTGCTATTGTGTCCTTGAATTCAGTCAGTAAGTATTTAAATTAAGCATAGACTCCCCTGATTGTGTGGCATAACTCCAGATCCCCAGGAATCAGCTGGACAGACCTGTGATGATAGTGAGCAGCAGCTGTTAAAGGCTTTGCTTTACTCCATCCTCATGTTCCAGATCCGTGGCTCTGCCGTGACAACCTGGGGGAAAGAAAAAGCAGCAGAGGCTGTTCCTGTGAAAACACCAAACTGCCTTTAGGAAAACAGCAGAAAAACCTTCTGTGTTCCTGTATGTCTACTTCAAAACACAGCAGAAAAAGCTTTCTGTGTTCCTGTACATCTACTTCAAAATACAGCAGAAAAACCTTTCTGTGTTCCTGTATGCCTACTTCAAAGTAAGGTAAAACAAAGAGAGAAAGTTAAAGATTTGGAGGCCTGAAGAAAAGATTATTTCCACTGACACACATGAATTAAAGGGAGACTGGAAAATAGATAGTGCTCCTAATATTTAGGGATTTTGTTTGCTTTCCTTTTACTTAAAATTATAAAATTCAGTAAAGGTGTATGACTGCTCTGGTGGGCCCAGCTCTACAATTATCAAGGAATTCTAGAATCATGTAATATATCTGGCAAATTTATGAACAGGATCTGGTTCACAGTGTTTCTCATTTGATCAGAGCCTCATATAAAGCAGCACTTTAAGCATAACAAGCTGTTATTGATTCTGTGAAAAAAAGCAAACATAAGCACCTCTCGTTAGTATACAACTCCCTGATTAGCACTAAAGGTCATACACAATCTGATGTGTTCCTGGCATTGGACATTGAATTTTCCTAAAAGTTAATTCAAGGATTGCAAACCTCTCTAGACTACACGGAAAGCTGATAATTATTCAAGTGAGGTCCCCTTGCCCTGTCTATAGTCACGTTAATCAGCAGCATGGCTGCGCTAGCTCAGGAGCTGTTGGATAATTAAAAATACATGGCTGGGAAGAAGTCAGTCAGCAGGGAATGCCCCAGATACCAGCCAGCAAAGTAAGTAGAGAGGACATGTAGATTTTTTTTTCTCCTGTCCTTGATCCATTCTGAAAGATCATTTTCTCCTCTTTATTACAAGACATGATTTAATTTTTCACCAATATGAGTATTTCTAAAATACACCGCTTCAGGTAGGAAGAGTAGACATTCCTTTGTTAAGCACTACAAATTAGTAAAGAAACACAAATTTCTGATCCACAGACAGTGTTTTCTTGCCAGAAACCTTCAGATGTTTATTGCATGTTGCAAATACCTCTTGTTTTCAGTACTCTGAAATGCTGTCAAATCACAGAATCATAAAATTGCTCTCATCTCACATTTCCTTGCCTTAAAACAGATATGAGCACACAAAACCAGCAATATATATATATATATATAGTATATATTTTGTCACCCTATAACTAGCAAATTAGTTTCCTATGGAATAACTTTATTACACAGATAAGCATGAACATGGGAATAACTTTATTACACAGATAAGCATGAACATGGGAAGAATATCCAATGAGTCAGCCAAACGAGATATTTAAAATACACATGCAAGTGGTAAAATCTCCAAGACAAACACGGGGGGGCACACAAGCAAGCAAGGCAGCTGATGAAACCAGAATTAGCAAGAAAGAAACTTAGTAAAACCAGATCAATATTGTTTATGGTCCTCAGAGTACCAGAAACAATGCTGGGACCAGATGAAACCATACATTTTCTTTTCAGAAGGTTGCTAAAGAGGTTATATGAGTGAAGAGAAGGAATGATGGGGAAGTGTGTTGGTTTTGCAGGACCTGGTTTTTGGTAGCAGGGGGGTCACAGAGCACCTGAGCAGAGCACCTGAGCTGGGCAGTGTGTACCACCCCAGGCTGTCACCACCTCCTGGGAAATGCCATGCACAAAATGCCTGATGATGCTCTCCAAGCAATTTTAAATAATGGCAATTGCAAAAACCTTGTTTAATTTTAATAATTTTTTTTTTTTTTTTTTTGAGAACAAACTCCAGCTTAAAATTATTCAATATTTGTTAATATGGAAGAGTAATCTCCTGAAATGTGAAAATAGAGACATTGTGGTTGAAATAGTGCTATAAATTAGAAAGGAAAGGAAGATTTGCTTCTATAAATTTAGAGTCTAATTTATGGGGTTTTTTTTGTAAGACAATATCATTTTAAAAGCATCTATCAGAAAGCAAGTTGTTCAGATCCCTAACTTATTCAGATGCTTATCTTGTGGAATTTCCTGAGTTATCATTGCATTTTGGATACTGATATGTGACAGTTTCAATGGGTATTTCACAGACACCTTTGAGAGTCACATCCTTTCTGATATCCAAAGCATTTTAAAAGCCTTATCTATAAATATGACAGCTTTCATAATTTGAAGAAGAAAATTGTCTGTCATAGTTTTAAATTAAGCAGATGACTTCAAGATAGTTAGATAACTGCAACAGGGTTCAGGAGTAGCTTTTTGAGCTGTTCCTTTCTTGTCCCAACCCCTTGGTGTTGCTCTGTTTTCTCTTTCACATCTGCCTCTTGCATCTCCCCCAGACATCATATATAAATATATTTATGTTTATTTCTATATAAACTGAATGGTTAATTCTCATTTTTCCATTTGCCTGTGCATCCTAACCATTAACCTTATGTGGCTAATGAAGCAACACAATTTTTTTAACAGATTGAGGCTCTTTTTGTTCACCTTTGACAGGTCATGCAGTGAGGTAGCCTCTTCTCTTTCTAAACATTTAGCTGCTGCTCACTACCTTTACCATTTTAGCACACAGGTTTTGCTGCAACTCTTGCCCAAGTCATTCATCATAAATCAGCAGTTAAAGCACATTTTCTCATGTGTTTTTCCTGGAGCATTTCTAAGCAACACTTTCCTTCAGCAGGAAAGCTGTGGTGCAGTTGTTGTCACAGAGACATGGTGGGATGATTGGCACAACTGGAGTGGCACAATGGATGGCTGCAAACTCTCCAGAAAAGCCACGTGAGGAAGGAGAGATGGTTGTGCAGCCCTGGGTGTGAGGGAGGGGTTTGGTGGTCTGGAGCTTGGTGATGGTGAGGAGAAGGTTGTGCTTATGGGTGAGAATCAGGGGAAGCCCAGCAAGGCAGAGATCCTGGTGGGATTTTGTAAAAGACCACCAAAGCAGGATGAAACACTCCGTGAGGTTGCTATGAGAATTGTCTGGCTCTTGTTCCCATGGGCAGCTTCAACTTGACAGGTGTCAGCTGGAAACATAACACAGTGCAGAAAAAATAATTCAGGAGGTTCCTGGAGAGTGAAAAAGAGAACACCCTGACACAGCTGGTCAGGGAAGGTGCCTTGCTGGGCCCTTGTTTGCAAACAGAGAAGGAATTGTGGGTGAGGTGGTGAACGTGGACCCAGTGTAGCACCTTCTGGCACAAGTCCACATTGCTGAGCTGCTAAGTGTCACTGCCCTATTTTCTGAAAAATCCCTTCACCAGGATTTCTTCTCCTGGGAAGCTGAGAAACCTCAGAGAAAAATGTAAATAATAATTATCTGATTCACTTCTCCTGTGTTTTGCTGCTTTGGAATGTGGTTTGGACATTGTTTACCAACAGGTAAACAATGGTTTCATGTGAATTGTTTTTAATTAATGACCAATCGCCATCAGCTGTGTCGGACTCTGAGGAGTCAGGAGCTTTCATTATCATTCTTGCTAAGCCTTCTGTCTGTATCCTTTCTCTTTCTTTAGTATAGTTTTAGTATAGCATAATAAATACGATATAATATAATAATAATAAATCAGCCTTCTGAGAACACGGAGTCAGATTCCCATCTCTCACCTTGTCCGGGGCACCTCACAAACTCAACAGCTTAGAGGAAAAAGCAGCAGCTGCACCTGGGCAGGGCATGAGAGTATTCTCCAAAGCTGCTGATTAAAAGGGTAATTCCTGAAATGAGAACCATTTCCTGTACATATCCCAGCCCTTCACTGAACAGCAAACTCAGCCCCAGCAGCAGCACTGTTTCAGGCTGGAATTTCTCAAGCACCTGTTGAGCTGCAGGAGATGGCTGCTCTGTGTTAGGCTGCAGGGAGCTGGGTTAGGAAATCTCTCTCCAGAGAATTTTCAAGCAAACTCCATTAAGTGGAACATTTCTTAATGTTATGCAAATAAATGTACAGGAAAATCTGGTGTTTGCTTTGGGTGATGGAGCAGTGGTCCCTTGGTGTGGTTGCACCACAGGACAAAAAACCCTGAAATATTTTGAGGACAATGGTGGGTTGTGCATGCACTGCACAGTGTCAGCAGATCTGTCTGGTTTTGCTTTGGGGAATCAAGGAAGCAGAGGCAGTCCTGAAAGCTCAAACTATGCTCTGAACTTCTGCCAGCTACTAATAAAGGTCAAGCTAAAAATGACAAGAATGTGACTAAAACAATGCTGCTGTATTTTTGCTCCTCCTTTACACACTAAGAAGAAATTGTCTCTTTATAAATCTATCAGTTACTGGAAATCAGGACAAAGATTCACAAAAATATTGTCATTGCCCTTAGCAGAATACAATTTCTCTTCCAGCTTCCAAATATTTTAGGATTACATCAGTGTTTCTCTTTAATTAGAGGAGAAATGTACTTTTAAAGGAAAACCTGAGATTCTCTATTGTCACATACACTAGAATGCACAAGTTTAAAATACCAGCTAACATGCTGCATTCAAGAATTTGTGGTAATTTCTATAGACATGGCATTAGCTGTGATAATCTTGGTACTCTAGAGAGTTCTGGATTTCAGTCACATTTATTTTTAGTGTCCTAGCATCCACCAA
Organism: Emberiza elegans; assembly: GCA_024865655.1. NCBI lineage: Eukaryota > Metazoa > Chordata > Aves > Passeriformes > Fringillidae > Emberiza > Emberiza elegans. Next base: position 1,613,665 of record JALJVW010000168.1, read on the forward strand.
CTACACAGTGCAGCAAAAATATTTTGATTTTCTTTCAGTCTGTTTCATGTCCTTCAGATGCTCACAGCATCCCCAAGATGGCACTATGCCATAGAAATATTAAGAGAGGACACAGAAGTTGAAATTAAATCATGGAAAATAAAAGCAACTACAACATTTTGCAGAACTGATAAAAATAGAATTGAATGTTCATATTTAAACCAGTGCATAGAATGCTAAAGCATTGCTAACATTTAATTAATAGCAATCATCAAAATGTATTTTTTACTTAGAGAATTTTTCTGAATACACTGTAGAAAGACTGTTTTATTATCATGATATATATATATATATATATCATATATATAATTAACTGTGTATCAGTTTAATGAGGGGTGCTGGCAGCGCCAATCAATTTCTTTGTGTCGTCAGTCTAACAGACCAATCAATGTTAAACACTAACATGGTGAAAAATATATTTTTCTGGACAATTTTCTGCGTGTCACACCATATATGTGAGGTCATGTGAAAAGGGGAGATTTCCTCAACTCTGCCAAGAGCACAAGGGAGAGCCCTCAGCAGCTGTCCCCCTTTATTTGAGTGTGCTCCCTGCTGCCAGGGCCTGCCAGTGCCCAGGAAGGATTCCCAGTGACAGTTTACAGAGTAACACTCTTTATTAATATCAGTTGTGACAGGTTAAGGTTCAAGGATTCTTGGTGATGGTGTCTGACTGCAAAAATGTATTCAAAGCAATACATAGACAAACTGTGATCCCCAACAAAAGTACTCAGGGCAGACAGTGTGATTCTCACTCTATAGGCATCCCTAGAGGGGAGAAGACTGGTTCAGCCTGTCAGCTGTTCCCAGCAGTTACAATAGAGAATTCCTTCAGTTTTCCCCATTTTCTCCTCATTTTAATTTGGTTTCTCTACATTTAGGTGGAGCTTGAGTGACTCTAGTCATACACACCTTTGTTATTGATTGATGTAAAATTCTGTCACTTTGCTTTTAAAGATACAGTCCAAAAAAATTAGAGCACGTGGCCAGTGAGGGGTGGTTGGACCTTGGAGGTGGGTATTAATATTGCAATTAGGCTATAATGAGACAAGTTTGCCCAAGAAGGGTGATTTTGCCTCATTCATCAGCAGGATATCTTCTCCTCTCTCAGCTTGAAAGTGTCACTGAGTTCCTGTGAGGATTCTAACAGGACCTGGCCATGGTGTCTCCACTCAGTTCCACCCTCCATTCCATCCCCCTGAGTGCTAGACTTGCAGGTCTAGTGGGTGTGGAGAATTATGGTGGGATTCACTAGGGACAGGACTGTTAATGGTTAATGACTCAAATAATCCACCACTGGGCTGCCCAGGTATAAAGTGTGCACCCATCCCTGAGGGCTGCAGCTGGGTGTTGAACAGGACAAGGACAAATGCTGTGGGCTGGTGCTTCCTCTCATGCCAACATCCCTACACAAGTGGCTCAGCTGTGACAACTCCCCTCTGGAGAAGCACCAGAGTGTTCACACAGCATGAAAGACTCATCCCTGCTCATGGGCAATGAACTAGTGTCATCAGTGTCCTGTGATGATGTGATCCAGTGTAAAACCCTGCCCCAAGGGAGGTACCTTGTCACTCTTGCACCAAGAATGACACAGGAACAGGCAGGAGGCAGGATTGTAAAAAAAGCAAAGAAGGCTGTATTCAAGAGTGATATGATAGATTCTATTTGACTGGCTAACAAAAACTTCTTCCTCGCACTATCCTTGAGAAGAACAGAAAGATGAAGTAGAAGAACACCACCTGCAGATTGTTTATACTTAACAAGTTATCACATCCTTATGACTCCCTAAAAATTCTCACAAGCCTCTGCAAGAAACGCTTGCTGTTTCCCTCTCTCTGTCCCATGGCATCCACAGCACCTGAGCCTTCCTGAACCGGGACTCTGATTCCTGGGCTTTACCACCAGGTCCAGACTGCAACCATCACTTTGACAAGACTGGTATCCTCACCAATGAGCAGACCAGAGGGACCAATAAGATGTTGTCAGGATCCAGGAGTGGTGATATTTGCTACTTAATATACTTCTCTGTCCCACTGTCTCTCTTCCTTTTTCTAGTTGTTTCTATTTCTCCCTCCCTACTTCACATTTTCCAATGCATTCAGAGGGGCTTGTTGCCCTGATTTTTTGAGATTTTCTAAGCCTTCTGATGTTTACGTTCTTGTAATGAACCTTCTCACACACTTTATGTAAATAACTTATTGTTTTCCTTGGAGGAGGAGAAATTTGATAGACTATCGGTTTGTCCAGTGTCATTGGAGAGGTGGCACTGTCACCCTCCAATCCACTGTCACTTTTGGAAATATATAAATGTTAAAATCAGAAATTAAAAGTTCTCTTTTTACCTTAAGAGAACTGCAACAGGGGCTAAATGATATCCTGATCATATCCTGATGTTATTTATGAATCATTTAAAATTTGTTTGTGGTCTGTAGGAAGGCATTCTTTTGTTAAAATTATTGCTACACAGACTACATCACAAGAAATGCATTTCTAGAATTCTGTGCTTTATTTTTAGACTGTTCACAAAATGACAAGCAAATGAATTAAAAGATGTCTTTCAAACCAGAAAAGGTGATACTTAAAGACTTTAACAAGTGTGACAAAATGATCATTGTCTGCCCAGAATTGTTTATTTTTAAGAATTACTGGTGAAGATTTGAGAACAGGAGATGCATTCACAAATGCAGGGCATAAAAATGGGCATAAAAATGGAGATAAGCAGAGTAATGACAGCTGCCTGCTCTGAGAAACAAAAGCAGCACAACGTCACTCTGCTTATTCATTACAGCTGGGTTCAGTGAGCTACCTAAGCAAGCGTGTAATTTAATTGCTTTCATTCATAGACATACCTACCCGTTTAAAATAAGATGCTGGCAGGGAAAAAATTGGTTAGGTATCTCATTAAACCAGGTTTCTTAATCCTTGAGTGCTCTCCTTTGCCTAGAAACATCTGGAAGTTCCCTAGAAAACCATATGTAATCAGCATTCCTGGAAGTAGCCAAGGGCAGGTTGGACAGACCTTGGAGCAATTTTGGATAGTGGGAGGTGTCCCTGCCCATGGCAGAGGACTGGAACTGGATGAACTACCCTTCCAGTCAGTCTATGATTCTACCCCAATGAGATCAAAGACACAATTTTATGAGTTATGGAATTTTTTAATGTATATAGTTACCATAAAAGCAAAGGAGCACCACACTGACAATGTTATTGAGAAAATTTCTCCCCTTTGGTTTTACTTCAGGAGAACCCAATAAAAGTAGGTTATTGCCCACTGCAGACAATGACAAGACATTATCTGGAATTTGAATTATTCACTCAGCGAAAGACTTTGTGGTAAAAACAGACAAAAAAAAAAAAAAAAAAAAAGATCAGCATTTCACAGCAGGCAGCTCACTTGTAACCTTTGCTCAGTGATACTCCAGTGTTTGGTCCCAAACACATTTCATCTGCTTGTTTGGAGGATGAAGGAGATACTCAAATACAGCAGCATGGCCACCTATGTCATATATTCGTGAAATTTTAGGTAAAAGAAAAGGGGTTATGTTAACAATGTTTTCACCTGACTGGATGAGCTCAATTTCAGTTTGATACCAAAATTCACAGAATGAAGAAAAGGCAAGAGTCTATAAACATGACTCAAGACTGGGTCAAAATGCATCTATTCTATGGCTGAGTAAGAAACTCTTTATGGTTTGTGTGTCATAAAGAATAAAATACTGAATTTTATCTTAATATTGGGAAAAAAACCCACAACAGATTATTCCCTCCCTAAATTTATACTCTTCATGGACTGCAAAATTCTACATTCAGCATGACACTTCAATCAACTTATTTTTGTATAGACTTGGGTCAAAAAAATCAACAGAGGTACTTTAAAAACTTTTAACAGCTAATTCTAATTATGAAAGTTAAATCAGGTCTTAACAATGAAAGGTGTTCAGTAGCTTTTCTTTTATTTTCTTTTGCTGTATCTGTAAATCATGAATGTGCTCATTGTCGGAATTGCAATCATTTCAACTAGTCTAAAATTTCAGAACATTTCATTCTGGGATTGCCAAGCTGCTAACAACACTTTTTGATTATTACAGTGTACAGCCAGAAGAGAGCACAGACAAAGATAAAAAATAAACTAGAAAATAAAGCAAACCTTTCTAAGGTTATTCAAGGCAGCAATTACAAGATACTTCACTGTGATCACCACAGGGATCTGCACTTTTTCCCACCTGCCTGCCATGTTCATCTTAGCCTGTAGGACTTCCACTACAGGTCCAAGCCTTTAGGGACACACACCATGACCAACTGCACAGCTTAGACACCAGACTTATTTATATTTATTTCCAGGCATGCTACAGTCAGGAAAAAGATCCCTGATCATACTCCAGGGTCTTGCTGACCACCTCATATCAATGCACATACATCAGGACAGCCTCAGCACACGCAGGCTCTGCACTTTTTCTGACCTTTGACATCCACTCTCTGCAACACAGAATCACAGAATCCCAGAATGGTTTGGGTTGGGGTGGATCTTAAATCTAATTTAATTCCAATCACCCTGGCCCCAAGCAGGAGCATTATCCACTGGCCCAGGTTGCTCCAAGCCCCATCTGACCTGGCCTTGGACACTGCAAGGGATGGGGCAGCCACAGCTTCTCTGGGCACCCTGTGCAGGGGCCTCACCCTCACAGGCAAGAATTTCTCCCCAATAGCTAACCTAAACCTACTCTTTGACAATTTGATGCCAAAATAGGCAGACTTTCTTAAAACCTGCTGAGATATCTGTGTCCCATCCCCTCAGCATTGCCTGTCTTCATTTGGCCATGACATCTGTTGCTTCACACACAAAATGCAGGAGAGAACTGGCTGGCTTCTCTCTGCCTGTGAGTAGTAAACGTGTCCCCATGCCGGACCATGGTGCAGAGCCAGTGGACAAGACACAGAAAAATAATCTTGGAGAGGCCACACCCTGATTAAGGCTGCCTTTTGTGAGATCACACAGCAGAATCACACAGTGGGTGAGGCTGGCAGGGCCGCAGTGGCTCATGCGGTGCCACCTCCCTGCTCCAGCAGGGCCATCCCAGAGCTCAGGGCACAGCAGTGTCCCTGTGGCTCTGGAACACGGCCAGGAGGAGCCCCAAGAGCTCAGGGCACAGCAGTGTCCCTGTGGCTCTGGAACATGGCCAGGAGGAGCCCCCAGAGCTCAGGGCACAGCAGTGTCCCTGTGACTCTGGAACATCCCCAGGGAGGAGCCCTCAGAGCTCAGGGCACAGCAGTGTCCCTGTGGCTCTGGAACATGCCCAGGGAGGAGCCCCCAGAGCTCAGGGCACAGCAGTGTCCCTGTGGCTCTGGAACATGTCCCAGGAGGAGCCCCCAGAGCTCAGGGCACAGCAGTGTCCCTGTGGCTCTGGAACATGCCCAGGAGGAGCCCCCAGAGCTCAGGGCACAGCAGTGTCCCTGTGGCTCTGGAACATGGCCAGGAGGAGCCCCCAGAGCTCAGGGCACAGCAGTGTCCGTGTGGCTCTGGGAACATCCCAGGAGGAGCCCCAGAGTCCTCTCTGGGCTCTGCTCAGGGGCAGTGTCCCCTGGCCCAGGAGGAGCCCCCAGGCTCAGGGGTTCTGCCTCCTGTGGCTCTGGAACATGGAATTGCCCCCTGGGCTCAGGCCAGTGTCCCTGTGGGGAACATGGGGCCATGGCTGGGCCTGGGGCAGGGCCTGGGCCTGCTCTGACCTCTGCACACAGGAATGGACAGACAGGGGGACACAGGGACACACAGGGACAGACAGAGGGACATCCAGGGACAGACTGGGACACACAGAGACACACAGGCACACCCAAGGCACGCAGAGATACCCAGGGACACCCAGAGCACACAGGAACACCCAGGACATACAGGGACAGACAGGGACACACAAGGACAGACAGGGGGACACAGGGACAGACAGGGACACACAGGGACACAGGGACACACAGGGACACCCAGGGATAACCAGGGACACACAAGGACAGACAGGGACACACAGGAACAGTCTGGGACAGACAGGGACAAACTGGGACAGTCTGGGGCAGACTGGGACAGACAGGGAAACCCAGGGACAGACAGGGACAACCAGAGACACCCAGGGACACACAGGGGCAATCAGGGACATCCAGGGACACCAGGGACATCCAGAGACACCCAGGAACACACAGGGACAACCATGGACAGACAGGGTCACACGAGGACAGACAGGGACACCCAGGACACCCATGGCTGAGCCCCCTCTCACTGGGGCTCCTCTCCAGGCTGGGCAGCCCCAGCTCCCTCAGCCTTTCCTCAGCAGGGAGAAGCAGCATGTGAATAAAAAGCATGCCATAAAAAAAACCCCTTTACAGCATCCTGTAAAACACACCCATCCTTATGCCTCCCCCTCTTTCTCCAGGACAGCAAATTCACCAGCCACAGGTAGATCTTGCCCACACAGTTTCAGCATCTTTGCCTACTCTGGAATTAGGCTTTTCTGTCCTGCTCTGCCTGGAGCCTTCTCCACCCTCCACAGGTCCCCCTGCACCAATGATGGTCACATCCTCTCCAGCTGTGAGTTTAAAATGATATATTTTCACATAAACCTGTGAGGTAACTGGTGTGAGAAATAGATTTGTATCTCTTGCATGTCTTTTCTTTAACAACAAAAAAGCCAACAACAACAAAACACACACACACACACACACACAAAAAAAAACAAAACAAAAACCCAAAAACCACAAATTCATAAATAATAACAATAACTATCCCAGATACCACTGACACATAACCATTTAGTCTCATTCTATTGATTGATGTATAAGATACAACAGGTTGAAAATCACTTTCTGTTTTGTGGGAGATCAATATTTTTATATTTGTTTTACTTTTCTTCTGGCTTTTTTAATTTTGCAAAGATGAGAGTTAGAAGGGCTTCATTTGAGAATATAAATCTTCATTGAAAATATGATTTGCCAGTTTAGTATTTTTTTCATTATGGCATGTCATGTCAGCAGTCCAAGCTCATGAACTGTTTGACACATTTTACCCATCAGTGTCAAAATTTCAAACCTATTCATTACAAGTTCCAATCTGCAAAGACACTCTGAAAAGACAACAAATAAGACTTTTAAATCAGGATGGAGAATTTATTGAGTTTACTGATATTGTGGAAGAGCTTTACCAATGAAATGAAAATAAAATATTTCAACTCCCATATTAGGATATTACAGGAGTATCTCCACATAATAGTGTCTCTGGGATAATACAAAGATCTTTAAACAAAAGCTTAATTTATTGTAGAGAACTTAAAATATTAAGATCTAGAAATAAATCTTTCAACTCTTTTCCCTTATAGAATTGTGTGAAAGTGAGCCCATTTCAATAAAACAAGAAATAAAGTTAAATCAGCTTCTTCCTAGTCAGAAAAAAAAAATATTTTCTTAAAAATACTATTTTAAAAAATGAAAAAGAAATTGAAAAGAAATTTCTAATTTCTAAAATTTTATTTATCAAGGTTTTTCTAAGTATTTCTATCTAGCTTATCCTGCTTGAGCAGGAGGAAGGGACCTGGTAATATCTAGGTGTGCCTCCCAGTGTCAGGGATTTAGTCTCATTCTCTTCCTCCACCAGTATTTTGATGGATAACAATGGCTTCACTTCATAACTTTGCATGAATGAATGCAGAATTACTTCACTAATTTGTATTTGACCCTCACAAGGGTCAATTAGAAGGACATTTAAAAAGGATCTTTTCTTTTCTTGAGGAGAAAATCAGTTTTGAGGCCTGGTAAATCTCTTTCTTAGCATTAAGAGTGAAAAAATGATAAAATCCACAAGTATTCCAGAAGAGATTTAATGCTTTGAAATAGATCTCAGCTTTGAGCTGTAGAGATGAGACTGACCAAATTTTGAGAACAACATGCTGTTAATTGCTGAACACTGGGGACTTTGCAGAGCAACATGAGCTTTTCTTTTAATATTAAGGATGTGTCCAACAACCTAATAGGCTGCATGTGTGAGTCCAGTACTAATTATAGATCAATAGAATTTGTCTTTAACACTCAATACTTCATTGAACTGCCTCTGCTGATCTGCCAATATGTCTACAGGAACACTCTATTTCTCCATTGCCCTGACTGAAAACTCAGCACCTTAGAGATTGACCCCTCTTCCTCTTAATCTTTCATCCCTCACATAATATGTGGGATGGCCAAAGAAACCTATACAACAATAAATATACATTTTATTCCTTTGTTTTGAACAGTAGCTCATTGAAGGACCAACTCCTTGACTGCAGTGCTGTTGTTGCTCTGAGAATTATCAGGGAAAATATATTAGAAATACAAGAAGGCACAGACTGACAGGAAAAGCCATGCAGGATTTGGAGAATATCAACAAAAAAATTGCAAAAATAGATTAAGCTTTGTTATTAAAGGAAAAGAGCCTATAGGGAAAAAAAGGGATGAAGATGAATTAACCCATTTCAGCTTAACTGACTCATATAGGGTTATTGACACCTGTGAGGAGGTCAATCCCTTGGCACAGCCTTGGCAAAAGGACTGGATAACAACATGTCAGATAAGAATGCCAGTGTCAGCAGTGTCTGAATTGAGAATACAGACTTGCCTGAAGAGGGTCTTGTTCCAAAAATGATCTCATTTATGAGGATAAGGAATATGTGGAAGTGGAAGGGGAAGCTGAATCTTTTAGGTACTACTTATAGAAGGGTATTGGGAACTCTGTAGGTGTTCATTGACTGTGTGTCTAGACTTTTTGTTTACCTGTTGTGTTGCTAAGAATGATCACAGTTTCAGAGTTTCTTGCTGCTGGTTAATGATATGTTGCTCCTAAATCAATAAACCACTTTAATTCTGATTTAGAGCAAACTACGTGAACTAAGCAGCTTTTGCGTGCAACAATAGGAAAGTCTTCATATTGACTGAAATGATGACACAGTTGGTATGAGAAAGTATTTGTTAATACTGTTCACACGAAACAGGCTTTTTTTCAGAAGAACCCAGCAGAAAACAAGGGAGGAGGAGCTGCCTATACTTTATCCTCACTGTCAGAGGCCTTGTAGCTCTGCCTCCTTTTCTTACTCAAGAGACAAGGCACTATCAAGTTTCCTTGAACAACCCTTCTGAAGCCTCCAGTTGTGATCATTCCTGCATGCCCAGTCATGTGGAAACAAGGGCAAGTGCCTTCTGTAAGGTTTACAGACATGGGAAATTTTATTGAGTTTCATTTATATACTAAGGAAATCACAACACTGGTATTACTCAAAAACCTTCTCAACAAGCAACTCTCTCCTTGCTTTTCTGGCCTCCAGGTTGAATTGCAGGTGAGTTCTTGCTCCCAGGTTTAATTTCCATCACGCAGCAATTTTCTGGGTGCTGATGAAGGATTCCCATTGCTTGCTGAGCCTTGGGGACTCCTTTCCATTGCCCTAAGGCCTGGATGACTCTTGATGGCAATATGATACCATTTCTTCTCACAGAATCCCAGAATCATTAAGGTTGGAAAAGACCTCCAAGATCATTGAGTCCAACCTGTGACTGAACACCACCTTGTCAACTAAACCATAGCACCCCACTAAGTACCACATTCAGTCATTTCTTAAACACTTCCAGGGCTGGTGACTCCACCACTCCACCATATTTGCTGCAATTTTTCATGCTCAGTTGCTCCTTTACCTGATCCAATCACCCTATTTGACAGAACACAACCTAAATCACAAAACAAAAGCTAAATATACAGTCTACAAAAATGTATCTTTTTTTATTGCACATAAAAATATAAATAAAGCAGATTTTCTTCCTGTTGTCATTCCTTTCCACCTGCCCTTAATAAACACACAACTCTGTGGCCCAAAGCTGAAGGGAATCTCCCATGGACCAGAAAACCCCAGGCTAGAGCAAACTTACAAGAGGTTCTTTCTTAAAGGCATTTACAGCATAATGGATATGTAGTTCCCTGAAGAATTTCCTTGCCCAGGCAGTTGAAAATCATAATGTAAAGTAATTTGAAAGGTTAATGATCAATTAGACCTGGGGGCAAACATTAACTAGAGGGTTTGAAGGAGTTTGTCTTTTGGGTTTTTACTTTTTTGAGATGCTCCATCAAGCCAAGCCTTTAGACTTTAGCTGAAGTGAATTACTCATTCAGTGTTTCTTCTAACATGTAATTTTTTCCTTTGGGGGAAAAAAAAGTAAAAAAGCAGAAAGAGATTTCCAACACTCAGAAAAAAAAAATGTTCATATATTTAAAACATCTCTATAGGTGATGAATGTATATTTTTTTCCCTGCAAGAGTTTAATAAGAATAAAAAAGTAAACACCTACTGTATCTAGCAATGCTACCATCTGTATTTACCTCAGGGATTAGAGCTCAGTTTCTGAATGAAACTCCAGTGTGGTTTATTACACAACATCCTTCATCTATCACCCTGTTTTCATTCAATTTTCTTTAACACAAAGGAAAACTTTTGTCACTTCAGTTTTCTAGAAAGGCCTTGCCATTCTGAAAGGAGCCATAGATAGAGAAACACTCTAATATACCCCACTTGGTGCTCCCTGTGCATTTCCTGGATTGGAAATATCTGCTTCCTTAACTACTGGAAAAACATCATGGGCTGAATGCAAAGGCAAGGATCCATCTTCTTAATATGTAAAGAAGTACTTAATTAAAGAGGATGTAGTCAATAAATACTAGAATTTTTTAGGTTCAAAAAGACTTTTAAGACCATCAAGTCTAACCACTCCCCCAGCTCTATTGTCTCTTTATTTTATTATTTCCTATAATCCTGCACAGAGTAGAAGAACAGAACTTGTTGCAAACCTTGATGTAGAGAAGAGCAATTTAAAATTAGGTTTATATCCATCAGAAATGCGGGTATCTCATTCCTTGTTTTTTTTGTGTTTTATACCTCATTCCTTATTTCTTGTCCTTTTATTCTTTGTGAGAGTAATTGTGGCTACACTAATATTTAGAGCTGATTTTGAGGAGAGCCTCTACCACCATGACACAAGAAACCTGTTCTGTAAAACTAGAGCATCAAATGCTGTATTGTAGAAAAATGCTGAATGGGATTAATTAGAGTTATTTTAGGTAACAGAAGCACTTTATGAGTCAAGCATAGAGTTCAGAAGACTAATATGCACATTATCCTCCATCGGTCTGTTAAACTGTCATAAGCACTGCTAGGTATTAAAATAAAAAAAAATAGCAAATTAGTTCATGCTGAGATCCATGCTCTGAAGTAATGCTTGCAAAACCCAGCGGGTAGGCTGCAGTATGGCTATGACTTCATAAAGCGTCCTGAAAACTTCTTGGAAGGTATTTTTCCATAAAGTATTCATAAAGCATCCTAAAAACTTCTTGGAAGGTATTTTTCCTGCTTCAGAGTGCTGCTGGTTAGCTGTTCAACTTCATTGGCTTCATCTGGTTTTCATAAAGCATTATCTTAAGGACACTGAACATCTGAGAGATTATAAGGTACTTAGTTCCCCTCATTGCAGTATTCTGTAACAGAGCTAAGGTGATCTATAGTGGGCTATGGAAAAAGTCTGGATGAATAACCATAAAAATCCCAGGGTTAGGGTGCTCATCTGTTACCACGCTGGACCTTATTGTAATGCAGTGAAGAACACAATTAATTCAAAAGCCTTTGACTACTTTCCATGCACTAGAGGCTTGAGTCTATTAAACCTACATAAGTATTGGTCATTTATTAGGAATGAATTTTAAAATTGTACAAATCCATTTTTTATACAAATAGCAGAAGGCGCCAGACCAGATTAATGACTAAAGAATTGCTTGCCAAATTTCTTATTTAATTAAAACTTTGTCTTTTCGACTCTAAAAATGAGAATAAAACCACTAGAAGTGACTTAAAATCTGTTTTTCATATTATGTAAAAATAGTTGGGCTTTCCTAATAATAAAGTTTTTTGGTTTTTGTGTGAATTAGTTTAAGAAGCAGATTGTGCAGTAGAATTTAAGACTCAAATTCCATCACAGAAAAAATCATCCATTGAATGAGAAATAAATTATTATTATTAAGGTATTATTTTTATATCACATTAAAATAAATCATCATTTTATGTTTATTTGTTTAGGCCAGACCAGGATTTCAGTGTTCCAGCAGCTCTTCATAGATGTCTGAAAATGCAAAACTGCCCTAATAATTTTTAGGATCTCAAACCATGCAAATTTTGGGTTTGTTGACCATGGGAGGATCTCCTCAACACCTGGTCTACTGACACCTGATGGGATGCACCTTTCTCAGAGGGGAAAAAGAGCTCTAGCAGGGCAGGAACCAGCAGGGCTCATTGGCAGAACTTGGGAAAGGAAAGGGGACAAAGCCAGGCTGGCTTTGATGGGCAGTGGGATGGAGTGCCAAAACTGGAGGAAATGAGCATGGATGGGATCCCTCAATCTGCTCCATGAGGTGCAGGCTGTAATGTACCTCACCTGAAACATTTCTGAATCAGCACACTCAGCACAAGGAACAAACAAGAGCAGGTCGAGTGCCAGAGATTCAACATCCTTGGCATAGGTGAAACCTGCTGGGATGAGTCCAGTGACTGGAGTGCCCTGATGGAAGGTTCCAAGTTCTTCAGGAGGGATAAGCAGAGACAGAGAGGTGCCAGAGGGTGTGTAATGGAAGGGTTGGGATGTCTGGAGCACACTGAGAGCCTCTGGGTAAGAATCAAAGGGCAAACAAACAATGTGGATGCCACTGTGGGAACAAGGCTCCATTTGCTACCCTGTGAGGCATGAGAACAGACAAGAGAATGGCAATCTTCTCAGCATCTTCCTCAGCATCAGGAAAGCTGCCATCTTCCTCAGCAGCAGCAGAACTGCATCTTCTGGTCTCTCCTCCAGTTCCTTTCTAGTGTATGGTCCAAATCCATATTCTCTTTTCCAATTCTCTTTTCCAATTCTTCTAATGAGCCCTTGACACAGTCCTGGCAGTCCCAGGCAGCCCACTCCCAAGAAGATGGGTAGTAGAAAGTGCAATTTATTCTGTGAACTTCAGCACACTTTGACAAGGAAAATGAAGTACCAGTAAGATTTCCTAATGGCAGGATCTCATCTACAGGACAACTACAAAACTATTTCAAATTAAAAAGACAGTTTCACAAATGCAAAACAGAAAAAGCAGTGTTTCTTACATTAAACCTGATTCCTGTTTGGTTTTGCCCTCTTCCCCTCTAAAAACCTCCTGCAAACATTCACCTGGAATACAGAAGTGCTTCCACAAATGATAGGCTGTTTTTCATTCTGGTGGATCTATACAAGGGTGTTTTTCAGTTCCAAGGAAAGCATCACCCAAGGGGAACCAGCACATTACAGCTTAGGCGCTCGAAGGTCATGCCAACCATTTGATGTTAAATCTCTCTCCACAGCTCCCTGTAAGGTTTGTCTCACCTTGCCTGGGGACTCGTGAATACATTTTGTTGTTCAATAAGACACAATACTAAAAGAGCTACAACCACAGCTCTAAAAGAGTGTCTCAGTAAAATCAGTCTAGCTGGAATGCTAATAACTTACCCTCCCACAAGATAAAACTCTCCATTGTCTCAATGAGCTACTTAGGTAGCTGGTCTCACCTTCCTCAAGAGCAGATACAGACTTACAATCAGGCTTAGACTTTCCTGAGTACAAGCTCCCTCTGTCTCCAAATATTACAATGCAACAGGCTCTGTGAGCCTAACACTACATGAATTATTTTTTCAGAGTTGGTAGACAGTGAGCTGCTTAAAGTGATTAACAGTCATTTTCTACAAACTGGATTATTTTTATTATTTAATTCAAAAAGGCACAAAATGAGCAAAGGAAATGTGCTGAAAAAAAAAAAAAAGTGGTTTCTGCATTTTTTTCCCTAAATTTTTATCTTTCCTGACAAGGTTTATTAACCTGTTGTTGGCCCAATGACCTCAGTCTCTGGGGTGAGAGGAATAGCACTCTTGAGGCACTTTCCTTGTCTCAAAGTCTCTGGTGCTCAACTGCAACATCAGCTACTCATCTACTACCTGTACACGCTGCCAAGCTTTGACAAGTATCTCCAAAGCTCCCTTTGGGCATCAAATCCCAGATCTTTAGATTGACTCATTGTAAATGTTTCCAAAACATCAGTTCTCAAGCCAGAAGCATTTTTAATGATCTTTTTGTATTCATTCCATTGGGGAATCAATTCTCTGCCACCTGTTTTTACCTTCCTACATCTTCTATGATCTCATTTCAGTCATTCTGGTATATCACCTTTTACATATCAGGGAAAAACATGCCAGCTGAGAGACATCATGACACAAACCACCCAAAACACCTTTGCTCCTGACAGCCAAACTTGATGTGGTGATTATCCCAGTTCATTAGACCACCCTTCTCTCCATCACCTCTCTCCCCTGTTTTCAGATCAATCATACAATCCCTGAGCTTGGAAGGGGCCACTGAAAGTCTCTGCTGCAGTTCAGATGAGGTTGCTCAAGGTTTTGTCCAGTCAGGGCTCAAAAACCTCCAAGGATGGAGCGTGCACAGACTCTGTGCAATCTGTTCTGCTTTATGCCTGTCCTATTTTCAAGCATCATGCCTCTGAAAAAACCCAAAGCTGCTGCTTGCAGGATGCACAGAAATGGTAACAGAGCAGCAGTGGAAGAATTTAAAGGCAAAAGTAGTCAGGCATATAATTCCTAGGAATAAGCAGGGAATTTGTTGAAAATGAGGAATTTGTTGAAAATTACTAGAGATGGAAACAGAATCTCCTTCAATGCCTGTTTTTCCTGCCCTTTCTAACAATTTACATTTTCATGACACATTTTGAGTACAGAACAAGAAACACCCCTCTGAGTTACAGAAAGTCAAGGCATGGCTTTAATGAAACCCACCCCAACTATTTTAAAACACACTACATGGAAATTTAAAAAATTCTGTGGCCAAGACAACCTCTAATTGCTGCCTGCTAATATATTCCCTGTTTGCATTTTCCTTGCCATTACTCCACTGTGCAATATGCTTTACTAGAGATGCTAAATGGTTTTTAAAAATTGATTAAAGTCGACTAAGCTTCCTGTGTCTGCTTGCTCATTCATACATTGGAAAATGAATCAGCACTGATTTAACATGTAGGAATTTCACAACTAGATGCAACAAAACTTTAATTCTGGACCAGAGGATATTTATTATATTAATTATACAACATCTCTGTCCTAGAAAAATATTTAGTCAGATGCTACTGCTATTTAACTCAGTGGCTTTTCTATCTAGGATAAGCTCTATGTATTACTGGGATTTGGCATACATGTTACAGTTGTTAGTACCACAGATACAGAGGCATTAATGTTTTTTGCTATCACAGAAATACTTTTAAAGAAGGATGTTAATAACTAAAACAAGAGTTAATGTTGCTTGGTAATGAGTCTTAGAAGAATTTCAGTTTTATTTAACTTAGAAATTCTGAATCTGAATTTTTGATGCTTTAAAAGTACACAATCTATAAGCTGTGTGCTTTTGCAGTGGGAGAAAATGAGCTGGAGGCAATTTGAAAAGGAAGCTCAAAGAATCTTTTTATATACATGCCTTTAAAATTTTTATATATATATTTCTACCAAATATAGTAGCATATTATGATAAATATACATATATCTCAAGCTGTTTACTTTCTTCAAGATTAACAGAGACAGCTTGGGTTTTGAAAACAACTAAATAACTGCTTGCTGTAAATTTCACATTAACTGCATCTTTTCCTTTTTAATAAATATTTCTAAAAACCATTACAGCCTTGAAAAATGCAAAATTGAGTGTGACTGGAGAACTGTTTTGACTTGCCTGCTAAGAATGTCAATAGTTATGTGAAAGCATATCACATTTAGAAATACTGAGAAATACGCTAGACATAGCTTGAACTTGATGACCTGAGAGAGCAGAATTAATGAATTAGTACCAGTTCATGTATACTTTGTGTAGGGTAGCTCTAAGCTCTCAGTGCACTGCATCCCTAAATTTGTATATTATATAAGATGTATAAACCTTCACTGAGAACATGAGCAAAAATATGTGGATGTATTTTTATGCACCAGACAAAAAAATTCTGTTCATCACACAAAGGTCTGTTTTTAAAAGGATATAGGTTTCCTTTGCCCAGCCAAAAAAGAAATCTCTGTTCAGGCTCACACTTTCAAGGCCACCTACATTCAGAAGAGCACAAAAGCTATGCCATGTACATAGATTTTAGGGAAACTTTTAAAAAAGGCTGGGAACATTTGCTGAACTCTAACCTTCATATCCTGAACTGAAGACTTCATGGCTTAGACACTTCTCTTTCTCTCCCTGAGTTTAGTGAATTCAGACTGAAGTTATCAAAGAAAGTTGTCCTAATAGAGAGATTTTAACTGCTGGAGCATGTCCCAAGGGGAGTAACAAAAGTCTGGTACTAAAGCTACTGGAAACCAGCCATGATGAAATCCTGGCACACATAATTTAAGGAAGAGTGCTATACCAGCTCTCAAGGGATCCCCAGGTGTTCTGTTAAATAACTGCACTCTGTGGATAGACAGCACACAATTTACTGGCATTAGCTGAGGGAAAGGGACTTCTCTTTTGAACAGAGGTGAGAATTTGAGACCTCTGAAGAATGACAGAATATTCTGGGCTGAGAGGGACCCACAAGGATCTTCAAGTCCAACTCTGAAGTGAATGGCCTGTGTGAGGATTGATTCCAAAGCCCTGGTGTTGTCAGCACCCTGGTCTGACCAACAGAACTACTCTGGCATTATGTTAGAGGGATGTAAAATTCTGTCAGTCACTATAACAACATCTTTTGATGTTTTGGAGTGTGGCATTCACATTCTATGGTCATGATTTCTTTGCCCGGGATTTTTCTCCCGGGAAGCTGAAAGGCAGCAAGAAGCCTCAGAGAAAAAGAAAACAATTCTTATCTCATTTGCTTTTCTTGTATTGTGCTCATGTGGAATGTGTTTGGAAATTGTTTACCCACAGGTGATTGCTTGATTGGACTGTCGGTGTGTGAGTTTTTTTGACTCATTGGCCAATCAGGGTCAAGCTGTGTTGAGACTCTGAAAAGAGTCACGAGTTTTCATTATTATCTTTGTAGCATTCAGTAAGTATCCTTTCTGTATTCTTTAGTGTGGTATAGTATTCTTTAATATATTATAGTATAACAAAGTAATAAATTAGCCTTCTGACAGGAGAAAGTCAGATGCACTCTCTCCCCCCGTCCGGGTTGTCTGCATTTACAATATTGGAGCTTCAAAGCTATGGTTGCATCACAGTGGGGAAGAGATCAGACAAGTTTTTAAAGTTTTTCTGCAAATTGTTTGCACACACACATATATAGATATACAAATACACTGTGTAATCTACACAGTCATACAGCATATATACAGACATAAAATTCAGCTTGTCATGCAGCCAGAATCTACTGAAAGCAATGGGGACTTGTTGCTATGGAATTCTACATCCTGAAAGAATCCTTTTAAACCTCTTTGTTGAGCCAAATGATTTGTAAAGGTGCCTCTGGGTTGGTGCTTTCAGCTATACCATCTCGTACACATAGGCTTGTGCCAGAAGAGAAAACAGGACAAATAACTTTTATCCCATCTTTAAAAAAAACCCAAAATGCTTGGCTGACTAGAGTTCACACTAAAACTTGGAGGGAAAACTTGTTTTATCATTTGATTTCGGCATCGTTATGTTATTAACTATCATCTCAGCTTTCTCTCTCTGAAATGTGCATTGGATTAATTTTGGTAATCCTTGTTTGAAATGTAATTCAGATTTCTTTATAAGACAGGAAAGAGAAGAGGCCAGGGTCTAATTAATCAAAGTGACACCCAGCTTGTATCTAGCTTTTCAAAAGTAAGTATCAGTTTTCCCGAAACAAGAAGAGAAAAAATATTTAATCCTAATGACATCCAAGGTTCAGCAATATTTTTCTGGACCGTGGTGTCTAACAGAGATAGATGATGTTATTTTACCTTCTAATGGAAAACTGCAGAAAGATAAAAGGTAATTGGGAAAATAAAATTCTTTTCAGGAAGCTATGAATTTAACTCTCTTTAAAGTACAGATAATTCTCTTACTAAGCCCTTAAGAGGAATGATCATGTTTTCTGCTGCACTGACAATGAAAGGTAATCCAAGGAGATTATATTTTAGCAAATCATTAATTACATAGTTCAATATCTTAAACTGTATGGTAAACAGAGAAGATGAGCCAAACAACCCAAATCTGTCACTGCTTCGTTGCGTTAAGAAGCTGATGGGTTTCTTTACCCCAGAAGAGATTAATGTGGGTTTTTTTCAGCTGTTTGTTGTGAAGCTGTGTACCTTAGATCAATAGCAAGCACACAAATTTAGGGGTATTCAATAGGTTTTCCCTCAATTCAAGTGCAGGAAACTGAATCTTCATGAAACATGCTTCTACAAGTGTAACAATTCACTTACATAGAAAAAGGAATCATAGAATCACATATTATCCTGAGCTGGAGTGACCCACTAATAGAAAAAATACTAAAAAGGAGAAAGCAGAGTGAGATTAAATCAAAAGTGTGTTATATGTCTCAGTGACTGTACTGAGATGATTTGTGTTAAAATATAATGGGATGAAATTTAAAAAAAACCACAGAATTATTTTATATATGTGATTAGAGGCCAGATGTGTGTGCAGAAACAAACCCAGGTAAGCTACATTTGCTATTTTCTCAACCTGTGCAACTGTAGGGATCTAGTCCTGGGATCATGGAGACAAGGTGGGAAGGCTGCCATGATCAGAGCATTGCAATGGAGAGGTGCAGGCTCTGCAGGAATGGGAGGATGCAAAGACAGGGAATGGGCCTTGCCCTTCATGTGAGAAAACATTGAGGGTGCATGAAGCTGTGCCGGAGGAAGGATGAGGAGACAAGTGAGAGTTTTGGGTTTGGATTAGAGGAAAACGGTAAAGGTCTGCTCCAGGCTGCCTGACTGGAAAGTCCAAGTGGATGAGGACTTCTATGGACAGATAGGAGCAGCTCTGGTCCTCATGGGGTTTTTCAACCACCCTGATATCCACTGGAGGAACAGCACAGCAGGGCATGAGCAATCCAGAAGATTCCTGGAGCCCATCAAGGACAATTTCCTCACCCAAATGGTAAACAACATGGGGATATACTTTGTGGCAGCTCACACACACCAACAATGAGGACCTTCTTGTGAAGGTCAAAGGTATTATTGGCTGCAGTGGCCATGACACTGTAAAGTGAGGCATAATTAAGAGGAGAAAGAAGCCTCCCTGAAGGTTGTGGAGCTATTGAGTAAGGCATGAGGAGTGCTGATCTATCAGTAATGACGTTTTCTTGTTTTGATTGCTTTGTTTATCCTGCCAATTCCTTGGCAAGTGAATGCCATGGTGTTGGCTAACACAAACATATCTTGCACATTTCCATGCAGTTGCAGCCCTCTTTGAAACAGAAATCTCTGCCTGCAGTCAGCAGCCCACTTGTCCATTTTACATGTGACCAGTGGCTGTAGATAGAAGCAGCAATATCTTTAACAGTCCACAGAAAACCAGTTCCATCCACATTAAGCAACAGTTCCTGCCTTGCATGACCAACATGTGGATTCTGCACCATCTAGAGATGGATATCATCTTCCATTTTCTTGCCAGACCCAAGAGCAGAAAGAGAATAGGCCCAGGATCTGGATGGAAGGAGGAGAAACAGTTCACCACAGTCCTACAGATGTGGATTGCAGCCTACAAAAAGGATAAAGAAAATATTGGCAAACTTGTATTGAAAATAAAGGCAGGTTTGTCAAGGGGAGCTTGGGAGTGCCACCATAAACTTACATGCACAGGGACAGTGAAAAGTAAGAGATAACTTTTAAAATACACTTCAAAAATCTCCTGATGTTTGGCAGCTAACAATTTTTCAGCACTTTGGCTAGAAATAGTGCTTTGCCTCCTCCCAACCTTCTGCACATTGTCTGTACTTGTGTCTCCATGTCACTGAAATGCAACAGTCAGGGACCTCTCAAAACCTTTCATTAAATACACAAATGTGGTTATATTTTTAAAGGGAAAAATAGTTTAAATATGTCAGTTTTTGAGCAATAGAGATCTTCTCTGCAGCACTGAAAAGGTAGATAATGGAAAGAATAAGCAAAACACAAAAATGGAGGAATATATCTTTGATGCCTTTAATCCTTCAAATTGATAATGATAATCCAGTACCAGAAACAAAAGAAAGTACTAGGAAAATCCCAAGACATTAGATATGCAATGCAAACAGACCAGTCTGACCTCTTCATAAATCACAAGAAATAAGAGTCTACGTGCCTAAATTAGCTACAACACTGCCTAATTCCAGTAAGCCATGGGTGAATTTTAATTTACAGCATGTCTAAATATGATTGAGAATACTTGGAAAGCCCTAATGTTTCAGATATTTTTCAACTTCCTTTTTTTGAAAGGCAAACTCTAAAGTTCATGAAGATGATGAGTGCCTGCAAAAATCCAAAGTTTAAAAATAAGCATTTTAAAATTTCTAGTTTTTCACAATTAATTGATGCTTTCAAGCTCTGAATAATTTATAATGATAGCAATCAAAAGCAGCTGGAGTGAGGTTTTGTGATTAGGAAAACAGTGGTATATTGATGGTGTTGTACATTTGTTTATAGCTTTTCTTTTTTTTTTTTTTTTTTTTTGTAATAGCCAGGGCCACCCAGAAATTTCATCTGAGAACCAATTCTTCCCAGAGAAACTGTCTGCCTCTTCCCCAGAAATGTTCAAGGCCAGCTTTGGATGGGGCTTGATCCAGTAGAAAGTTTATACAGGCTTTTATGCAACAGGATAATCTGTGGAGTTCTGACTCCATCCAGCACAAGTAGTTTATACCCTGAGGTGGATGTCTGGTTCAGCTTGAATCCCTAGAGATCTGATTTGGGAAGAGCAACCCCAAATCTCCACTCTTTCCTGAGATCTTGGATATAGCTCAAGTCACATCACCCAATCATCCTTAGCATTCTCTTTTCTCTTCCTGTTGTTACTATTTCAGGTTTAATTCTGGCAAGCAAAAAAGCAACCTGAGGTCAACAGCAGGCCCTGGACACAGATGAGCACTGGAAAAGGTGTAGGTATGACTATTAGACAGGAATTTGGCTCTTGGGTGCTTTTCTAAAGGATTTCAGGGAGGACATGACAGGCTGAACTGGACTAGAAACCCACCAGACAATGGTTCTCCAGACCCTCTGGTTTGTCATCTCTTGCCAGGCTTATTTTGAGGACTCACTGAGTTGCCTCAGGGCCTTTTCTCCTTTTAAGAATATATTGTTCTCTAATCAGTTTCTTCTGCATTTGAAGCACTGAGCAGATGCACAGACTGTCCTGGCTCCAGATCTTATCATTAATTGTCCCTCTCCCATAAAGAGAGGACAAGCACCTTATTTCAGCTTGCATTAGTGACCATGCCACAGCCATTACTTGTCCCAGTTTGTCAGCAATCCAGATGATTCCTTCTGACTTGCTACTCTTCCCATTTAGGTTTGGATAAGTTTCCTTCACTTTTCTAATTCAGAATGAATTATGCTGAGAGTAGTATATATATATGTTAACAAAATATTGTATACGGGAATTAGAGGTAAGCCTTATGCCAAATTCTGCCTATAATTCTTCAGTTCTGCACAGTAGATGATATTCAGTCTCCAGCCATTTAATATACTGCCTGATTTACTTTTGTTCACTGTTTTGGATGAAGGAAAAAGCACCTTAAATGGAAGGTGGATAGAGAAAGCAATTCCAAATGTATAACTTTAAAAATGTACTATTCAGCCTTCAGTGTGTCAGTTGCAACAGAAAAGAATTAGCAATTTTAGCTCTTGCAGGTGTATTTTCATGTATTCTATAAGGTGGCAACACAGGACGTGAAAGCTGGAGATGAGCGAAGGATAAGAATTCTACAGTTCATATAAATACAAGGTTTGTTAAAATCCCATCTCTACACTATCAATAAAAGATGCCAATGATGACCAGCACTGCCATATACTGATCTAGAAAAAATATTTAGACCCTATTTCTGTGTGGAAGAAGTAACAATTTATAAATTCACCCTATGAAAAGCAGAAAAGCTCTGAATAATTTATAATGATAGCAATCAAAAGCAGCTGGAGTGAGGTTTTGTGATTAGGAAAACAGTGGTATATTGATGGTGTTGTACATTTGTTTATAGCTTTTCTTTTTTTCTTTTTTTTTTTTTGTAATAGCCAGGGCCACCCAGAAATTTCATCTGAGAACCAATTCTTCCCAGAGAAACTGTCTGCCTCTTCCCCAGAAGTGTTCAAGGCCAGCTTTGGATGAGGCTTGATCCAGTAGAAAGTTTATAAAGGCTTTGATGCAACAGGATAATCTGTGGAGGTCTGACTCCATCCAGCACAAGTAGTTTATACCCTGAGGTGAATGTCTGGTTCTGCTTGAATCCCTAGAGATCTGATTTGGGATAGCAACCCCAAATCTCCACTCTTTCCTGAGATCTTGGATATAGCTCAAGTCACATCACCCAATCATCCTTAGCATTCTCTTTTCTCTTCCTGTTGTTACTATTTCAGGTTTAATTCTGGCGAGCAAAAAAGCAACCTGAGGTCAACAGCAGGCCCTGGACACAGATGAGCACTGGAAAAGGTGTAGGTATGACTATTAGACAGGAATTTGGCTCTTGGGTGCTTTTCTAAAGGATTTCAGGGAGGACATGACAGGCTGAACTGGACTAGAAACCCACCAGACAATGGTTCTCCAGACCCTCTGGTTTGTCATCTCTTGCCAGGCTTATTTTGAGGACTCACTGAGTTGCCTCAGGGCCTTTTCTCCTTTTAAGAATATATTGTTCTCTAATCAGTTTCTTCTGCATTTGAAGCACTGAGCAGATGCACAGACTGTCCTGGCTCCAGATCTTATCATTAATTGTCCCTCTCCCATAAAGAGAGGACAAGCACCTTATTTCAGCTTGCATTAGTGACCATGCCACAGCCATTACTTGTCCCAGTTTGTCAGCAATCCAGATGATTCCCTTCTGACTTGCTACTCTTCCCATTTAGGTTTGGATAAGTTTCCTTCACTTTTCTAATTCAGAATGAATTATGCTGAGAGTAGTATATATATATGTTAACAAAATATTGTATACGGGAATTAGAGGTAAGCCTTATGCCAAATTCTGCCTATAATTCTTCAGTTCTGCACAGTAGATGATATTCAGTCTCCAGCCATTTAATATACTGCCTGATTTACTTTTGTTCACTGTTTTGGATGAAGGAAAAAGCACCTTAAATGGAAGGTGGATAGAGAAAGCAATTCCAAATGTATAACTTTAAAAATGTACTATTCAGCCTTCAGTGTGTCAATTGCAACAGAAAAGAATTAGCAATTTTAGCTCTTGCAGGTGTATTTTCATGTATTCTGTAAGGTGGCAACACAGGACATGAAAGCTGGAGATGAGCGAAGGATAAGAATTCTACAGTTCATATAAATACAAGGTTTGTTAAAATCCCACCTCTACACTATCAATAAAAGATGCCAATGATGAGCAGCACTGCCATATACTGATCTAGAAAAAATATTTAGACCCCTGTGTGGAAGAAGTAACAATTTATAAATTCACCCTATGAAAAGCAGAAAACAAGCCATCTACTCAACTCATATTCCTTTAGCTGGGCCATATGGTCCTTAGAAAATCACTTTTCTGTACAATATAAATACAAAAAATTAGAATGCTAGTGCTAATACTTGATTTATCTTATTTATCTTATAGTCATTTTGTGATCACTCTCCAAAAGGAAAGAACCCTCTGTCAGAGAAAGGAGCATCAAGGGACATCCTACAGGGCTATGGTTCCATTCCAGGTGCTTTTAACCACAAATATTTAAATTTGCTACCCAACGGGTGAGTAAAGGGCTGATGCAGCTCTTGCACTGGGAGGGAGAGGACAAAATTAACACTGATGGAGATGTTTTGACCATTTGACCATTTATTCTTTCTTGCATGGACACATACATAGAATTAGAAGTTTTTCTTTTTCAACACTTTTAACATGAATATTTCTGTTTGTAATCCTAAAAGAGAACACCAGATGATTTTTTAAAAAGTCGAATCTGGATCTAAACCTTCTGTCTCAGATATATTATTAGATTAACAAGTTCAAATTTTTAAACTCCCTTATAAAACCTCTCAGGCTGATCTGTATAAATAAAGTGACCCAAACAGGTCTGAAAGCACTGATATATTGCACCATAGGTTGATATATTCTTATTAAAAAGCAGCTACGGATTGCTCAAAGGAAAATTTATATTTCAAGCAGTGGAATAGAGAGACATCATAAAGTTTTTAATATAATTACTGGATGCCTTGTGATTTGGAGTTCTTTAAAGCTACAATAAAAATGGCATTTAAAAATAAATCACTATTCAAATATCTGTCAATTTCCATAATCTTTAATATAGCCAAAGGAAAGAATAATTTATCTAAAAATTTAGAAGCAGAATAGATAATAGACTATATCTTTCAAGTGCATGAGGGCCTCAGCTATTAAAACCAACATCTACATTGGGGCTTTCATGCAGGTCTTAAAACCTTTGCTGGTTTTAGTTTTATTTCTGAAATCAAAGTCAGCTACAAAGGGCCCAGTAATATAAATTGTACAGGCACATTGAAACTGAAAATTATGAATATTCTTGTAACTTTAATGGGGCCACCAGTAAACTGAACGATAAGCAAAAATTAACTATTTGTTGGTCTAACTTCAGATTAAAAGCATTATCTCAGCTTTGGAAAACATTAGAGACTTTTGGTCTTGAGCATTTTCTTTCTTATACAGAGTTCAAAATTTAATCCAACAACATCCAGTTCCCATTTTTAGTGGCTTCTACCCAAAACACAACAATAAAAAAAAGCTAAATATTTTCAAAAGTGTACGTCCATAATATAAATGATCACAAAGTTGCCTATGAAACTGATCTCATATCTAGCAGACACAGAAAATTAGTCTGATTTGCCTCACAATTTCACAATCCTGCTAGTCTAATCTTATTCCTGGTTTTGGCTTTTTCAATATTTATATCTATTATTTTATAAACATATGTTGTGTTGCCACATTTGGGGATACAGTAAATTATTTCTGTTTAGAACAAGATTAATACTTCTGCTGTAGCTTCCTGATGTATTTTTGGGATTGCATCAGTCTCATGACCACTGCATGTTTTTGTCTCAGGACTTCTCTCAAAGGAAATGACAGCAAAGATACTGAACTGGTTAAGGAATATTTCTCTTCACTGTTACATTGTGAGGATTGTATCTATTGAAAACTATTTCTTCAATTCGATTTAGATAGAAAATGTAGACCTTTGAAGAATGTCTGAGTATGCTTTTAAAAACATAAATACACTTAAGTACATCTCAGACTGAGAAAGTTCTGGCCAATAAATTTCAAAGAATTCTTCATGATCCAAGAAGCAGATGAAGTTTTCCCAAGTGCCTGCAATATTTGTAAAGGAAGTCAGGATCCCCTGACTGTGTATGCAGGCACACAGCCCTTAAATCATATTTATAGCCATCCTTTAAATCCCATTCCAGCAGATCCACATCTTCCTTGAACCAGATGCCCTGAGCTGGAGCAGCTCTGCAGGTGGGGTCTCACATGGGGGGTTCAGGGCTGCGAGAGCTCACATTCCCAGCTCATGTCCAGTTTTCCTCCTCCAGTATCTGCAAGTACTTCACCTTAGAGCAATGCCTTAATTGATTAATTTACTAGAGACCAAAACCACAGCAAGAATCAGAGCCTTTGAGAGTCATGACATGGTGTATTTCCCAGGTACTGAAGTGTTGGAGAAGCTGGGGGAAGCTCTACCCTCTCAGGTTGGTCAGGTTATTTAGTACAAGCAGCTGCAATTTCCTTTCCTTAGATTTTTGGTGTTTCTGTGCCGTTGGTATTATGAGATCAGCCTAACCATCCTCACTATATCCCTTGGACAAATCTGCTCTCAGTCTGTACTTTAAGAATTAATGTTAGCTCTAACTAGAGACCAAATCAAACATGGACAGCTTCCAGGAAAGCTATTTCCTGTTTCCATACAGAGGACATTATTTACAGCTCCCACATGCAATACACAATTAGAGTAGTAAATCTATTTATTCACAGAAAGAATCATGAGTGCCAAGTAAATAGGAAAACTTAGAGGCAAGTATTATAAAAGCATTACTTTTGCTTGGAACACTATTAGCTATTAACAAACATGTTCTAACAAACTGAAAAATGTCAAGAGGCTTAAGTGCTAAATCTACATAAAACCCAACTGATTTTTAGGCTGAGTTCCTTTCTGTTTTAATTGTATGCTACTTTCAAAGGATGAAATGGTGTATAGCTGCTTTTTGTTAACACCACATTTTGGTTCCAGGTGAAACTGTTTCCTTTTTTCCTCTCAGTTAGTTTGCAACTTTGTCCATTGTTATCTTGGAAAAAAAAATCATGGAATATTTGAGAATGGAAAAAATCCTTTTTTTGGAGATCATCCAGTTCAACATCTTCAATTAAGTTGCTCCAGGGCCTTGGCCTGAAAAAAAATTAAAGAAAATTTGACCTACAAAATCACAGGAATTATTCTATATGCTCTCCCTCTTCCCCCTTCTCTTTTGGGGAAGATACCGAAAACAAGAGATGGTAAATAATGTGAAGTCTATCCACACTTCAGCACATGTTATCTCTAGATTTTCCTATTTCATTCTTTAAAAAACCCATTGTAACAACGGTTGGCAAGAAAATCTCTACAGAACTCAATTTCCTTTGCATTTCTTTTTTAGTCTTTTTAGGAGTGAATAAACAAGCTAAGCTATATAAAGCTAAACTGCTAACACACCTGACCTTTGTCCTCCCTCTTATAAGACTGAAATGTGTACAAAGGGCTCTTTCAAACCGATCTGTCTGCAACTACCATGTTGCAGGTTTTCCACTGCAGTTTTCAGGCCAGCCAAGAAATAAAAAATGTATTGTTAAAGCAAATAAATTATTCTACCCACTCTAGAGCAACATGTTTGTTTGTTCTTGTTCAAAAGAAAGACATTTCATACAATAATTCAGAAGCAGATCAATGCTGTTCATAGAGGAGAGGTCCCTGAGCACAGGGAATCAAGTGTTTCAGATTTTTTTTTGGTGACTGAGAAAGGGTAATAATGCCTTTGTTATCAAATACAGTGTTAACAGAGTCCAGCTCTATTCTATGTGGTATTTATATGTTATTTCAAAGAGAAACAGCAAGGCAATAGAATGATTTTTTCAATATCTACAATTTCTTACCTTTCCTATTCCCCCCTTTCCTTGTAATTACCATCATTTGTGCCTTATCTCAGAACATCTTAAGAAACAAGTCTAATAAAAAAAACTGAAAATATTTTAAATAAAAAACTGAAAAACTAAAAAAAAAGAAAATCAAAGCTAATAAAGTTGAATTTGCATCACATCATGCACAGTCCATTCATTATGTTTCATAATCCTTTTTTGTCCAAGCATTTCTGGCTGTTTTTGCTTAATTTTAACCCTCTGAGATTCCATAATGACTTCTTTTTTACACTTTAGAATTGAAATAAACAATGATTTTAATTGAATGGTATCAAATTTGAAAGGAAATAAGGCCAAACCATGTCTCAGCTTATTGTTTGGATGACTTTAGCTTTTCAGTTTAGTTAAAAAAAAATAAAGATAAATCATACTCAAAAGGAGAGGAAATTTTGTGTTTTGATGGTGAATCTCCAGAAATGTTTGGTATGTATTTTTTTACAAGCAATAAATCTCTCTAGATGTCAGGGGTTCAAACATCATGTGTGACACAAAACCTATTAATTAGCCATTAACTCCTGGTGTAAAGATAATGTACCCTTGTAAACGTGTGAGGAAAACTGAAATGCAACTGTGCAAATAACAGCAGATTCTCAGGATTATAGCTATTTATTTCCTCAGTTACATAAATGAGTGATTCTTTAAAAATTCTGGCAATTATATCATGTTCCAAGGTGATGCCAGCAAAAGCACCTTGTGACTGGAGGTGTGCTGCAGGTTCTTTAAACTGCCATTGTCAGCACCAATATGTCAAGCATTACTAAAGAGCACAATTTTAATTCAACAAAAAAACACAATTAAAAAATCAAATAAGTCTGATTCTCCAGATGTCCAAAAAACTGATGTAACTACACTTGGCTGAAAGAAAAAGAGATATGAAATTACCTAGGGAGGAAGCTCAAAAAAAATCATCATGCTGCATCCTTGTCCCAAAGTGGGACTTGTATATAAATGCAGTTAATGTTTTTTGTCCCTATTTTATACAAAAAAAATCAAAGATTCTATCAAAAAAATTTTAAGTAGTAAAAACAGCTGATCAATAAAATCTGCCACCCTAGAAAAGCACATAATTTTTCATCTATTTAATAATTCAGTGCTATAATATATTAAAAAACAAAGTAGAAAACCCCAATCTTAAAACAAGTATAATGTCAAAACCACTAAAATATTCATTTTCCCAGGAGTTTTCTGGGGGTTTAAGCACAATCTTATCAAAACCTGAACAGAATCCCAGTTCCAAAAATCTTGCATAAGAATGGACACCACTTTTATAAAGATTTATTTATATAGCTCTAATGCCATGGGCTTGCCTAAACTTGGATAAAATATCCACTTCAGATATATGTGAATTGTTAGGGTGCAAAGTTGAACTCTTGTGAATTCTACAGGCACTAGCTGCTGTTTTTATTACAAATTTATCAGCTCTCTCTGCTTCCTCCAGTGCAGCCTGTTCCACTCACCTAAAATGTTTAGTGGCAGAGCCACCATGCCACTCATTCTGTTGACATTGTGACCAGAATGTCAATGCACACTAAAAGTGGCTGCTTTCCAAATCTAAAACATACATAAATCTAAGGAAAAAGCACATAAACAACGTCTTCTGTGTGTCCCATCACCCACCCCTCACCAGAGCACTGGGCTGACTGCTCAGCCTATTGATCTGGAGTGCTAGCAGAGAAGGTGGATCATTTTCCTTCTGCCTGCTGCCCTGTTACTTCCTCAAATCTTATTTAAAAACAAGCACTGACCTGCAGATTCACATGCAGTCAGTAATTTCTATGATCATGGATGCTCAATTATATATAATTACTAAATTGCAAACTGTTAGGGAGGTCTGTTCATCCTTTTTTTCTCCCTCCCTGCCTTCTTTGCCCTTCTTCCCCATTCTTCCTGAGAATGATATTGATAAAATAAAAAGCAAATATGTTTCAGAAAATAGTGAAATTGTTTCTTCTGTCAGGTATTTAGATCAGAAAACTCACACGAGTGGCTGTCTCCCAGGGAAAGGATGACTTTGCAAATTAACACTACACATGCAATATTTTTAATCTCTTTGCCTGCCACAAAGGAAGCAGAATTACAAGATTATGTTGCAGTAAATTTTCTTTCAATTAAGAAAGAGTGAAACTTGAGTTCTGTAGTATTCAAATCTATCACTGGATCCCTAAGAAAGAGAACTTTTACACTTACATGTCATTAGTGAATCAGCAGAAAGATACAGATTCAATGTATTAGAACCTCATTTCTCCACTCATTTAAATCATCTGGAGTAGCAGCTCCTTACACATCCCAGTGAATTCCTGCTGTAGAGCAGTGAAGTATGCAAGAAAAAAATCAAGTGGTTCCAAGCAAACAAATAGTGAAATTTCTATATAATTTCCCATGTTTTGCTTGCACATAGATTTGTTGCAGAAGAACACAACTTGAACAATGTTCTGTCCTTAACAAGATGCTCAAGTGTGGCATTCACATTCTCTGAAAAAATCCCTTCATCCAGGATTTTTCTCAAGGAAAGCTGAGAAGCCTCAGAGAAAAGGAAAACAATTCTTATCTCATTTGCTTCTCCTGTGTTGTGCTCACATGTGGAATGTGTTTGGACATTGTTTACCCACAGGTGATTGTTTCATTGGATTCTGCTGTGAGTTGTTTTCACTCTTTGGTCAATCAGGGCCAAGCTGTGTCAGGACTCTGGAGAGAGTCACAAGTTTTCATTATTAGCTTTTTAGCATTCAATAAGTATTTTTTCTGTATTCTTTGGTTTAGTGTAGTATTCTTTAATATCATATAGTATTATAGTGTAATAAATGAGCCTTCTGAGAACATGGAGTCAGATGCATCATTCCTGCCTTCGTTGGGGCATTCCCTGCAATCAATACTCTAGATGGGCACCTTGAGTAGAGGGGGTGGGCAACATCCTGAAAAGATCTCTTCTCACCTGAAACTTACTGTGGCTCATGAATGTATGTACGCACCAGTACATCACCTAGGGAATCAGAGATCAGTGGGACAGAAATGCTGGAAATATTGATAAACCAACTTCAAAAGCAAGGATTCGAGCAGATGGACGATTATTATCAATACACACAGCCAAGGGCTGGCACTTGCTTAGCAGTTACCTGCTTAAACAATGGGTGATAACAGGTTGTCTTCCTGCCTTGCTCTGCAAAAGGGGATGATTTTATTGGTCAGTCAGCACACTTTGCATCTTGCTGGTTTTATTCCTTGCAGATGACCTCCTGAATCCCATTTGTGCAGTTTGATCTCCTGTAGGTACTTATTCTTTACACATTTGTGGTTGGATGTGTTACAAAGCACTTTATGATACAAATGTTAATAAATCACAATGCACTGTTGTTGCTAAACTGCATTCTTGGGTTTTGTCTTGTTGTCTTTGGGGTTTTTTTCCCCCTGTAGGAAAATGATTATTTCCTTTGTGCTCTGAAAGATTTGAATAAACACCCTGTAAATCTTTGAGGTTGCATATGCAAACAATGAAGGCCCAGACTTTGCTTCCATCAATATATCCAAAGGTGTATCGTTAACTGGGTATTAAATGTGTTAAAATTTATAGCCTACAGTATTCAAGTACAAGTAGAAATCAATTATTGTTTCCTATTAAAGTAGGAGTTATGGGCTATTAAACAATGTCTCAAATGGACCAAGGTTATTACTGGGAAAAAAAATTAATGGGAAACATTCTAACTCAATACACTCATGAGCTCTCACAGCAAGACCCTTAATTGTTAGTGCTTCAAAATGATGTAGCATTACTGATCAATACAGAGGTAAGAATGGCCATCAGGTTTTATCAGACCTCTGTGTCATGAAAACTAATGGAGTTTATGGAAAAGTGACACATGTGCTTGCAGACAAGTGAAAATAAATGAATTTGCTGCACAATTATGTGCAACTAAGTGGCAAGTCCCTGATGATATGAGACTTTCATGGCACAACTCAGTACAATGCACTTTATATGGGTTTCTAGTGCTCTCCAAACACTGATGGAGCTTTCTGAGAAAAAGCAGAATTTAAAAATGAAGATAGTTATTTCGCACATTTTCAAATCTCTAGCCAGTCATTCAGATGACAGCTAATTTAAATAATATTTTTTTGTTTAAGAGTGGGAGACTTGTTAATAAAAGCATTGCTAATATTCAAATAGAATAAATATACCACACTTACTTTATTACCTAAACAGATTTTTAGGTTTATACTTTTATTAACTTTAGGTTTATGCTTTTATTAACAAACCTAAAATAAGATTAGGTTTGTTAATAAAAGTATACCAGTGCTGCAATTAGTCTTATAGTTTTGATCCAAATCCCACAAGAGGCAATCAAAAATCTCCCAGCGCCTTAGATGGAACAGGATCAGGTTCTTCTGCTTTTAAATTTACTTTTGCCTGGGAAAGAGCACTGATGTCTATTAAGTGGTGGGAAAATGAGTAACTACAGCCTAATTTTAATATATAAAACCTTTATCTATGTAAAATACTGCATAATACAGTTTATTAATGGGTAATTGGAAGGAACTAAGAAAAGCCAAAATTTCCTTGCAAAATGACAAATTGAACCATATTCAAAGATGTATTTATTTATTAATACATTAAATATTGTCTGTATTGGATGTGTTGTTGAAAGATTTCACTCTACTGTGTAGTCAAACACTTCTTTTACATGCTTCCCATGAATCAGTGGAAGGTGGAATTCAGAAACCACATAACCCTTGAGTTCAAAAGTAAACAAAAACATTGTGTTGTTTTAGTGTGCAAAGGAGAATAAATTGGAAAAAATGCAATTAGAAAAAAGTAATTAAATGAATGAGATAGTCCTCTTTTAACCTGTAACCCCCAATATTCTAACACTGGTAAAAGGTAACCTTGGAAAGACTTGCCTTAAGTTATCAGAAAATTCTCTATCCCAAACTTCAATTTTTAACTTAAAGAAGGGATAAATGAGGATGCAGAAACCCCATCCCCATAACCCCACCAAAACAGGGTGGGCTACATGGACTCTCAGCACACTGACACTCCTTTTTCATTCCTTCTGTCTCCTTTCCCCAAAATCTTCTATCCCAAATAATGTCCTCTAAAGGACTCTTCCATTGCAGATGGCACTGCAAAGCCACTGTGAAATGACTTCCTCAATTTTACCAGGTCTCTAATATTTTAAAATTAGTTGCTCATATAATTATATATGCTTATATAGTTATGCAATTTTATGAGTACATAATTATAGTGTAATTGTCCACTCTTTTAAGATTTCTCCTTACTCAAGAGAAAAGGGAGTTAGGAAACTAGATTTTCAGAGCAATTTAAAGAAATTAGATGTTAACTCCTTCAAATCAAATAAATGGTGCCTGACAGGAGACCTGTGGGATCTTTCAGTCACACACTCCACATATATGGGAGCATTCCAACAACACTGGTCAAGTACTTATAAATTATTTTCCCTTTTTAGTTGCAAAGATCATGAGAGACAAGGAGGAAACACTGGTGCTTCATGATGTGGAAAAATTATAAGTACACTGACTGTTTTTTCTATAGGGATGGCAACGATTCTGTCTCATATGTTCAGCAAGAAAGGAAAGTTAAATCCATTTGGTGGTGAAATAATTCTGAACAAAATAATTCAGTCAATCCTATTAAATATTTCAGGCTGAACTAGTCCTTCCCTTATTATTTTGAGGTCTCTGTAGGCTGAGCAGTTCAATGCCAAACGTGCAGTGCAGCCCAGTCTTCCTTCCTCACCAATTTCCACTTCTGAAGAAAGAAATGAGCTCTCATGCAGATCTCTTTTACTTGATTTTTTCCACTTAGGAAGCTCCATCCTGCTGGCACTAATTACTCCTGTCACTGGGTTCTCTAAGCCACTGACAGATTTTAACACCAAGTGCAATCCCACTTAGGACAGGCTGGGAAAGGAACTTCCTTTTTTTAGAGAGAGGGAGCTGTCTCTTTCCAAAACCACAAAACTGATCAAGCAAAACATTCAAAGAAAAGGTGTCTGAAGATACCTTCTCCTTTATTCTTCATTTTTTGAGATGTCTGTATAATATACCATATGCATATAAAACATCAATCCCCCTGAAGAAACCTAGGAAGATAACCTGCAAACATTCCCTCCAAATTTTTGTTTTGAAAATATAAAATGTCAAGAGACATTAGAAATCACTGTGGAATCCCCATGTTTTTAGATATTCAACAGATTTAGATATCCCCATGTTTTTAGATGTTCAACAATTGATTATTGAACAGAACAAGGAGCTAATGACTCAGACTTGCTTCTAGCAGGGCATTTGACCAGTAGAGCTACCAGACTAAATTGGTCTGTGATTCTATGATTCTGCATTTTAAGAGTGTAATTTAGTGACAGACAACTTGATTTGCTTGTTGTAGCCCTTCAGGCCTAGGGAAAGCACTGAGATTTTAGGAGCATCTTGATTTTCTGGAGAGGCCCATGAGATTTTCTCGGAGAAAAGTGCCCCACCTCTGCCTGTGGCTGATGGCTCATGTCACAAGGGGACAGCAGACTTTGAGAATTCTTGAGGAAGACAAGGAGAGTCATAGTTGATTTCTGAGGCAAATTTAAGCTGACTTAGGCAATCAAGGGAAATGTTTAAAGAAAAAGGGAGTGAGACTTTATTGCTTTCTCTACCTTCCCACTGCCTTGGTTTTTAATTTCAATAAAAATATCTTAGTATTAGATGCTTTTTGTCATGCTAGGAAGTTACATGAACAAAAGGAAATACATTCAGAGGAGACTGACTTTATTGTTTCATACTGCATTTGGTCTTTATGACTAGAGTGGTTTTGTTGATTCAGGGTTTGTCTGTGATGGTGACACACAGAACAGCTGTGATTCCATTTGTTCTATGAAGAAAACTATTGCTTTATCAGGAATCATAGGAAGATATCAGGAATAAAGGAACCAAAGAGAATGGTTTGGGTTGGAAGAGACCTCAAAGCTCATCCAGGTCCACCCCTGCCATGGGCAGGACACCTTCCACCAGCCCAGGTTGCTCCAAACCCCATCCAACCTGGCTTTGGACACTTCCAGGGGTGGTGCATCCACAGCCTCCAGGGCACCAGGGGATGACCTTGCAGTTATTCTCCTATTAAAAAAGTGACAATCAGTCAATTTCTGTTGAGAGCAGCAATTGAAGCAGGGGAGTTAAATTTGTCCAGTCTGGGGAAACACTCATTTACAAACCCAGACACCCACATATTTTGGCCCTGGATGCATTCCAGGCTGAAACCACCTGGGATCAAATACCCCAAACCCTAATCCATTTTATATCCTACATAGACCAGATCATCAGATGCCACAGAGCTGTCACAATGCAGGGAAATCATGCTCCTTTCTATCAGCTGAGCTTATTTCTTAGTAAAAATGCAAGATGCAAAGTGCAAGAATATTGTTGTGCATGAAGGGATCAGACAGGGATTACAGAAAAAAGATAGGAATTGCATACTGGTATACAAGAATCTACTCATGTCCTGTCCTCATCTGACTTTATTTAATCTCAAATTAAGTAAATAATCCAATGCTGTATTATAGTTTGAAATCACCCTTCATAATACTAAAAGTTTTCTTACCTAAAAGTGCTGCTGTGCTGGCAGAATGTTTCCAAAGCAATAGTCCAAAATTTCCAAAGCAATAGTTTCAGTCAAGTCTAATCTGTCTTTTAAGATGTCCAAGGCCTTCACTGCCTAAGTGCCTTGAGAATGTCCAGTAGCATGCTCTAATCTTGATAACCTGCTAATTAGGTGACACCAGCATCTGGTGTCCGTGAATATCTTGTCCTTCCTAGAAGGAAGTGGTGTTTTCACACACATGAACTCTCATTCAGCGTGTCTTCGTGCCAGTTTTAATATTTGTAACTCAAATCTTAACTGGGGGAAACTGTGCAGGCACGTGCAGGATTGTTTTGTGCCAGTCTGGTACCGAGCTGGCACACCAAGTTGATTTATGGTGCAAAGCACATAGAGGAAAAGAAGTGTGAACAACACAGAACATTTTACAGCTATTAACAGGGTGCATTTACACAGATGAGTGAAGACTGTTGCATGTTCCTCCTTACTTAAGATTCCTATCATATGATAGAAGAATTCCAGACTTTAAGAGGCAGTAATCTGAATTTCATCGGAAATGTTCTATTTTAATGCTGAATATTTAGCTTGATTTTAAACTCTTCAAATGAATGCATTTGCTGAGGGTTTTTAACAATCACTAAAATTCATTGAGGGTAACACACAGCGCTGACTCTTTATAAGAAAAAGGCCACATTTCATGTTTTTATGAGATGTGAAATTCAAGATGATCTGATCAGAAACTGTTTTGGTTTTTGCCTGCTGAGGACCTGAATTGTGATTGATAGAATAATTCTTTGGTTAGAAATGTGCAGATTTATCAATCCATATATCCTGACTTACACAGCAATTGCAAAAGCAGAATTTCAGTTGTTGAAGCCACGTTTTCTAGATCTCTGCACCTCCAGCAGAGCTGTGAGTGGGTACAGAATGTCTGGGTCCTGGCCATGCCCCTCCCAGCTACTGCAGAAATTAACCCTGTCCTGGCCAGAACCAGGACACAAAGAATTTTTTAAAATTATCCATTACTATAAAATAAACCAGAAAATGCAATTTTATGAAAATAGCACAATACTGCTGTAATGTGGCAGTGAAATGTGACAAGTTTTTGGTTAGGGTTGTTTTTTTGCCAGTGAAAAATGAAATTTTCACGATGTTTTCTCAGAAGAAAATCTGGAGCTCAGATTGCTTGTTTTTCAGAACTCATTATAGTAGGATATCCATTTATTCTTTAATATATATTCTTCAGTATATATACATTCTTTATATATTTACATATTCTTTTTATATTCTATTTTTATTCTTTTATAGTTTATATATTGTTTAATATATGTAATATCTATTGTTTCATTTCAGAATGCATTTCACTAGTTCTTGGACCTGTTTAAATGAGGGTGATATTGCCTCATATTGCCTCAAAACAAACATAGAGAACAAGGGGAAAACGACATCCAACAACACACTCAGATCAAAATGGGTACACGTGCATGGAGCTTTTCTAGGTTTTCAATTTCTGTTTAGCCTGCTTCAGGAGCACAAAGATGGAAAACAAGTTATTCTTGCATGTTTAAAGCCAGATTTTAGATTTAACTGATGTCTTTTGATATCTGGAACAAGAAAAGAGCAAAGCAAGTGGTGAAATATTAGGTAGTGACACAGCTTTTAAAAACAAACAATGTGAACTTCATGAAAAAAAGAAAAGCTTCCCCACAGATAATATGAATATCATTTTCATGGCTGGAAAGAAAAGATCCTGTTTTGCATCTTTTCAGAAATTTATTCTAGCTCTTGAAGACATCCATCCATCCATCCATCCATCCATCCATCCATCCATCCATCCATCCATCCATCCATCCATCCATCCATCCCTCCATCCCTTATCCATCCCATCCATCCATCCATCCATCCATCCATCCATCCCTCCATCCATCCCATCCATCCATGCATCCATCCATCCATCCCTCCATCCCTCCATCCCTCCATCCATCCATCCATCCCAGTCAGTTCCTGCCCAGTCCTGTGTTCCTGTAAGCTCATTTTTGCACCATGGACCAAAGTAAAAAACAATGCTATTATCTTAAAGTAGAATATTTATTAGATTTGAATATTACCAATGCTTTTATTATTGAGTCTCAAACTTTTAACAGAAAATTTAATTTAAATAAGCTTTCATCTGAACAGTACTGGGTTTGAAAATGTTGTAAGTATTCACCCTAAAATAAATACTTTGCAATCTAGAAAGAGTCCACATGACAGCTGCTTATTTCTCTTTAAAACAAAGCAAGCCACACCACCAAAGTACTTCTTCAGGCTGTGAATTAATCCTCCTGACCCACACAAAAAATATGATGTTGAGTACCCAACAATTCCCAATGGATGATGAAAGAGGCAAATTTTTAAGAGACTTTTTAAAAAGACACAGAATGACAGGATAAAGGGGAATGGCTTTAGATTGAGGGGTGGCAGGGTTAGATGGCTTATTGGGAAGGAATTGTTCCTGTGGCTGCCCCAGGATCCCTGGAAGTGTCCAAGACCAGACTGGACAGGGCTTGGAACAACCTGGCACAGTGGAAGGTGTCCCTGCCATGGCAGGGGTGGCACTGGATGGGCTTTGAGGTCCCTTCCCACCCAGAAGAGTCTGGGACTCCACGATTCCATGATTAGTAAGTGTAAAAATGCCACTTGGCACTAGATTGTGTACATTTTTCATTGGTTTAAATAAGAAATATTTTCCCAGGTGTGTGACCTGCTGTTGGCTGATCTGGGTATTGGGAGGAGGAAGGAAGGAGGAGCAAGGAGAAAGTGAGAGCTATGGACAAGAACAAGAGTGGGAAAGAAACACCAAAACCATGTGCATAGGGAAAGGGTAATGTCTAAATCCTACTTGTGCCATGCAAGGATGCAGGATCTCTGAAAAACATCTCAGAGATAAGCATTTCTCCAGCCTAAGGCACTCAATTTAAGGCAACACACTTCCAAAAATGTATTATTTACAGCATAAAATCTCTTGAAATCGACTTTCATGAAGTTGATAATCTCCACTGAATTTTAAATTATTCTTAAAAATTCCCTGCCTAATTTATCCTTTTCATCTTTGGATTCCCAGGCTGGAGAGAAACTCTGCATTTCTCAATAATTTTGAACAAAAAAGTGTTAAAAAAATTAGATTATTTTTTAAAGATGTTTTTGGAATTTTTTTCATCCTAATTAGTTATGAAAATCAGTGCACATAATTTCTCATTCTGCAGGAAAAAGATTTTTGGCAAAAAATGCTGTGGTATGTCTGTGAGAAGGAGGGATTTCCTTTTCATATTTTTTCAATGGTTAAACCAGAATAAATCACTAAAATGGACACCTGCAGCTAAATATGAAATATTAATTCAACGCAGTAATAAATACAATATTATTCTCAGTGGTCCTAATTAGAAATAAACCCCAGCAATCTTCTATCACCATTTCTTATGCTTCACTAATATGATTCATTTGAAAAAACAGTCTATTTTCATAAAAAAACAACTAAAGCAATTAACTGGTCTCTATTTACCCACTTCTGAAGCAAAAAATAAAAAAGTACACCCAGCACACAATATATAACCACTGTTATTTATCCATTTTAAATTAACATAGAGGACCTGCTCCTGGTAATCAAAGAATTAATGGGAAAACAAGGAAACAAAAGGCAGATCTGCTGGTTGCTCAGTGTGCTGAAGTGAGCTTGGTTTAGTTTTTTATCTCCTTCCCTTTTCCCTTCATTCTGCAGGTAAATTACAGCAACCCTTACCCTGAAGAAGTTTAGAAGAGGTTGATCTGTTCCCAGAGGAACAAGTGGGCTCCTTCTCAATGGCCCTAAAATCTCTCTTCTTGCACTTGAACCCATCCTCCTGTGCTCCCTGCTCTGAAAAAGGCAGTCGGCAGGAAATTGTTAATCCTGCTTTTACCCAGCTCTCCAAGGGGCTCAGATGATGGAAAACATCATCTGATGATGTTTTCCTTCATCTGAGGAATGACTGTGGAACACGTGGAGCTGAATCCAGGCAAACAGAAAATCATCCTACAATGTGTGTTTTTAATGGGAGTTCTGAATGTGTGTTTGGTGGGTGTTTTAATGGTAATATGTTTCTTAATGGTGAACAAGAAAGCAAAAACTGACTTAGAAAGAACTGATCTGAATTAAAGAGCCCATGGCTTTAAATTTAAGTGGTTTATTCTTCTCTAGATGTAGATACATAGAACAAAACCCAGGGAGCATCCATGCAGCCTGTTGCTTATGCAAAAACATTCTGCAAGCTCCCAGAGGTAAAAGTGTCTGGGGATACTTTAGATTCTGTCTTCAGGGCCATGATGGCTCAGCAGAATCCCCTGGTCCAGATAATTAATTTTGTCTGATATACTTTCTCATCCTGTTCTTGAAGCACAGGACTGAGAGAGGATATGTTTAGATGGGATATTAGAAAGAAATTCTTCCCTGTGAGGGTGATGAGGCCCTGGCACAGGGTGCCCAGAGAAGATTCTCTGGATCCCTGGAAGTGTTCAAGGCCAGGTTGGAAAGGGCTTGGAGCCACCTGGGATAATGGAAGGTGTCCCTGCCCATGATGAGGGATGGGACTGGGTGATCATTAAGGTCCCTTCCAAGCCAAACAGTCTGGAATTCCATGATTTTCTGATCTTTCATGGCCACAAGTTCAGTCACTCCTGTGACGGAAGCAGAGACACAGACATACCCAACATCTGGGCAGGAATTGATTACCAAGTCCTAAGGAATTCGTTTTGTAAGTCCAATGGTGAAATTCAGTTTTGTGTCATAATTACCAGCAGGGTGTAGCTTGATATATTTTGTCTATGTCCACACTCAAGTGTGAAGTAATAAAAAACATCACAAGTCATAGTTATTAAATAACTATGACTTATAGTTCAACAAATAAGTTGAATTATATATCCTGACAGAAGGAATGGGGCCATTTCTGGCCTGTAGAAGAGTCCAATCAAGCTCACTTTCTGCACTGGGAGAAAAAGAAAATGTGAAGTTTTGAAATGTTTTTCTCCAACAGGCAGTAGTTCAGTGGTAAATCCTTCAAACCAATTTTGGGGAATTTGGGCGTACTGTCATTACTCCTTCATAAGGAAGAAATGAAATCAGAGACAGGAATAATGTACGTATAAAATCAGAAGTGACAAGGAATAAATAAAATGATCCCTCACTGAGCTTTCTGGAATGCTACCAGGAGGGAATTGGTGACCATGCCAGCCACATAGGCAGACATGATATGAGACTTAGGGAATGATACAAGAAAAGACTGCTCTGGTTAGGCATTTTAACTCAAGTCAGGATCAAACTTGTTTATGGATTTTTATTTGAACAGCAGGTAATGAAATGGCAATCCCAGAGCTATACATTCATAATCAACAGCGGCAATATGACACCTAAATGGCATTACTACACACTCAACAGCTGTTAATAAAACCTTATAAGTTTCTAGAACCCTTTCATACCTTTTTGCAAAATGTTCTGAGCACACACTCCCACAGGGTGTCATTCACACACTCCTGCTGATCCACCCCCACACCGTGTGTGCTGCCATCACACATCCCCTCTCCTGGCTCTGGGTTCTCCTCCCTGCACACCCTCCCTGGCAGGAGATGGTCCAGCCCCGATGTCAGAACCCAGGACATCCCTCTGGCTGCCCTGGAGGGCTCGAGCCCCTGCCTGGGGGGCTCGGAGACCTTGGCACAGAGCCCAAGGCCCCCGTGCCTTTGATCCTGACCCATAGAAAAATAATTGCCAACCTTTATATGAAGAATTACAAGTCAAAAGAGTTTAAGTAGAATGATAGTTAGTTTGTCACAGAGTGAAAAATAGATTTTTGAAGTTTTTTAAAATGGGGGCTCAGGGTCCCAAGATGGAGGAATTTGGGCATGCCCTGTCCTTTTTCCTTCTTCTTCCTAGCCTCCATCTTCTGGGAGATGTTGGCATTTTTAGATTGGTTTAGAGTAGAAACTCACTGTCTAACATAGGTGATAGGTATTGGGAAGTTATTGTAAATAGTGTACACATAGTTTTTGGTATAAAAGATAACACTGCCCCAAGGATGGGCAGTGTGCCTCAACCTGACCTGCCAGACAGACCTCGGCAGGTCGGAGAAAGAATTTTGTAGATAAGAAACAATAAAAAGCCTTGAGAACAAGAACAAAAGAGTTCTGACTCCTTCTTCGACTGTGGGGCAGAGAAAAGAGACTTTCTAAACAGTCTCAGGGTCGCTCTGACCAGCAGTGATTCCAAGACTCAGTGTCCTCCTCCTGCTCCTCACACCCACGGAGCCACCAACACCCTGGAGAGCCACGGGTGCCCAGCCAGGCTGGGGCCCTGTGCCCTTCCCAGTCTGCTTTGTGAAACATAAACACTGACCTGGGAGTGTGTGGTGTTTGAGGGTCCCCAGGACAAGGGAAGAGATGAGAATCTTGACTCCATGTTTTGGATAGGCTGATTTATTATGATATGATATAATATTATATATTATATTAAAAATGCTATACTAAAACAATACTAAGGAAAGAGAAAGGAGACATCAGAAAGCCAGAAAGGAATGATAATTAAAAACTTGTGACTGACCAGAGTCCCAACACAGCTGGACCATGATTGGTCATCAGGTAAAAGCAATCCACATGGAACCAATCAAAGATGCACCTGTTGGTAAGAAACCTCCAAACCACATTCCAAGCAGTCAGATAATTATTGGTTACATTTCATTTCTGAGGCGCCCCAGCTTCTCAGGAGAAAAGTCCTGGCAAAGGTATTTTTAGAAAATATGTCCATGGTATGGGAGGGTTTTGGAAAGGTGACTCCTGGGGTGTCAAACCCAGGCTTTCTGCTGTCTGTCTTCCTCTCAATCCCTGCATCATATCTTTCCCATCCTTAATTTTGTGCCTTTTCAAGCTGGCTCCTTCTTTCATCCCAAGTCTCTTGATCATGCTCTGCATAGATCTTAATTTGGCTGATTATCACCATAAGGAAAACTTGTTATTTTTAATTTGCTCTTGATCATAACCATCAGCGTATGGGCTCAGAGGAGAGAGTTTTGGGTATTCTGGCCACACCCTGTTGTATTCACTGAGTTTTCCAGAGGTGGGCTGGATGTTTGTGGCAAGGCCTTGATGCAGAGGGGCTCTTAGGGGTGGCTTCTGGGAGAAAATTCCAGAAGCTCCATCATGCTCAACACAGTTCCAGGCAGCTCTGGGATCAATCTACTGCTGGCCATGCCTGAGTGGAAGAAGTTGATCCCCACCTACCCTTGGCAGAACCTCTGCAGCTGTCATCTGGAGAGGAGCCTGAAGAGGAACAAGTCTTCTGGCAGGACTTGTGACCAAGGCTGGGGCAGGTTCTCCTGCAGGGTTAATCCTGTGGAAGGGACCCATGCTGGAGCTGTTTGTGAAAAGCTGCAGCCAATGGGAAGAGCTCAGTCTGTAAAAATTAATGGAGGGTTTTCTCCCATGGGTTCGACCCCACACTGGAGCAAGGGAAGCACCTGCTGAGGAAGGAGCAGCAGAAAAACCATGCACAGGCCACTATTCCTGTCCAACCCCTTTTCCTGTCCCCTGTTCTGCTCAGCTTTAGGAGCTATACAAGCTATGAGTGAAGCTGAGCTCAGGAAGAAAGATAGGAGAAAGTTTGGTTTAAGTTTGTTGTTATTTCTCATTATCCTACTCCCTTGTTATTTGGTAATAAATGAATTCTCCAGAGCTGTCTATCTTGTCCAGGCTGGTGATGTGTGAGGGATATTTTTGTCCTTACCTCGCCCACCAGCCTTTAATCATTGTTTTTCTCCACTGTCACACTGAGAAAGGGGGAATGATAAAGCATCTTGGTGGGCACCAGAAATGCAGCCAAGGTCAGTCCAACTCATGCAGATTACTAAAAACTGGAAAACAGAGACATAAGAAAAAAGTAGAGATTTTGTTAAAGACCTTTTTAACTCCACAAAAATGGACAAGAATATATTTTTTAAATGTTATTCACCTGAATGAAGAGACCTTAGAGTTCTTGGTCTGGCAGAGCTTGATCAAGTTCCCTTTATTTGTGTGGTGTATCTTGTTATTTCTGGCACCCTCCTACAGCCATTAAGTCAAATATGATGTTGCAGGTGGGTTGTGCTACCATGGTGCTACCTGGTGTTATTTCTGCATATACATCATGATATGACCTTAACAAATGCAGCACAGATCCCCTACTCACAATTTTTCTTTCATCTGGCATTCTCCCTTACTGATGCATGTTTCATTTGTGGCCTTTTATGAGTTCTACTTTTCTCTCCTATCTCCCACATCACCAGTGAATCTCCAAAGGTTTGAAATAATTCTTCCTTAGGTGTATTAACTCGACATTTTCCGAGATCATTTTTGTTGTGTTGATCTTTCCTGGCTCCCAATAGTGCTATGTCCCTCTGCATTCTGTTTCCTTGTCCTTAGTTTTGCTTTGCATGCGAGTGACCAAGGACCACAGGATTCACTTAGCAGAGTTAACAGGTGCAGGTGGCATCTTCATCAAGGTGTGTGCCTTCCCAAAATCTCTTCTGAATTTAGGCCTAGATTAATACTGCTGTGTCTTTATACTGTGTCTTTAAACCACCAAACTCAATCTAGTTCTTTATCAGGTATTTTGTTTTTTTCTTGTGGTATGTAGTTGATATATGAAATTTTCCTGTGTTCAACAAAATATATATTCTACTTTTCAGTTACAAAATCAATTAACTTGCTAGTGAAAAACAACGTCTTACGGGTGAACCACTTGTCCTTATACCAAACTCTTAAATCAATGCTATTGTCTGACCAAGGCTAAATAAAACTGACATAATTTTTCACTGTTTCTGGTATTGGAAAGCTTTTTATTCAGTAGGGTAATTTTAACTAAGGAAAAGGCAATACAACATTTTTCTGTGAGTTCATCCAACAACTCTGAACAGTCTGTCTATTGAAAATGAAAAGGCACCAGAAGACAGGAGCTCTCCTAACTGGGTGATTACTGTAGAGTGTGTAGGCAAACACTTTCTGTGCCAGTAAAGGCTGGGATTTTGTGGCTGTGCTCTGAGAAGAAACTCCAGTGGGATAACAGATGAGATGGCAGCAGGTGTAGGAGTTCCCATGAATAAAACAGAAGCAGCAGCAATAGAGGAAGGAGCTGAGCAGCTGGGCTTAGGTACTCCATGTTGTCATTCTCTCACTGCAAGATTGATTTCATGGATGTCTCATTGAAATTATTTTAGCTGGCTAGTTGGATTTTCCCCTAGTTTTGTCTGATAACTGATTTTCCTTCCTAGACATGTGGTTTAAGTTTATGATGGTAAATTTAGGAAAATGGCTAAGTAAAGTCTTCACAAAAATCAGCAAGTTACTCAAGAGAAAATATAATGTTATTTTGCTCTTCCTTTGGAGCTGCTGGAA
This sequence comes from Emberiza elegans, assembly GCA_024865655.1. Lineage (NCBI taxonomy): Eukaryota > Metazoa > Chordata > Aves > Passeriformes > Fringillidae > Emberiza > Emberiza elegans. Next base: position 1,658,088 of record JALJVW010000168.1, read on the forward strand.
GTACAGTGGTACGAATCTGCTGTGTGTACTGTGCATATTTCTTTTCTTCTGTACTTACCATTACCTTTGGTTCCTAGATGCCTTCACAGAACACTATAAAGGAATTTTGTTGGGTTAATTCTCTTGATCACCTAAGCATGTTCTATAAAAACAACTTCTCTGCAGGAGACCCTGGTAGGAACATGGTAGAGTTTTCTATTTATGTTATGTGCATTGTAAACTCTTGTCAGCAAATTGGATGCTAATAGAAGCACAGGAGAATCCTGTGTGTGGCTGAATTTCTAACAAAGGCAAGCCCAACCAGTGGGCTACACTTAACTGGTTTAGTAACTGAAAACCAAATTTACTGTTTTGCTACAAACACAGATGCTGGTGCTTCATCATGAGTCCCTTTTACCCAGGGGTGAGAGAGAGAGGGATTCTTGTGAGTAGCAGCAGATGGCACTTCTGCCTGTTTTAAAGCAGTCTCATTAAGAGATGCCACTGAGAAAAACTGCACGGACTTCATTATTTTTTTGATAATGTGTAAATTTGGAGAGCATTATCAGCAGATTTAGTCATGCTGTGAGAAAAAAATAAGTGTGATTCGTGGTTATTTCCAAAATAAGGAGTCCTTTGCTCAATTCTCATGCCATAAAAAAGCTACAAAAGAAAGACAAGCCACTCTGGACTTCTTTATGGAATTACATAAAGTTACATTGCAAATTTCATGCATAATTTTTCTTAACTGCAAAGAGGCCTGTAAATTTTGAAAGTATAAACTGTTATGAAATATCATATTTTTCTCCTCTGAGAAAAAAAAAGACAAAATTTTAATTTCAAATTAAATGAAGAATTTTCAATCCAAATTTCAGCTCAGAACAGTATTATTGTTGTTTTTATTGTTTTTATCAGCCACCTTCCATGTACTCAGCCCATAAAAACATGGATAGACTAGTCCAGGGAATGTGCTGAGGCTGTAAGAATTTGTTGTTCCTGTTTTCTGTCTTGCATAAGTAGCTAAGCTAAAGAACTGAGAGCTTATTAATACCTGACTAAAAGCTCCTTATTTCCTCCTGGAGCAGCAAATGCCTGCCCCAGCTAGTGCAGGCCAGGTGGGTAATGTATATCTGCAGGTACTTCAGACATGGAGAGCAGCACAGGCAGCTCTGTCAGGGATATAAACAAGCATTTTATGTTCCATTAGTGCCCTGGATTTTATTCTCACTTTCTCCAAGAGAAACAGGCTTTGATACCATACCTGCACTGAGTTATAGCCCATTACACTGAGAAACCTGAGAAATAAATTTGCAGGCATTCACACATCCCTCAAACCACTCAGCTCTGAGGTGCTTCACTCAGCATCACCTTCCCTGCAGAATGCACTAATTGACAACTCTACTGGAGTCCAGGAGAGATCTAAGGTGCACACGGAGAGGAAGAGGGAGAGTTGAGCCTCTTTGGTGTCACTGTCAAGGGGATGGACCAGGCTTTGCTCTGTGGGGCCCAGCAATGGCACAACAAGGGGAACAGGCAGGAATTGATGCGTAGGGGGATAGAACATAGAATGTACTCTTATCCCCTAAAGAGCTGCAGCTGAGCCAATTACTAAGGGTTAGGAGCAGGCCTGATGTTAACAGACCACACCTGCAGCCAATAAGAAGAGTGTTAGGAAAGAGTGGATTGGTGCACTGAGGGGAACTGGAGTCAGCTGGGTACTGCAAGGAC